>JASPKZ010003835.1:1877500-2330000 GCA_030220185.1 Diploptera punctata
GCTGCCTTGTCACGCAGCGGGCCTGTAAGACATACTGCAGTCCACCGCTGGGGTCTCGCGCTAGCGTGCTGCCTTGTCACGCAGCGGGGCCTGTAAGACATACTGCAGTCCACCGCTGGGGTCTCGCGCTAGCGTGCTGCCTTGTCACGCAGCGGGCCTGTAAGACATACTGCAGTCCACTGCTGGGGTCTCGCGCTAGCGTGCTGCCTTGTCACGCAGCGGGCCTGTAAGACAAATGTCAGGAAAACTTTAAGGCCCAAACGGACTCCGAAAACATATGGCCATCATCATCCTTATCATTATCATCATCATCCTTCACCGGTGTGGAGAGCAACGGGAAGCTACCACACCTACAATTCCATAGTAAAGCTGCAAGCATAGCATCAAAATCCTATGGTTGCAGTGAAGGACCTGCTTCTTGTTCTTAAACTTAATTTGTAGGATTTTCATCCTGTTTATTTCCAAAATCACTCCTCGGAGGAAGACGTACTGGATGTACATTCACTGTCTATCCATCTCTTGGCAGGTCTTCCTCTTGTTCTTCTCCCGTCCATTGGTCTATCTTCTTTAGCTCTTTTTGCAAGTCGGTTGTCTTCCATTCTTTTTATATGACCTTTCCAATATTTTCGTCTATCTATAATAAATTTGGTTATGTCTTGAATATGGCAGTTGTCACCAATTTCTGTGTTGTGGCAGAATTACTATGGATGGATATATACTGCGAGAAACCAAACATGACGGTTGCTGGAATCAATTTTTAATTTTAGGTTTCAGGTAAACTCCCATTTCTAATGGTCGGACGTCGCTGATTTTTGGTGAATACCTTCTTCCGTTTATTTTAATAGCATATACTAAGTTTCACTGTGAAACATAACAAATTGAGAGAGTTAGAGCGATTCTTAAATTTTCGTTTCTGGTGAACTGCTACACCTAATGGCCCAGCTTTGCTGGTTAACGAACTCGAACTTAATTTTTTTAAATTAATTGCTATGTGTCAAGTTTGGTTTCGATAAAACAAAAATTTCTGCCGTTACAGTGTTAACGGTCTCATATATATATATATATATATATATATATATATATATATATATATATATATATATGTGTGTGTTAAACATTTAATTATAACATCGATAAAGCGTCACTGCTATAAAGTAAAAATGTTCTCTTTAATTTGCTTACTTGTTATAGTCAGCTACTAGATGGCAGTGAAGACCGAGTTCTCGCGACATCTAGTAATAATGGAGAATATAATACATATATAAGAAAAATGAATGCTTGAATTGGATTCGCCTGGTGGTGTAATGGATATCACACTGAGGTACAAACTCAGAGATGCGGGTTCGAATCCCGTCCAGGCATTTATTTTTCTTAGCATACCATATATATATATATATATATATATATATATATATATGTGTCCACCGCTGTGGTCTCGAGGTAACGTGCTGCCTTATCACGCAGCTAGGCCAGGTTCGATTCCCTATCGGGACAGGCTCCTGGGTGAGGTTCTTTTTCGGGGTTATTCCTCTCCTGTAAGACAAATATCAGGAAGCTTAGGGCACAACGGTCCCCGAAAATCTTCAGACCATCATCATCATCATCCTTCACCGGTGTGGAAAGCAACAGGAAGCTACCACACTATAATTCCCTAGTAAAGCTGCAAGGCATGACATGAAAATGCTATGATTGCAATGAAAGACCTGCCTTCGGGCAGAATTATTATGTATATATATATATATATATATACTTAGAACTAACTCACTGGCACTATCGAACTCGTAGGTTCATGGCCGCGCCTTCATAAGCTCTGCATACATCCCTATCCTGAGCTAATGTTTTCCAATCATTCCCAGTAAAATCTACTTCCCTCAAATCATGGTTAATGTTATTCTCCCATCTCGTCCTTGGTCTACCAACTGGGCGTTTTCCTCTCTAGTTTTCCTACAAGAAGCTGCCATGTACTTCTTTCACCCCCCCATACGTGCCACATGTCCTGCCCATCGCAATCTAAGAGAGTTGACTGTTCTTATTATATCTGGGTTCCTATAAAGATCATGTAGCACAATATTATGTAGTTTTCTCCATTCACCTGTCTGTTCATCTCTTTTTGGCCCAAATATTTTCCTAAAAACTTAATTCTCAAATACTCGTAATCATTTTTGTGCCTTAAAGTAAGAGTCCCTTTCATATTATCCAGAATTTAATGATTTTAATAAATTGATATTAAATAATCTTTACATTAACCTTTATGGTTTAGGGCTCGCGTTCCTTACTCTGGTGCCTATGGCCGCGAGTTCAATTCGGTGAGGGTCGATGTATCTTTTTATTATGGTAAATACAAAGTTTTTGGAGAGTCAAGAGACCCGAGTCTGAAGATTTTCGGGCTCGAAAAAGAACCTCAAGCCTGTATTAGAGCTTCTCAGGAAAATTTAATGCATTTTTCCCATCCAAGTAATTGCTTATTAGATGTCACTTTGAGGCGACGTCATTCGCTGACATCTGTACGGAAATATGTATGTAGCCTATATACACCTACGTCTCGCATGGGAAATGGACACTCCCTAGCGAGAGTTACTTAACCAAGCTAGTTCAGTTATGCTTATTAGCTATATATGTCAGAGAGTGACGTGGTTAGCACATCGCCTTAATAAGGCATCTAGTAGGGAAGTAAGGTATTACTTGGATGGATGAAGGTCGGTTAAATTTTGCACAGAGGGTTTTTTATTCAGACTTGAAGTTCTTTTACGAACCTCAAAGCCTTAAGACTTGGGACCCACGGCTTAAAGTCCCTTCCAAACGACTTTGCCCCTTGGATTTTCCATCCTAAAAAATCCATCGAGCCCAGACGTGTTAAGCCGCGAAGTAGAAATATAAATTGTTCCCACTACAGACACTTTCCAGGCACTGAACAAACGTCCGGTACTCATTTCAGTTAGAGCCTGAGTCGAACCCTGAGTCATGATGACTCACTGCACCGGAACTCAAACCCTCGGCAGATTATCCAATAAACTGTCAACTAATCAGGTGTACTCTAACTTGCCCATTTTCTCGTCTAAATAAAAGGTGTACATTCCCCTGAGCGGACAGGCGAATGGAGAAGACTACATAAAAGTGACCTACATTATGTTTGTGGGTAATGATATATCCATCCATCCATAGTAATTCTGCCCGAAGGCAGGTCCTTCACTGCAATCATAGCATTTTCATGCTATGCTTGCAGCTTTACTAGGGAATTGTGTAGGTGTGGTAGCTTCCCGTTGCTTTCCACAATGGTGAAGGATGATGATGAAGATCATGATGGCCATATGATTTCGGGGACCATTTGGGCCTTAAAGTTTTCCTGACATTTGTCTTACAGGTGAGGAAAAACCCCGATAAAAACCTCACCCAGAAAAACTGCCCGCTGTGTGACAAGGCAGCACGCTACGTCGAGACCACAGAGGTGGACATTGATATATAATAAGAACAGTTAAGTTTCGTAGACTGAAATGGACAGAGCATGTAATAATAATAATAATAATAATAATAATAATAATAATAGCTTTATTATACCTTACAAAGTTAAGGCCTTAAGGTCTTGTCTGCCACTCAACCAGGTTTTAAAAAATACAGGAAGAAATAGTCTTACATCTAAATTACAGTAAACATAAACGATTACAAGTTATGAATACAATACAATTAATATTTATAATTTATTTTGATTTACTCTAGATTTAACGAATTAAATGTATAATATGTACAAGATATATAAAAAACGAGGAAAAGATTATTAATGGCAAAGTATAAATTTAAATAAATAGAGAAAAATTAATTATTAGACAACAGGTAACTGAATAAGCGTGACTTAAAGGTGCCAAGTGTGCGGCATGTAGCACGAACGGGGTATGAATGAGGGTCGTGGAAACTCCTTCTAGAAGTTTTCTTTCAGACTCGTATTGTGGTACCTCCTCAGCCTCCTATAAACGAGTATGCATATTACAGTGATTTTAGCCCGCGTGTGAGACTAAATGTGTTGTTGCCTAATATAATAACCCCGGATTCTTGCTCCTGTATTATATTGTTCTTCTTAAATAATAATTAGTGAGCTGGCATTTCGAACAACTGCTTTACACAAAGAAGAAACAAAAGTTAAACCGTTGTTATAAGCTGAAACAAGTATTCTCTAAACTAATATTCTATTTCAACTCATCATGAATGCAGATACCTGTTATATCAACTAATGAAATAGTGCGTGACATGTGCCGCTCTTGTTAATAAGTGAAGGGATGCACAGCGCGTGTGCTGCAGATTCTGATCCTTGGGCGGGCTGCAGCCAGCCATGACTAGTAATCCACCGTCCTCGCATCATGTAACACGGGCTTTCGCTGTGTCAGTATAACATGAACTTCTTCGGGCATATTACTATTGTTCATAGTGGAACAATGCCTTTCGTAGGCATACCATTGTTGATTCTAGTGTAACGATGCCTTTCGTAGGCATAGCATTGTTGTTTCTAGTGTAAAAAGGACTTTCGTAGGCATACCATTGTTGTTTCTAGTGTAAAAAGGATTTTTGTAGTCATAACATTATTGTTTCTACAGTAACAAGACCATTCGTAGGCATAGCATTGTTGTTTCTAGTGTAAAAAGGACTTTCGTAGTCATAACATTGTTGTTTCTAGTGTAAAAATGATTTTTGTAGTCATAACATTATTGTTTCTACAGTAACAAGACCATTCGTAGGCATAGCATTGTTGTTTCTAGTGTAAAAAGGATTTTTGTAGTCATAACATTATTGTTTCTACAGTAACAAGACCATTGTTGGCATAGCATTGTTGTTTATAGTGTAAAAAGGATTTTCGTAGTCATAACATTGTTGTTTCTAGTATAAAAAGGATTTTTGTAGTCATAACATTATTGTTTCTACAGTAACAAGACCATTCATAGGCATAGCATTGTTGTTTCTAGTGTAAAAAGGATTTTTGTAGTCATAACATTATTGTTTCTACAGTAACAAGACCATTCGTAGGCATAGCATTGTTGTTTCTAGTGTAAAAAGGATTTTTTGTAGTCATAACATTATTGTTTCTACAGTAACAAGACCATTCGTAGGCATAGCATTGTTGTTTTCTAGTGTAAAAAAGGATTTTTGTAGTCATAACATTATTGTTTCTACAGTAACAAGACCATTCGTGGGCATAGCATTGTTGTTTCTAGTGTAAAAAGGATTTTTGTAGTCATAACATTATTGTTTTCTACAGTAACAAGACCATTCGTAGGCATAGCATTGTTGTTTCTAGTGTAAAAAGGATTTTTGTAGTCATAACATTATTGTTTCTACAGTAACAAGACCATTCGTGGGCATAGCATTGTTGTTTCTAGTGTAAAAAGGATTTTTGTAGTCATAACATTATTGTTTCTACAGTAACAAGACCATTCGTAGGCATATAGCATTGTTGTTTCTAGTGTAAAAAGGATTTTTGTAGTCATAACATTATTGTTTCTACAGTAACAAGACCATTCGTGGGCATAGCATTGTTGTTTTCTAGTGTAAAAAGGATTTTTGTAGTCATAACATTATTGTTTCTACAGTAACAAGACCATTCGTAGGCATAGCATTGTTGTTTCTAGTGTAAAAAGGATTTTTGTAGTCATAACATTATTGTTTCTACAGTAACAAGACCATTCGTAGGCATAGCATTGTTGTTTCTAGTGTAAAAAGGATTTTTGTAGTCATAACATTATTGTTTCTACAGTAACAAGACCATTCGTGGGCATAGCATTGTTGTTTCTAGTGTAAAAAGGATTTTTGTAGTCATAACATTATTGTTTCTACAGTAACAAGACCATTCGTAGGCATAGCATTGTTGTTTCTAGTGTAAAAAGGATTTTTGTAGTCATAACATTATTGTTTCTACAGTAACAAGACCATTCGTAGGCATAGCATTGTTGTTTCTAGTGTAAAAAGGATTTTTGTAGTCATAACATTATTGTTTCTACAGTAACAAGACCATTCATAGGCATAGCATTGTTGTTTCTAGTGTAAAAAGGATTTTTGTAGTCATAACATTATTGTTTCTACAGTAACAAGACCATTCGTAGGCATAGCATTGTTGTTTCTAGTGTAAAAAGGATTTTTGTAGTCATAACATTATTGTTTCTACAGTAACAAGACCATTCGTAGGCATAGCATTGTTGTTTCTAGTGTAAAAAGGATTTTTGTAGTCATAACATTATTGTTTCTACAGTAACAAGACCATTCGTGGGCATAGCATTGTTGTTTCTAGTGTAAAAAGGATTTTTGTAGTCATAACATTATTGTTTCTACAGTAACAAGACCATTCGTAGGCATAGCATTGTTGTTTCTAGTGTAAAAAGGATTTTTGTAGTCATAACATTATTGTTTCTACAGTAACAAGACCATTCGTAGGCATAGCATTGTTGTTTCTAGTGTAAAAAGGATTTTTTGTAGTCATAACATTATTGTTTCTACAGTAACAAGACCATTCGTGGGCATAGCATTGTTGTTTCTAGTGTAAAAAGGATTTTTGTAGTCATAACATTATTGTTTCTACAGTAACAAGACCATTCGAAGGCATAGCATTGTTGTTTCTAGTGTAAAAAGGATTTTTGTAGTCATAACATTATTGTTTCTACAGTAACAAGACCATTCGTAGGCATAGCATTGTTGTTTCTAGTGTAAAAAGGATTTTTGTAGTCATAACATTATTGTTTCTACAGTAACAAGACCATTCGTGGGCATAGCATTGTTGTTTCTAGTGTAAAAAGGATTTTTGTAGTCATAACATTATTGTTTCTACAGTAACAAGACCATTCGTAGGCATAGCATTGTTGTTTCTAGTGTAAAAAGGATTTTTGTAGTCATAACATTATTGTTTCTACAGTAACAAGACCATTCGTAGGCATAGCATTGTTGTTTCTAGTGTAAAAAAGGATTTTTGTAGTCATAACATTATTGTTTCTACAGTAACAAGACCATTCGTGGGCATAGCATTGTTGTTTCTAGTGTAAAAAGGATTTTTGTAGTCATAACATTATTGTTTCTACAGTAACAAGACCATTCGTAGGCATAGCATTGTTGTTTCTAGAGTAAAAAGGATTTTTGTAGTCATAACATTATTGTTTCTACAGTAACAAGACCATTCGTAGGCATAGCATTGTTGTTTCTAGTGTAAAAAGGATTTTTGTAGTCATAACATTATTGTTTCTACAGTAACAAGACCATTCATAGGCATAGCATTGTTGTTTCTAGTGTAAAAAGGATTTTTGTAGTCATAACATTATTGTTTCTACAGTAACAAGACCATTCGTAGGCATAGCATTGTTGTTTCTAGTGTAAAAAGGATTTTTGTAGTCATAACATTATTGTTTCTACAGTAACAAGACCATTCGTAGGCATAGCATTGTTGTTTCTAGTGTAAAAAGGATTTTTGTAGTCATAACATTATTGTTTCTACAGTAACAAGACCATTCGTGGGCATAGCATTGTTGTTTCTAGTGTAAAAAGGATTTTTGTAGTCATAACATTATTGTTTCTACAGTAACAAGACCATTCGTAGGCATAGCATTGTTGTTTCTAGTGTAAAAAGGATTTTTGTAGTCATAACATTATTGTTTCTACAGTAACAAGACCATTCGTAGGCATAGCATTGTTGTTTCTAGTGTAAAAAGGATTTTTGTAGTCATAACATTATTGTTTCTACAGTAACAAGACCATTCGTGGGCATAGCATTGTTGTTTCTAGTGTAAAAAGGATTTTTGTAGTCATAACATTATTGTTTCTACAGTAACAAGACCATTCGAAGGCATAGCATTGTTGTTTCTAGTGTAAAAAGGATTTTTGTAGTCATAACATTATTGTTTCTACAGTAACAAGACCATTCGTAGGCATAGCATTGTTGTTTCTAGTGTAAAAAAAGACTTTCGTAGTCATAACATTGTTGTTTATAGTGTAACAAGACCTTTCGTTTGCATAACAACTTGTTCCTAAGAAATAATTACCTTGTTTCTATGAAACAAGACCATTATGAGGTATATGATTATTATTTATAGTGTAACAGGGCCCTTTTCAAGCACATTATTCCAGTTTCTAGACTAACATATATTTTCTCAGTCAATCATTGTTATTTCTAGTACAGTAAGGCCTTTACCAGGCATATAATTATTGTTTTCGTTGTGTTTCTGGTGTTTCGAAGCCATTTTATTGTTGCTTTTTATGTAATATGACCTTTATGAGCCGTACAATTGTTGTTTATAGGTGTAACAGACATTTATCAGTCATATAACTGTTGTTTTTAGTATTACAATGCCTGTCTTAAGGCATACATATTTTTTTCTACAGTAACGAAGTCTTTCGCAAACAATTACTGTTTTTTCCCTAGTGTAATAAGGCCTTTGCCAGGTATATAATTCCTGCTTGTTTAACAAGGCCTTTCTGAGGCATATAACTTCTTTCACTTATGGCAATGCCTTTCCGAACAATTTTATTGTTTTTCTAGTGTAACGAGGACTTTTGAAGGCATGTAATTGTTGTTTCTAGTGTAACATTGGTTTTCTGAGGCAAATAACTGCTGTTTCTAGTATAAAAATGTCTTTCCGAGCTATTTTATTCCTTGTTATAGTCTAACACTGCCTTTTAGACGGATATCACTGTTGTTTTTAGTATAATATGGCTTTTCTGAGGCATGCATTTGTTGTTTCTAATCTAGCAAACCCTATTTGAGCCATTTTATTGTTGATTAAATATTAAAAAGGCATATATGAGGCATAGCATTGTTGTTCTAATATAGCACGGTTTTTATGAGGTATACATTTTCTTTCTACAGTCATAAGGTGTCTCTTATTCAATGATTGTTATGTATAGTGTAACACATTATTTCTGAGGCATACTACTGTTATGAATAAAACAGTTCTTGTCATTGAAATACTTTTGTGACATTTTACGATGGGCTTAATCCAAATATTTGCTACTTATAAAATAATAATATATATATTTTTTATGTTTCTATACGTACATATTTAAATAATGTCTAAAACATATTGTATTGTGGTGTAAAGTCTTCTGCTTTAAGGTCTTTGATACAGTTCGTGTGTATGGATATTAATTTTACATGAACACACGTGTTGATACGCCTCACTACAAATGGTGGCCGCGGCGGGATAAAAGCTATTCACGTAGAAACAACAATGGCCAGGGGTCGTGTGAATGTTGCTACATTACTTATTTTTCACATTGTTACAAATTTAAAATGTTCTGCTAGAGAAAATGAGAGACAGTTTTAATAGTGCCAACCTAAGAAGGAACCGCTAAAATCTGCACTCTGATATAAAATGTAGTCAAAGAGCTGATATGATTATTTCAAATTATGATGAGATAAATTAGTTTATAATCATAATGAGTGGGGAGCAGGGTATTCCTGTTAAGGGGCTTGTTTCTGATTACAATGTTTGTGTTAATTAAGGGCACATTTAGCTTTAAATAAATAAATAAATAAATGCAATTAACAAATATATCAAATCATTCATATTGAATTACAGTATTTTTAAAATAATTCCGGAAAAAGTATATATATATATATATATATATATATATATATATAATCAATTGTTCAACTTTCTCAGGAAATACCTGAGGTAGGACTACAAACTTATCAGAACACTTTGCTCAGTAAATGGCGAAGTTGTATCAGATTTTAGTGAAATAGTTATTCCAAAAACACATTTTTACACATAGTTATCTTAAAAAAATATTACTTTAAAATAGTGATTAGGAAAAAAATTTGGACCAAAGAGAGATGAACAGAGAGGCGAATGGAGAAGACAGCATAACAATGAGCTACATGATCTTTATGGGAAACGAGATATAATAAGAACAGTTTAGTCTCGTAGACTGAAAGACTGAGATGAGCAGGACATGTGGCACGAATGGGAATGAAAGAGGGCATCGAAGCTTCTTAGGAAAAACAGAGGGAAAGTCCCTATTTTGTAGGCCACGAATGAGGTGCAAAAATAATATTAACCATGAGTTAGGTAAGCAGATTATACAGGGGATATTGGAAAACATTAGCTCAGGATAGGGATGTATGGAGAGCATATAGGCTATCCGCGATCATGAACTTATGGGTTTGATAGTGCCAGTTATACCGGGTGTACATAAAAATATCATAGCGGTTTTAAAGGTATTTAATTATACTTTAACTATCACAAAAGCAAAACTCATGTTAAATGAAAGAGTAACATCTCCAGTTTACATTATAAGTTCATAGGTGTTCAATGTGAGCTCCATTTGTTACATGACACACATCCAACCTGTAGGCTAATTCTTCCCATACATTAATAAGCATGTCTGGATTGATGACAGCAACAGCTTCTCGAATCCTGTCTCTCAACTCGGGCAGGTTACCAGGCAATGGAGGCACGTAGACTCTGTCCTTTGCAAAACCCCAATGGAAAAAATCGCATGGGGTGAGATTCGGTGATCTAGGAGGCCACTGGAGATAAGCACATGGCGACCAATCCAGTAATGACAGTGTGGAAGGTCTTACGAAAACGCTTACATATGGTCCCTACTCTTTACAATTGTTACAGGCTCTAAAGCCTACTGATTACGCTGACTTTGCGCAGCAGAAACATTCTCCTCAGACACTCTTGGTCGTCCCACACTTTTGCCTTTACACAGACAACCGGTCGTTGCGACCTGATTATGCCATCGACGGATGTTGTTGACATTGGGGGGATCACGATTAAACTGCCTACGAAACGCACGTAGAACTGTCACAACTGATTTACAACTCTCAAACTGCAAAACACAAAACGCTTTCTGTTGAGGAGTTGCCATCTTTGTTATTATTGTTGCCGTAGAAACAAAACAAAAGAAAGCTATCCGCTCATTCACACAACTAAAACTATCTTCTTCCCTGTTTCAATTCAGTCTACACACAACTTTCTACGCCTCATCTGAGTGATAATACTACTACTTGAAACTACTATATTATTTTATGTACACACTATATACAGCATGTTCCAAAAAAACACCGACAATGGAGGTGAGGTGGTACATTGAGATATGTTGATCATTTTTAATAAGGCACCCATGACCAGAAATGATGCGTTTTCAGACTATGAGTAACTAAGTTCTCAAGAGTTCTGTTAGTTGGATTTGAGGAGTCAATACTTGACAATACTGTCACAGTTGCACCAACTTTTCAAATTATCAAATCCCCAACTCATTTCAGAGCGTACATCGGCGGTGTAGTGATTGGTCTCATTTGAATTATTTCTGTAGCAGCATGGATTCAGACTATAAGATCCACACGTGACTGTACTGGAGTCTGATAAACAGACTGTTTCATGTCGTCCCACAAAAAGTAGTTGAGAGGGTTAAAATCAGGTGATCTTGGAGGACATGGGACTGGTTCCCCTCTGCCAATTAATCGACCTGGATACGTGGTATTCAACTGTGTCCTCACACTGGCATCGAAGTGAGGCGGAGTACAGTCATGCGAAGCCACGTATCACACGTTCTGTACATGTGAGGTGTTGTCAAGTAATGAGTCTTCAAATCCTTGGAACTAACACTGATCTTGAGACATAATTAACTAGTCATAGTGTGAAAACGCACCATTTCCGGACATGGGTACCTTATTAAAACATGATCATATCTCAATATACTGCCACACCTCTGTTGTCGGTGTTTTTTACAGCACCCTGTATATATATATATATATATATATATATATATATTTTAAATCCAATGTATCCTTAATACATTATTTTTGCTGACATTACAATTTGCTGATGATTAACTGGTTTTAGCGCAAGACAAATTTGATATGGAATTCATGATAAAAAGGTTGAAAACACATAAATCATGGGGTCTCACAGTAAATTTATTAAAAAAACAGAATATTTGGCAATAAATAGCAATCAAAGGGAAATTTTAATATTGGAGGAAGGAATCCAGATAAAGCAAGTGAAACAAACTAAATATTTTGGAATAATTATGGATAACATTCAAGGTAAAGGAAAAGAGAACATAAAACATAGAATTGAAATGAGTAGCAAAATAATATCATCGTTAAATTCCATATGGTGGGATAAGCATATTTGGAAAGACACAAAAAATATATATTGGTAAAACATTGGTGGAATCTGTTGCAATGTATGGAAGTGAGGTATGGACAATCAATAAGTACTACAAGAACAGACTAATAGCTCTAGAAATGGATTATTTACGCAGAAGTGCCAGAAAGTCTAGATTAGAACATGTCACAAATAAGGAAATTAGAAACATAATGGAAGCAGAAGAAAGCATAATTGAAAGAATTGAGAAGAAGGAAGTAATGTGGTCAGGACATCTTTTAAGAATGGAAGATGAGCGATGGCCAAAGCAACTATATAAATGACATCCGACCAGAAAAGGAGAAAAACAGGGAGACCAAAGTTAACATGGAAGGAAAACATGAAGGCAGTAATGCAAGCAAGAGGGCTAAGCATTGAAAATGTCCAAGATCGTAGTCTTTGGAGGTTTGGCACGGGAAGACGGCAGCAGCTGTAAAAACCCGAAGATAGATAAATGTACCCTTAATTATCATTAAATTTAATAATCTAAATAATGATACTTCCATTTTTCACATTTATGTTTAGTCTTGGTCTTAGAAAAGACTAACAAAATATAACTCATCCTTATTGTTTGCGTTCTTTCTGTCTAATGCAGGTTAGGTTCCATTTACAAAATAGGTTACTAAGATAAGGAAGAGTTGGTCGCTTGATTCAGAATGAAAAAATAATATTGTATTATTGCAATCAGAGAGATGTCTTTTTTAAAAGCTACTCTCCCCTCCCCTTACAACCCCCTCCCCCTGGGAAATCTCACAACATTTTATTGACTTTTAGCTGACATCTTGAACATAAGGTCAACAGCTTTTTAGTGTTTGTCTCCCATCATTCGATACTCGCAATCAGGGCGAGGGTTTCTATATAAATACATTTGTTTTTACATTACATACTTAAAATTACCATTTTGTTATCGGTTTATGAATTAAGGTTTTACAGACATGTTTGTTTTTCGATATTTGTACATATTTCAGGATATAGTATATATTTTTACATATTTAAAAAATCGCATATGTTTACATATATTAAAGTTTTATTTCAAATATGTTCCATATTTTACGGTTTCAAAATCATTAATATTTTATTTTAGGAAGTGATATTTTGAGGTTATTTTAATTAAATTATTTTTAGTCTGTTCATCTTACCTCAATATTAATGTTGATTTGTTCTTGAACGATTATAAGTTGCACAGCCTGGATGTCGATGTCAGCTCCATCCTGTGGTTGGTCAAAGAACCTACAAACAAGGTCAACCACAGGATGGAGCTGACCTCGACATCCAGGGTGTACAACATAAATCCAACCAGTCTGGGAAAGATGCTGATGATGATTATGAAATAATCGAAACATGTTCAAGAATAAATCAACATTAATATTGAGGTAAGATGAACAGACTAAAAATAATTTAATTCAAAATCATTCTTGTTAAATAATTGTTTAAAAGTTATTTTACCAACATCTGCATTTCAAAGCTGGATTTTTTTAATTCTATGGAATGTTGATAATAGTAGTGGTGTATAAACAACATTTTGTTCATTACTAAGCCTCCCTTGTGCCAATATAATTTCTTACACCTCACAACAGCCAATCTGGTCCTGAAAATTAATTAACAGACCTACTGCAAATATATTACAGGGTTCAATTCAGTGGTTCTCGCACTATCAACAGACTTCAATGAACTTCAATGTAATTTATAAATTAGTTCAGTTGGTATAATTATATATTTCCGGTTTCAACAATGTTGATACATTTTTCCGGCACCAATGATTTGTCTTCAATTTCGCTTTATAATGTTTCTCCATTCGTCTCTATTATAACACATTTCTTCCTCTAATTCCCAGTCCTTCAAAGTTTCTCTAATCCCTTGGATCCACGTGAGACTTGGTCGTCCTTTCCTTCTCGTTCCTGATGGTGTCCATTCTATTATTTTTTTGTAATCTTTCATCCTCCATTCGCCTAATATGCCCGTACCATTTCAGTTGCTTTCCTTGGATAAATTCTAAAATTGAGTTTTGTACGCTCATGTTCTCTTTTATAACTTCATTTCTAATTTTCTCTCTCCTTGATATCCGATTGAGGGTCTTTCCACTTTTCAGCGGTTGCCCTTTTACCAGCCGGTTGCTGGCCCTTCACATCCACATGTGTCAATCACAGAGGTAGATGATCAACAGCCAGTGTAGGGGTGATATGTGGTTAGCATATCGAGTCCCCCAGCCGTTATAGCTGGTTCCTCAACCTGGAGCCGCTACTTATTGTAGCTACCCAATTGCCTCACGATGCTGGGTGGGCACCGGTCCCATACTGGCCGAAATACCATGAGAAAATTTATTCCCCCATGGAGACTCGAACCAGCGCAAGTCCCGTAGCTCTGCGCCAAGGCTTCCTACCTTAACCACTCGGCTACGGCGCGGGACCCTTGATATCCTAAATTGTTTAAATACCACCATATTCTAAATGGTATGTAAAATTACTCTTGTATGTAAGTGATTTTTCGAATGAAGCATGATCGACAAACGGTAAAATAGTTGTTGTAACGCTTACCAGAAAACATTTGCACAATTTCTATAAAAAATGTTAGGCCATATTTTATTCTATATTTTGGAAATCTTTGGTCCATATGTATGAACACATTTAGCCATTTTGTTACATATAAATCCTGTCCCTGATTAGTGTTGCAGTGAAGCAATATTTTCTTATTTAAGATTTTTCCTCGATCTGAAAACATCTGAAAATCTAGGGATGTACAATGTGAAATTAGTGTACAATGAGCACGTTCACACGACACAACAATAGGAATTATTATTACTCACTCACATTGTTGTATTTAAAATTAGACATTGTTGAAACGACAATGAGGTGACTACGCATGCGTGAAGGCGCCATGTTAAAAGTTTTGCAGCAACTGAAGGAGTGGCAACAGCGAGTGAAAGGAGGAGGGAGTATATCTGACGATTCAATCCCTCAGAAGCAAGACATGCTGAGTACAGATCGAGAAGAATCGGTACGTGCAACACCCTGTATTCATGTACCAATATTATACATTCAAATAACGCTAGATGCATGCAGTACCAGGCTATACGCTCTTAAAGTAATCCTCATCAAAACAAAACCACGTGACCTGCTCGCTTTTCATTGGTTATTTGCACCGACGTATGATGTAGAAGCAATAAGTACGTGAAAAAGTAGTTTCCTTCATATGTCCTCTGAATATACTTGTTATTGACGTTTTTATTATTAATTTAACACTTTTCACTGAAGGATAAATTATATTCGAAGAGAAAATGTTTCGTCTAGACCGAGACTCGAACCCGGGACCCTTGGCTTTCCGGGTCAAGTGCTCTACCAACTGAGCTAGCGAGGCGCAAATTTTTTCTCTTATATACGTTGTAATTCCCTCGCGCCAAATGCTTGAAACATTTGCTTCTATCTTTGCAAATGGCGGCAAATGGGTCCCGGGTTCGAGTCTCGGTCTAGGCGAAAATTTTTCTCTTCAAACATAATTTATCCTTCAGTGAGAAGTGTTAAATTAATAATAAAAACGTCAATAGAAGCCCTACTGGCTTTATAAAGTAGTGCTAAATTCCCAATAAATGTCTTCTTAACTAAGAAGCCGCCATTTGCAAACATAGAAGCAAAGGTCTCAAAGCATTTGGCGCGAGGGAATTACAACGTATACAAGAAAAAAAATTGCGTCTAGATCGCAACTCGTCCCGGTAGCTCAGTTGGTAGAGCATTTGGCCCGGAAAGCCAAGGGTCCCGGGTTCTATCTTTGCAAATGGCGGCAAATGGGTCCCGGGTTCTAGTCTCGGTCTAGGCGAAAATTGTTCTCTTCAAATATAATTTATCCTCCAGTGAGAAGTGTTAAATTAATAATAAAACATCATTAGAAGCCTTACTAGCTTTATAAAGTAATGTTAAATTCCCAATAAATGTCTTCTTAACTAAGAAGCCGCCATTTGCAAAGATAGAGGCAAAGGTCTCAAAGCATTTGGCGCGAGGGAATTACAACGTATATAAGAGAAAAAATTGCGTCTAGGTCGCAACTCGTCTCGGTAGCTCAGTTGGTAGATCACTTGGCCCGGAAAGCCAAGGGTCCCGGGTTCGAGTCTCGGTATAGGCGAAAATTTTTCTCTTCAAATGTAATATACGTGTTATTGTTCGTGAATGAAAATAATAATACTCAAAACATAGAAAATATTCTAAAATACACCTATTCAATAATTACAACTTAAAATTGTTAATTACATATGCATGATGCATTTGAGTCATACTTCAGTGCATTATGATGCAAAAAAATGGCTGAAGGTGTCGAGTGTTCTGTTGCTGTATCGTCATCTAAATTTTTAAAACACAAGTCTGGCAAATCATTAAGGGCCAGTTTCACCAACAGAGGTAGCTGTATTACGCCAGTTTAAGCTATGCATTATACGAGGGGAAAACTGGCGTAATACAGTTACCTCTGTTGGTGAAATTGACCCTAAACAGTGGTAAAAACAGTTATTTTAAATGTATTTCACAAGTTCAGTGAAAAATCTCACCAGCTTTCTTGTAATCTACCCCATTCAACGATCACATGTCTTATGTACTTCACACGTGCTCCCTGTCAATGTGACAGTAATTATGGCGCGAATAGCGGAAGGATACAAATGGCGTTTGTTTATGTTAGGATCACTATAAGAGCGGACAGGGTATAGTATTTTTATCATTTATTAAAAAAGATTCAATTCTAATAAAATTCATTGTTAAAACCGTTGAGGTGGAGAGTCATAAAATAAAATGAGTTAAAATATACCTTCTTAGGTAAGATCCGTCGTCATCAACTTGTAAAATATGTAATCTTTATGCCTGTAGGCCTTTCGGAACATCCGTTCCATCTTCAGCAAGTCCTTCTTCGCTACAATATCTAATATGATGGTTGATGCTGCTAGTCACAACAACACCACATTAGGACCAGCAGCATCAACCATCTCATTAGTTATTGTAGCGAAGGAGGACCCGCTGAAGATGGAACGGATGTTCTGAAGGCCTACAGGCATAAAGATTACATATTTTACTAGATGAGGACGACGGATTTTACCTAAGAAGGTATATTTTAACTTATTTTATATTAAAAGATAAAGGTAAAATGATCCCTTAGGATGCACTTCGGGCGGTTGGACGTTAAGGTTCCCATCTTTCTAGACAATCGGTACCAGATTCACAGTATACGCAATTAGTGCGCACTTTTTTCAAGTGCAATTCACACATGCCACTGTGCTTCTCGCAACGGAACTCTCAATCATATCCCGAAACATACCTTGAAATTATCCCAGAGAAATTATCTGCCGATTTTAACTGCAAGGCACGGAAATCGAAGCCATGATCCAGGAATGTCAACCCACTGTGCGGAGCAGATGGATGTCTCTGGCTGAATAGAGAGGTATGGAGTGCGGAGGCAGTCAGTAATGGTTATCCAATCCACCAAGTCAGGAGTTGTATTACTTCCTTGTAGTTTAAATGAGAGATTTGGCGCTGGATTTCAGTGCCGTGCAGTTAAAAACGGTAGCTTTTTTGGACACGTTCTTGGTGAATCACAACGCTTCAGTTGGCGAAATTTGATGCAATGGTTGACATTTTCTTTGTCAGCAACTAATTAAAAAAATAAGATTAAGTTCGTTAACCATAAAAAATCAGACCAATAGGATTAAGAGGTTACTTGAAAAGAAAATTAAAAAATCACTCTAACTGTTTTAATCTTCGATTTTTCGCAACGAAACTGGGTATATAAAACTCCAAGCGCGACAGGCCTAGAAGGCCCTTGGTCTACCATCCGGCTGCTGGCCTCACATCCAAACTTGTTAATCTCAGATGTAGACTATCATCTAGCCAGTGTAGGGATGGCATGCGGTCAGCATGTGGGGTCCTCCAGCCGTAGCTGGTCTTCTCAATCTGGAGTCGCTAATTACTGTAGCTACCCAAATACCTCACGATGCTGGGTGGACACCGGTCCCATACTGGCCGAAATTCCATGAGAAAATTTCTTCCCCATGGAGACCCTAACCAGCGCAAGTCCCGTAGCTCTGCGCCAAGGTTTCTTGCCTTAACCACTCGGCTACGGCGCGGGACAAAAACTGGGTATATACAATGGCAATAAAATGTCAAAATTATGTTCCAAAAGTCAGCGAAATCCGTATATTACGTGTGGGAGTTTACCTAAAACTAGTAATTTAAAAACGCTCTATCGGCCGCCATGTTTGTTCTCAACGTAACTGGTTACATGGGATTTAATTAACAAAGGAAAGATAATTTTATTCCGCAAATCAACAAGTCGGACCTTGCAAAGAAACTAGTGAGGAATTCACATAGTCTGTGCAGTTCTGCGTGACGGACTCATCATGCATTTTACAAAACGCACTAGCTAATACCCGCCTTGCGCTCCTACGCCTAATTAAATGAAAATTAATGTGCTTTTATTTTTAGTTGAATAAGTTACAGGAAAAATAATTATAAATTTATATTTTTGGATACCCCGTGCTGATTACCCGGCCTTGCCCGGGAATCTACTTATCCCGATCTTCTTGACATAAATGAGCTGAAATACGAAAATTAATGTGTTTTATGTTTAGTTAAATAAGTAGGAGGAAAAATTAATATCGTAATTATTTTTGGATGCTGTTCACCTGGCGTTGTCCGGGAATCTACTCATCCCGATCTTCTTGGCATAAATGAGCTGAAAGAAGAAAATTAATGCACTTCTTATGATTAGTTGAATAAGTAATATGAAAATAATTATAAATGTATATCGTAATTATTTTAAGATTCCCCGTGCTCATTACCCGGTATTGCCCGGGAATCTATTTATCTCGATTTTTCTGGCATAAATGTGCTAAAAGACAAAATTCGTTATTGTGAGTTATCCGTAAAAGAATACCCGTCATGTGCTGCTATGCTTGCACAGGAATCTACGTACTTGTCTCGATCTTCTTGGCATCAATGAAATACAAAAATGGTTATTGTGAGTTATCCATAAGAGATAAACATATGCTGTCGCGGGCTTTTTTGTAGAGCTTTTTGAGACATTCAATTCTGTGTACATTAAGTTTGCGTATTTGGTATGGTTTAGGCAGCGTAAGCCATTTAAGCGTCCAAAGAGCTACTTTTTTCACGTATTCTACTACAAAGGGCGATTTTTAAGGGTGTAGGAGTTCAGTAACACAACTCTCTTATAGCCTATGTTCATCCCGGGAATCTCCGGAACATTTTGCAAAAAGCCCCATCACAATCGGATCAACGGTATGGCCGCGCATAAAGTACAAACAAACGAACAAACATTCATTTTTATATATCAGATTTAATGATGAGGCAGTTATATTATATGGATGTGAAACATGTGAGTTTTACTTTAAGGGAGGAGGACAGATTACGAGTAGTTGAGAATAAAGTTCTTGGGACAATTGGAGAAGACTACATAACAGTGAGCTAGATGGTCTTTATGGGAAACTAGATGTAATAAGAACAGTTAAGTCTCGTTGACTGCGATGGGCAGGACATGTGACACAAATGGAGAATGAAAGAGAGGCATGAAGATTCTTTCGTAGGAAATCAAAAGTAAACTGCGCTATAGGTAGACCAAGAATAAGGTAGGATAACAACATTAACCATGATTTGAAGGAAGTACAAGGTGAATCATAAATATGGCTATACGTTTGATCGCGTTGTGTGATGAAAATATTACCATTACAGGAAATATGAAATTACCGTTGAAAAGGCAATTATTCAAATTAGAACAATGGAATAAAAACAAGACAGTATAAAACTTACGTCTTTAGTCAAAAATGCGTTGAATATGCAACAGCAAATTACAGTTGCTGCATGGGCAATAACGTATGCTAATGATCGTGAGGCCGCAAGACGTGAGTTTAACGTAGCATTGTAGCCGTCGACTGTGGGGAAGTGGAGAAAACGACTGCTGGAAACGGGAAGGATGCAGAAAATCAAGCCTCCTGGAAGGCCTCGCATTAGCACAGATGCAGAAACAACGAAGAGAATTGTGGAGGCGTTCGACGCTATCCCACAAAAATCAAACCGCCAAGCTGCACGTGAGCAGTGATTTGTTTTGTTTTGTTCTACTGTTGTAATTTGAAGGATTCCCTTTCCAATGATAACATCATATTTCCTTTAATAATAATATTTTCGTCACAAAATGCGATCAAACGTATAGCCATATTTCTGAATCACTCTGTAGATTATAGGGGAATAATTCGAGAACATTAGCTCAGGATAGGGATGTATGGAGAGCTTATGCCCGCGCGGCCATGAACCTATGGGTTCGATAGTGGCAATTAGTGAGTGAGTTAAGGTTTTACTTGTAAAAAATAAAGTTGCTCTATTGGGGCCAGTATTCCCCAGGCCTGATGGAGTACGGACATTGCTTTTGTAAAACGGTTGAGAAATACAAACTCATAAATTGTAATTCTTGAAAGTTGAGACAATCGAATTAACGACCACTGGATAGAGCCACTTGTCGGTCTGGTCTGTTTGATATCGATTTCAATGCTACCAACCTCATAAAATATTTGTAGCTATCTGCACGACATAACGTTTCCAGGAATTTAATCGTGACATTATAAAGACAGTTCATTACGTAACAATGGAAATGTTTGTTAAAAATCTGTTTAATTTGACATTTTCTAAACATATTTGAGAAATGTCTGTTTCAATTTAATATACCCTACTTCAGTGATTAATAACCGTGGTGGAGCAGCCACATTGATGATAAATGTAATTGAAGAGTACAGGGAAAACAAGCAGGTAAATGCCTTTTCCTCGAAACCGAGGAAAAGAACTTTTAATTATAAACATTCGGCACCACACTATTCGAAATATGATGGCAGAAGCCTTGCGAGATTTTGGATACACAGTTTATGAGGAAGTTCATGGCGTGGCCACTAATGGGAGTAACAGACGAATAGATATTATTGCACTTAGACCATCTTCTAAAATTGGTATGATATTAGATCCCACAATTCGTTTTGAGACCCATAGCGGCCAACCTGAGGAAGTTGACTGTGAAAAGAAAGCCATATATGAGCCAACAATTGACTATTACAAAGACTATTTAACTCATGCCCCAAATGGGAGTCAATGACCAATCACGTTTCAATGATTTCTGTTTTACAACCAATCAGAGTCGTGTTTCACGAAATATTTATCAGTGTTATAATTACCATATTAAAGAAAGCTCCTTCTTTTTAATATTCTGAAATAGTATGATCTAGTTGCAGTGATAAACAAAAGAAGCAGATGAAGCGTACCTATCGTTTCTCATTTGTTTTCAAACATCGCCGTTTACATTAGATATATAAATATTTTAAAATAACTATAGTTAAATAATGATTTGTGAGTAAACAGCTTAATTTTATTCGTTAAATAGTCCTAACAAATGCCACTCTTGATTTCCAAATTCTCTAGATAAATTCACTCCTCACTTGGTGAGTCGTGAATTTATCGATAATTTGGAAATCACTCGTGGCATTACTTATGATAAATACCAACTAGATAGTATAACTGTCACAGGATTGATGATCGGGGCAAGAGGTACTATACCAGGATTCCTAGCCATATTTTGGGAATTCTTAGATTTGGACAGGGTGTATCTTTCTAAAATTGTCATCGTTGCCATTAGAGGATCAATTTCAATTTTAAGAAACCATTTTTACAAAATTTCTACTTTGTAGTATGTATACTTCCATTAGGCATACAATTTGATTTTTTTTAATGTATTTACAAAATGTATTTCATAAATTTAAAAAAATTGTCTACATCACTTTGTACTTGAGGCAATCCTCTAATGAGGAAAGTTGTATATAATAAAAAAAACATACGTGATTCTCTATTGACAAATTTAACGTAAATAAGCACACAACTCAATTGTTTAACTTTTTTTAAACTTCTGAAATATAGTAATTTCCATTGAAAATCTAATGGTTACGTTAACAGGCCTAGGTATATTGGGTCTGGTCAATTTCCGATCCATATGTGGCCCGTAAATTGGGTCCCCGATCTAAGTAAATTGGTACCTGGATCCCAGGAGCATTCCTTAATTTTTTATAGTCTCACAACCGGCGGTGTGTGTCAAGAAGACTAGAGAGAGACAGGCATATTATCGGACCAACGGATCTGTGCCCCTTTATGCTGTGGTTTATCTACGACGCAACGCGCCAGCGCAAAAATTGCTCCCCATGTATTTAAATGGAGGTGGTTTATCTACAACGCAAATTGCTGGCGCAAAAAAATTTGCGCTGACATGTCGCGTCGTGTTTTGGAATCTCTTGAATCCAGGACGCAATTTGCCAGCGCAAACAAAGAATATAGAAGATATTACCCGTACTCATTGGTGTAATTGCTAAAAACAAACTAAGATTTTATAACAAAATGTCGGAAATACAGTACTTGTTTTTATAACTTTCCAATTTTAACGACGAAAGTTGGATAGTTTTGTTGCAAATCATCGAGTTCTATACATGTTTTATACAATATGAGCATGAAGGAGTACAGAGATGTACAGAAAAAAGTTATTGTGGCTTGAACTTAGTCAAGAAATAAATAAAAGCTGTAACTTTTTCTGTCTTTACTAATATTTCGAACTATTTTAATCGTTTTGCAACGACACTTGAAACTTTTTTAATGAAGAATTTTAATATGTTTATCTATGTACACAAATTATGATTTTTCCTCTCAATTTATTTTCTAAGTTCTTTATTAGAATTGAAGTTGGCATACGTGAACGCTCATAAAATTAAATCCACCAGATGGCAGGACATATGTGTGAATGACCAACATTTGCATTTAATTCCAAACCATATTTTAAGAAATAAATGTTCAATCACTTCATTTTGTTAGGTTCCGATGGGTCAGTTTAGTGTACAGCAGATTAGTTTATAGTTTACTAAATAGTATGTATGTAATTTATTTTATTAGGTTATGCAGGGACAGGTTTGTATACATTAGTTTTTGTAAACACATTTGGAAATTTATTATGAACGTTGGTCATTTTGATTTTCCATATATGTGGTGCCATCTGGCGACAATTCCATAAACATATGCGCTCCATGCGAAACCAGCATCACGCTGAGCGAAACGCGAATTCGCGTCACGTCGGACGCGACACGCTGTATAATAAACCGTAGCATTAGCGCTGCAGTCGTTCTTACAAAAGTTAACATCAACACTCACTCCTTTCCTGCCACCACGTCAAACAGCAGCCACGATAATTTTCCAAGTAGTGATGTTGCCAAACTTCCCCCAAACGGTGTTATGGATTTTGAATATTGAATAATGTAAAGTTAATTATTACTTCTTCATATTTAAGTATGTGGTGTGGCCATGTCAAAAGAATGCCAGAGCAAAGATTGCCAAAAAATGTTACGGAATGGATCCCAACGGAAAGGAGGAAGAGAGAGAGGAAGACCGAAGAAAACTTGGATAGAAGGGGTACAAGCAGCTATGAATATCAGAGGAATGGAGGAAGATCAATGGATGGGCAGAGAGGAATGTTTGGTTTCCGGAAGACGGCGGCAGCTGACATGATACCGGATGATGATGATGATGATATTTAAGTAGGCCTAATGACGCTGATTGACTTATTATTTGCTTAATAATATATCTTTCACCACTCCGAGCTACAGTGTTCATGTTGAATTGTCAACACTGGAGTCCAAGTGTCCCCCAAGAAGGCTCAAAATTGTGAGTAGTGGGAGAGGCGAAATAAAAGAGAGAGATAAGAATGCAGGGAGGGAAATGATTTACTGACACAGAAAAGGAATTAGTGTTCAGTTCGCATATCTTACGGGAGCACAAATCCGTTGGTCAGACTATACTAAGATGGTTTTGCCATTTCTGCTTACTAACTTCTGTCGGGCACGCCTTAGCGTAGTGGTTAAGGCACTGAGCTACAAGCCGGAGGGTCGAGGGTTCAAGTCCCATTGGGGTCGGGATTTTTAAACTGACCCAAACCCTCTGGCGGCACTATGGCCCTGGGGTCGACTCAGCCTCTAACGGAAATGAGTACCAGACGCCTGTTCTGGGGGTAAAGGCGGCCGTCACGCAGGGCTGACAACCCGGCGGACATCAAGTGCCGATTGTCTAGAAAAAGTAGGAGCCTTAACCTCCTACTACCCCAAGGGTCTCCTGAGGCCTGTTGTGGGATCACTTTACTTTACTTTAACTTCTGTCTTACTCAAACACAACTACTGAGTGACCTCGAATGATTTCGGGAACGTAGATTTTCCTTAAGTATTTGCAATGAATTCCAGTGACAATTTGTCAACCCTAATTAAAAAATTGGGCTCAACTGCACTTCTACTAGCGCTTGATTTTTCAGTTATATCGCTGTAAACTATAGCTCTTCTTCTGTATTTACTAACATTATTTAATATTTTAAACTTTTCAAACTATTTTTATAACATTATTAGACAATTTTGAAGCATTTATTTAAATATGCAAATCACAATATTATGACACTGTTAGACAACATTGTGATGCTAACTGCTATTTTCTCCACAGAGTATATTACTTATTCTCTGATTTTTCTATCGCTGTTTTGGGTTATCGCTGGTTGTATCAGCGTCAGGGAGTGATAAGTAAGTGTACACCCATTTTTAATAAACGTTTGGTAATTTCAATATTATTAACATATTTTTTTAAACATAGATTTGGGGATTTATTGCAAATATTGGTCATTTAAATTTCATAGCGACGGATAGTAATAAAGGATAATATTCGATATGTGGTTCTATTGTGGGTTATCGCTGGCTCTATAAACTCTGGGGCATGCGCACTGTTGTTCTATAGGACAAACATTGAAATTGGCGGCCGAGAAGTCCGCTCCAATGCTCTCTTGAATGAAGTGATGAAACTGTTCTTGTGACAACACTGTGTAGGGGTTTGTGCTATTGGTTGTGAATGTTTACACATCCCCTCAAAGGGGTTGGTGGCTCACAAAGTAAGAGAGAGACAAAGTAAATATAGTCCAGCCGGTGAGTCTCCGGCCCTGACGTTTAGGTTGTACGGGGGGGGTAAAGGGAGAAACTCGCCATCTACTGTCAATAAGGAAATAATTGAGTGGGAGTTGATACATGCCACAACCAATCACTGCTCTTGACGCCGCTAGTAAAGTTCGAAATTGCTGCGATGATGTCAGCTGTATTTCTGCTAACCGTGTTTTCGTGAATTTATTAGAATTGTGAATATTTTCGAGAACAGTGTGTTTCATAGCGATAAATAAGAAATCTCATATATTTGTTTCATTTTCAATTTTGTGTAATAAAGTGTGCATATATTTATATTTATATTCTGGATAAACATAAAGTGCCAAGATTTGATATCCCGCGTGGTACATAAAGCGGCCCTCCCACTGAATATGCATATCGGCAACACTGTCGTGAAAACGTCAGGGCCGGGACTCAGCGGCTGGACTACAGTTGACATATTTTCTGCGGCTTGTGTTATTAATTCTGTAGGTAGTATTTATGTGTTGCAAATAGAAATGTGTTCATATTTGAACAAAAAAATTAATTAAGTGAACCCGAAATGTACTTCTTTTTTTTTTTCCAACAAATAAAATTTCAATTGATAGAAAAAACTGTAGCAACAGGACAAATTAGTAGTCTAGGTTCGAACTTGTGAAATCAGTGAGTTTCTTTTTTTACCATCACGCAAAACTATAAGTTTTAGACCTATTTTTTTAATAATATATTTTTAGGGGTCGATCCAGCCAACCTCCAAGCGATGTTTCCTGGATAACGCTAATAACATGGGACCCAATTTACCTACAACCTTCCAGGATCCAATCTTCTATAAGCCTATTTGTTAGGATTGGGATTCAGTTTACCTGTCCCGAGGGTCGCGGATTCAAACCCGACTGGGTTCGATGGATCTTTAGGATGGAAAAATCAAGGGAACAGTTCTTCGGGAAGAACTTTAAGCCATGGGTCCCGAGTCTGAAGATTTTCAGGCTCGTAAAAGATCCTTAAGCCTGAAAAAAAGGCATCTGTGCAAAGTTTAACAGATTTTCCTGCATCCAAGTAATGCTTTACTTTCTCACTAGATGTCTCCTCGAGGCGATGTACTGATCACTAGTCACTCACTGACATCTGTAGGGGAATAAACGTAATTAAATCAGTGTAAACTTCTCACTAAGGGAGCACCCACGTCCGGAGCACAACGAACGGCGATCTATTATTATTATTATTATTATTATTATTATTATTATTATTATTATTATTATTATCATTATTATTATTATTATTATTATTATTATCACTGGAACAAAACAGGATATGTCCTAATTTTAAAAAAAGGAATAACTAATTGTAACAATGTTAATAATGAACAGAAAATAAATACAGGGATGTTTTACATCAGTAAACGCGCCTGATAGAGCCGCCACTGACACGAGTAGCTACCTGTACTAGCGATATTGTGCTGTTTGCATTTTATTTTCAACATGTTCTGCTACGTTTCAACTGTTTGGCCTATATCTTAAGGTTTATTCTAAAAGAAACAAAACACGCACGAATATCTGGAACATATTACTTGTTGCAAAAAATGCGCTGTTGCCAAATTTATCTTGACAAATGACAATCTACATTGTTAGTGCGAAATGTTCTATTTGTGACCTGCAGGAGGTTGCGAATTCAATCTCCACAGTTGGCAAATTGTATACGTTATTTACGTTATAAGGACTTAGGGTCAGTTTCACCAACAGAGGTAACTGTATTACGCCAGTTTTCCCCGTGTATAATGCATAGCTTAAACTGGCGTTATACAGTTACCTCCGTTGGTGAAACCGGCTCTTAATGTGAGGTTTATGGTTAACTGAGGCATGGAATTTAGAAAATAACTGTAAAACACTGCAAGTTCTTATAAGCAAAAATTTGAGATTACTTTCAGCTCTACTTCTTACTCCATTTTAAGGCATTTATAACATTAAAAAATCAACATATATATTTCTCTCCGTTAATTATTCGCATACTGCAACAATAAATCGTGTGTCTTTCCTTTGTTTTATTTGAATTTATGTAGGTGGTACTGTGGCATAGAATCCCCGGTACTATGACGTATTAATGTACAAAGTAGAAGAAACGTTTGTGGAACGCAATTCTAGTACTTCTGATAGTTACAAGTGAAAACACTTGGATCATATTTTTATGTATATGGCCCTGACGATTGTCTGGATTTGGCACGGGGTGCGCTATTAAAGTAGGTGCCAAAACGTTACAATTCCCAGAACAATGTATTAGTAACAGGAAATGTCACTAGATGTCACTCATAAAGTGTTTGTGTTTATTTTCAGGTAAGTGAGTGCACTGCCATCTGCCGGCCATGCGGTAAATATATCTTATTTATAATTTTGCATGCGAACATTTTAAGACGGACATTCACTCGCAAGGAATTCACATGACAGGCGTACCAACACTACATTTGTTTCTTTTAAATAGGCTAATTGTTGTGTCATGTCAATCAGTGGCGGCTCTTTACCTCATTCAATAGCTTGTAGAAAAAAGATTTAGTTATAATTTTTTTTTGTTTCTTTAATAACCAATTTATTGAAACTCTCGAAGAGGAGGTTCATGGATAGGCGAAAATAATCTCTCCATACATCCTTTCCAGATTTAATGTTTTGTAATCTTCCCCTGTATAATTTACCTTCCTCAGATAATGGTTAATGTTATACTCCCACCTCTACTTGGTCTTCCTACTGGATGCTTTCCCTCTGATTTTCCTACAAGGAGTTTCCATGCCCTTATTTCATTTTTATTCGTGCCACATGTCCTGCCCTTCGCAGGTTATATGGTTTCATATCAAGATCATGTAGCTCACTATTGTGTAGTTTCCTCTATTCACTGTCTAAACGTCTCACTTTGCTTCATTAAATTTTCGAACACTGTCAAATGCTTGTAATATTTTCAGCTCCCTTTAAGAAAGTGATCTTTTTTTTTTCAAATAATATAGATGGAAGAATAACAGTTTTATACATATGTTTATTTTAACGTTTTCTTTGACAGAAGTGGAGATGGCAATAGTCCTTGTAAGTTGTAATGTATAATAGCACACGTTTCCAGAGTAGAGACTCTACTTAATTTATTGTAGATAGTCATTCCTGAATGTGATTATTGTTCCTTGGTATTTGCATTCAGTCACTTCTTCAAAATTTCCCTTATTCATTGTTAAGTGTCAATTTACATTATACAGGCCTAATGCATTTCCACGTATGTCCATAAATTTAGTTTTATTGATGTTTACTCTCAGCCACAGTTTGTCACCTTATTCAGGATGTCTATAGAGTGGAGAAAAACAAATGCAACAATAGATGCTCTAACTGAAAGCTGCTTTCAATTGTTCTTTATTATTAAAAGTTAGTAAGTAATTGTTGCATTTTTTATCTCCACTTTATGGACCCCAAAATAGGTTATAGTGTTATTCAATAGAGTGTGCCTGTTGGTCCTTAGTATTTCCTCGCTATCACCTAATTATATTACATAAATCAGCATAAACTAACTGCTTACACTGAGCAACAAGAAATAAACTTTTTTTTTTGTCTCAGAAAGAAAAATATGTGATTCTGATAGTATTTTTTCTCCTGAATTCAAATAACTTATGATATCGGTTTTTCTCCTTCAAGGTTTGCGAGAGACAGGAATTTATAATTTCAAACACTTTAACATTTTCTACATTCGTAACTACACAATATTCGAACATTCGGACTCACCTAGAAAGTAAGAAATGACGATTTTCCGCTATATTGCATAAACTAAGCGATTTCCATAGACCCATATTTATGGTTCGATTTTGCTGGTTTACGTAATATATAATAATTTCGTTGTCCTTTACACTGGCTGAGCAATAATTTATCGCGCCAATTATTTAAATTGAAAATGAGGAAATTTTTGAAGAAGTGGCTGAATTCAGATACCTTGGAACAATAATTACAAACAGGAATGAGATGCACAAAGAAATTAAACATAGGCTCAATTCTGGAAATGCGTGCTATTATGCATTACAGAGACTGTTGACGTCCCAAATTTTCCAAAAAAAAAAATACACTGAAAATATATAAAACTGTTATTCTCCCAGTTATATTATATGGATGTGATAATAATAATAATAATAATAATAATAATAATAATAATAATAATAATAATAATAATAACTTTATTTTTACCTGGCAGAGTTAAGGGTTTAAGGCCTTGTCTGCCACTCAACCAGGCTTTAAAAATACAAAAAAAAAAAGTCTTACATCTAAATTACAATAAACATAGGCCTAAGCGATTACATATTATATATAAACTACAATTATTATTTATAATAACATGGGTTCTTATTTTAAGGGAGGAGAAAAGATTACGAGTATTTGAGAATAAAGTTCTTAGGAAACTTTTTGGACGAAAAAGAGATGAACAAATAGGCGAATGGAGAAGATTACGCAATAGTGAGCTAAGATCTTTATAGGAAATCAGATATAATAGGAGAGTTAATTCTCGTGGACTGCTGCGCTGAGCAGGTCATGCGGCACGAATGGCAAATGAAAGAACAGCATAGAAACTTTATACATTACACGAGAGGGAAAGCACACAGTAGACAGGCCAAAAATCAGTAGATTATACAGGGGGTGATTTGAAAACATTAACATAGGATAGGGATGTCCTTGCGGTCACGAACCTTCGGATTCGATAGTGCATTTTGTGAATTAGTACATATTTCTGTTTTAGTGTTTATATCTCACTACCGTATAAAAGGGATAGAAAGGCCAATGTTTTATATAAATGTTGTTAGACCGAGGTTTAAATAAATAATAGTTTTAAAAAACTAAAACAACACTTTATCAATTAATATATTTGATAATAAACAGATATTGGTAAAAGTAAAGTCTCTAAGAAGAAAACGTAAAAATCATAAAAAGCACCCCACGCTTTTGATGGTAAAATTATTTATCCCAAGCGTGTTGGAAATTAAAATTATTTTTAATTTTTTTAGTTCGGTCTTTTAATAAAGCGTGTTGTTTTAGTTTTTTAAAACTATTATTTATTATTTATTTTTTAGTTTTAATATTTTACAGAATAAGATAAAAATGTAAATATCTTTAAATTCGATACTATTGTAGTATGAGTTAAAAGTAATACTCTTCTAAAAAAACCTCTCAGCCGGATTTGAACCAGCGACCTATGGGTTACTGAAATTACATACCACTAGAGTTCACCGCTCTACCAACTGAGCTCTTACAACGATTGACTAAAAAGTCGACAAGTCCGTAACCTCTTATACCAGTTTTCATTTTTTTGATTTTCTGATGATTCTGGCCAGGATTTTAGAAACAAAATAAGAAATTATTTTATTGTCACGGGTCCTTTACAAGTATAAAAAGTTTCAAGTCGATCCAATATTTCTAAGTGGGTGAAAATCGTGTTCAAAAATTCCGTTACATAGATACAAAGACACTTTTTTTGATTTTCTGATGATTCTGGCCAGGATTTTAGAAACAAAATATGAAATTATTGTATTGTCACGGGTCTTTTACAAGTATACAAGGTTTCAAGTCGACCCAATGATTTTAAGTGGGTGAAAATCGCGTTGAAAGATTCCGTTACATAGATAGATAGATAGATAGATAGGGTCAAGCTAATATAAAGGGTGTAAATAGAATTTGTTAATTCTAGATTCCTTAAAAAATAGTTAAATCTGCCTCCACTTTCTATTTCACACAAAAAGTAACTCTATCAAAAGAGGCCATCACTTCTGTGACACACTATATTTTGAACACAAGAATCCTGCTGTATTTCCCCAACCCATTGTCAATCCGTCACTGCAATACACAGTTTTTTGTTCTATATTCTTGCAAGATGGTCGCCCCGCGCTAGTCGTTTCTTCTATTATTAGAAATTTTCCATATAAATAACTATGAAAACAAACTACATCTTGCAGGGGCAATATGGCAGTCAACTTGCCAAAAATATTAAACACAAAACAGAATCGCTCTTAACGATAATTCTACAGTTTTTAATTACGTCAACTCGCTCAAAAAACAACAAAAATTTCTGAAAAAGGAACGATTTTAATGTAAGACACAAAATGGCGAAAAAACAATTGAATGAAAGTGATTGTTGTTATGAATTTCATAGCGTGATTTGTTTTTATGATGTCCAGCTGAGAACATGCTTCACAATTATATAAATAGAAACCCGAATTACGCAAAAACCGTCCAACCCACGCATGCGCTTTATTTGTCCTCCGAGTATTTACCTCTGAGCGTATACTTCATAAATTTGATACATTTTTACACAAAGAACTTTTATACTTTTTATAGCCCCTGCTTCTTCTTCTGTAACCTCAATTGAGAAATCTCTTGGCCTTCTCAACAATCTCCTTCCATAATATCAATTTCTAACATTCAATCAGTTTTTTTTATTCAATGCCCCTGGTTGTAACTTCAACAGTTTTGGTGTTCTCTCCTAGCATTGGTGTAATTGTAACCCACTTCTGAGGTTGGGGCGTCTGGAAGGCGGAGTTATGACTTCCCCGATGATATGATGGGTGTCTATGATAAACTTAATCTAAGGCGAATGTGAATGATGATGATGGTCATATGATGCTCGGGGACCGTTTGGGCCTTAAAGTTCCCTGACATTTGTGTTACAGGTGAGGAAAAACCTCAACCAGGAAACTTTTCCCGACCGGGGATCGAACCAGGACCCGCTGCGTGACAAGGCATGTTCAATTTTTTTTCTACCTTTTTTTTTAATTAGAAATGTTTCTACGCTACCTCGAGGTAGACCGATTTAAAATTTTTTAGAACATTAATTTCCAATCAGAAAGTGTTGATGGTGGCGAAACTCTTCATTTCGGGGAACGAACATTTGGCTCCAAGTGAAGATTGTTATTATTTTTCCATTGTTTACAGACCCTTTAACATCTGTAGTACTCAATAGTACCATTTTTCATGCCGATGATGGAACATCCTTCTGAAAGGCCTACAATACATGTTAGACTAAATTTTGAATTGAAATTTGTTTAATTGAGGACGACACACATCATATACAAATTTTAAAATTTAAACCTTTTAACCTTTACACTGCTACGAACGGGTATATCCGTTGACAAAGAAAATGCTTGCCGTGCTATGGGTGTGTATATCCATTCTCAACTCCAAACGCCTGCTAGTTATATAATACGTATTGCATTGCTTTCAAACTAAGCAGGCATATACTGCCATCTCTTAGGAACCTAAATAAACTTTTTCCATATTTCTCCCTGCATTGAGCGAGGAGGGTTTTAAAGGCTGGAAATATCTCAGCAGTGAAAAGGTTAATGTTGTGTGTTTATTTTCAAATTATACTTTGAAATACCGGTAAAACATACGATTTCATGAATCCTGCAAGGAAACTCCAAACAAACAGTTGCCTTGACAACTAAAACCTAAGAAAATATCTGTGGAAGGTTGATCGTTACCGGGGTTTGAACCAGGACCTCCTGAATACGAGTTTAAACGCTTCTTCTGAACCAGAGGCAAAACGCCCAGTTGGCAGACCAAGAATGAGGTGGGAGAATAACTATTAACTATGATTTGAGGAAATTATTCTACCAGTTATATTATATGGGTGCGAAACATGGACTCTTACTTTAAGGGAGGAAAGGAGATTACGAGTATTTGAGAATAAAGTTCTTAGGAAAATTTCTGGACCAAAGAGAGATGAACAGAGAGGTGAATGGAGAAGACTACATAAAAATGAACTACATGGTCTTTATAGGAAGCCAGATATAATAAGAACAGTTAAGTCTCGTAGACTGCGATGGGCAGGACATGTTGCACGTATAGGGAATGAAAGACGTGCATGGAAACTTCTTGTAGGAAAGCCAGAAGGAAAACGCCCAGTTGGTAGACCAAGAATGAGGTGGGAGAACAACATTAACTATGATTTGAGGGAAGTAGATTATACAGGGAATGATTGGAAAGCATTAGCTCAGGATAGGGATGTATGGAGAGCTTATGTCCGTGCGGCCATGAACCTATGGGTTCGATAGTGCAAGTGAGTAAGTAAGTGAGTAAGTAAGATTATACAGTGTATGATTGGAAAACATTATCTCAGAATAAGGATGTATGGAGAGCTTATGTCCGCGCGGCCATGAACCTACGGGTTCGATAGTGCCAGTGAGTAAGTAAGTGAGTAAGTAAGATTATACAGTGTATGATTGGAAAACATTATTTCAGGATAGGGATGTATGGAGAGCTTATGCCCGCGCGGCCATGAACCTACGGGTTCGATCGAGCCAGTGAGTTAGCTAGATATATATAAAATGAATTTCTGTTTAAAAAACTTCGTCAAATAGTTAAAAGCATGTAGACCTTTCAGAAAAATGTTTCATCTTCGGCGTGTCATTTGGTACTGATGTTGGTGTATAAGTTGCATAACGGGTTCAGCTCTGTGGGTGTGTTTTCGTTTAGTGTGTCTGTATTCTACGCTTCTCTTAATATGTCTATATAATGTAGGATGCTAATTTTGTTGTTGTTGTGTAAGATTGATATGGTATTATCGATTTTGTTAAACTGATGTCCCCTTTCTAATATATATGCTTAGCAACACTTGATTTTTCTTCACGATTCATTTTTTTTAATCTCATTGTATCTTAATGATAAAATTCCTTGTTGTTCTGCCGATGTAAAGCTTGTCGCAATTATTATATTTCAGTTAATAAACACCTTTATTTTCATATTAGTTTCTTCGATTATCTTTAATATAGGGTTTCCAGTATAAAACCGGACACTCTGCGGCTGGCAGAGTGAAATGCGGACGAGGAGAGAGCGCAGCCTGACGGGTGAAACCCCGTGAGGCGTGTCCGGTTTTATATTGGAAGCCCTGTATAATGATGTTAAGTTTACTGTTAGTTTTAAAGGCGATTTTTAAGATTTTGTCGTGTTTCTTGATAGAATTGAAGTATTATTTTTTTATATTCTCTATCATATATCAAACCTCTACTGTTACAGTGATTTCAATTATATATATATATGTTTTGTATATCCATAGTGATTCTGCCCGAAGGCAGGTCCTTCACTGCAATCATAGCATTTTCATGCTATGCTTGCAGCTTTACTACGGAATTGTAAGTGTGGTAGCTTCCCGTTGCTTTCCACACCGGTGAAGGATGATGATGATGATAATGATAAAGATGGTGATGATGATGGCCATATTATTTCGGGGACAGTTTGGGCCTTAAATTTTTCCTGACATTTGTCTTACAGGTGAGGAAAGACCCCGATAAAAACCTCACCCAGAAAAACTGCCCCGACCGGGGATCGAACCCGGGCCCGCAGCTTGACAAGGCAGCACGCTACCTAGAGACTACAGCGGTGGACATATATATATATATATCGGTTGATTAATGTCTTTGACATCGTCCGATTCCTAATAGCCAATTTTGTCGGTCCATCCAATCTTCTGGTTGTAGATGTTTCTCCTTCATGTACAAATATATTCTCTGACTCCAGGAGGTTTTTAGGTCTTCCTCTGCTTCGTCTTCCCTCAGGTTTCCATTCCAAAATACATTTGGTAGCCGATTCTCTTCCATTTGCTGGACATGTCCGTACCATCTTAATTGCTGAGTTTTAATATAATCTAAAATAGTGTTTTTATTCCTCATTTTTTTCTCTTATAACTGAGTTCCTATTTTTTTCTCATATATATATATATATATATGAAAAAATAGGAACTCATATATATATATATATATATATATATGGAATGATAAAAATAAATGCCTGCACGGGATTCGAACCCGGAAATCTGAGTCTGTACCTCAGCTTGTTATCCATTACACCACCAGGCGCATCCAATTCAAACACTTATATTTCTTATATATGTATTATATTCTCCATTATTACTAGATGTCGCGAGAACTCGGTCTTCACTGCCATCTAGTAGCTGACTATAACAAGTAAGCAAATTAAAGATAATATTTGGATTCGCCTGGTGGTGTAATGGATAACACGCTGAGGTACAGACTCAGAGTTCCGGGTTCGAATCCCGTCCAGGCATTTAATTTTTTAATCATACCATATGAAGCTTGCATTACTCAATGTTAAACATTTAATTATTATATATATATGTATGTGTGTGTATGTGATTTTTAATTACTATATATTACTTCACTTAAATTATCACAATTACAGCATTGTAACTTTGTAAATGTGTAATGGTCTATATTTTCATATTTTCAAGCGTTCGCAAGATAGGAAAAAAAAAAATTGAATAACTGCTAGTGCCATCTACCGATGTTGTTGTGAACTAATAAGCAATTACAGTGTATATTTCAAGAATTGTTCACAGATGGCAGAGCATAACTATTTGTCATATGTTTTTTGTAGTCAATTTTCTAATTAAATGAACGTAGCGATGCTAAATAGTGCATGAAATTGTTTGAACTGAAAAACTTCAAAATATTTCATTTGTATGTATAAAAATTCGAAAAATATTCATTAAAACCTGGCAGATTTTTTCAAAACATTAAAACAAAATAATGAGAAAATTACCGGTACGTAACATATACAAAAATGAATATTGGAACTCACCAATTGAAGCAAAACAGCAGATTTTATCCAACCGCTTTAGTGATCTGATTCTGAAAAGACAATACGAAACACAAATGTTAACTTACAACCAGTGACGTCAACAAAGATGTCAATATATGTAATCTATCTATTTTACCGACACGTGCAACCAAATCAGTAGAAATCAAATAAAAGTCAACTGAATTCTTTTCAGATAATAATCTGTGATGTAATAAGAGAAAAATATTTATTCAAAATATGTATTTAAAAGCATTAAAATGCCTATTTATGGGGAAAATGTCGAAAATATTTATTCAGACTTTTTTTTAATGAGGACTAAATGGCATGCAAAAGATGGAACATGTTTCTGAAAGGCCTACATGGTCTAGGCTTTTTCTAAGTCTATAAAGGCCATATCAAATTAAAAATAATTAAAAACGAGTTCGTTAACCATCTGACCATTAGGAGTAAGTGTTTACCTGAACCAAAATGTGAAAATAGCTCTAGCGGCCGCAATTTTTTAGTTTTCGGAACGAAACTCATTATTTACTATTAAAATAATAAAATGTAGGTTTCCACTGAAAATCAATTAAATCAGACAATTTTAAGTGAGGTTTACCTGAAACGAAAAATAAAAAAAATATCGTTCCAACACATCTAATTTACTGGCACACTAACAAAAGAAGGATATATTGCCTCTGGTTCCAAGGGTCTTGAGTTCAAACCCGGTCGAGGTAGATGTTTTTTTTTAGAATGGAAAAATCCAAGAATCAAGTTCTCCGGGACGGACTTTAAACCATGGGTCCCGAGTCCGAAGATTTTCAGACTCGTAAAAGAACCTTAAGCCTGAATAAACAGGCCTCTAAGCAAAATGTACTGACCTTAATCATCCTAGTAATACCTTAGCTGCCCACTAGATGTCTGTTGCGTTGGTATGTTGACCACAAACAATTCATGACTTCTTTTTCATCCAGGGTTTAAGCCTGTTGGCTCGTTCCAGTTTCATGAAAGCTAGAATTGTTAAAATTGTTCAGACCATCTTCTGTGTGGGCGTCCAACATTTCTCCTTCCGTGCGGTTTATAATTTAGCAATAATTTTGGAATTCTTTATCTGTAGGGAAATAAGTAAAGTTAAGTAAAGTGGTCCCACTACAGGCGTCAGAAGGCCCTTGGGGTAGTAGGAGGTTAAGGCTCCCACTTTTTCTAGACAATCAGCACTTATTGTCAGCCGGGTTGTCAGCCCTACGTGACGGCCGCCTTTACCCCCAGAACAAGTGTCTGGTACTCATTTTCGTTAGAGGCTGAGTCGACCCCAGGGCCATAGTGCCGCCAGAAGATTTAGTAACTCCTAACAAAGAAGAGCCTAAGGCCCAACATTGGGTTGTTATGCCGTTACATACATACATACATAGTGTTCTGCCCAATAGCAGGTCCTTCACTGCAAACTCAGCATTCTCCACTCTTTCCTTTTTGTATCTGCATACAAACCATTTATTTTAATATTGTCTATCATCTGATGTATTTTTCTGCCTCTAACTTTCTTTCTGTTGACCATTCCTTCTAGGACATCCGTCAGCAGGCAGTTTCTTCTTAGCCAGTGGCCAATCCAATTTCTTTTCCTTTTCTTTATGAGATCCAGCATTGTTCTTCTTTCACCCACTCTATCTAGTACATCTTTATTTTTTATTTTGCCTCTTCATTTTATATGTTCCATTCTTCTCCATATTCACATCTGAAAAGCTTCCAGTCGCTTTTCCTCATTCCGCCGTAATGTCCAAGTCTCTGCACCATACAATGCTAAACTCCACACAAAGCACTTCACTAGCCTCTTCCATAATTATTTTGTCAAAGGTCCGCAGAAAATGCTTCTCTTCTTGTTAAAAGCTTCTTTTTCCATTGCTATCCTCTGCTTTACTTCTTGACCGCAGTTCATGTTACTACTGATAGTACAACCCAAGTATTTGAAGCTCTCCACTTGCTCAATGGCCTCATCTTTAATCCTCATGTTTATCTTCCTTGGTTTCCTTCCTATAATCATGGTCTTCGTCTTATTTATGTTCATCTTCATCCCATGATCCTCGCACTTACCATTCAGCTCCATCAGCATGTTCCTCAGTGTCACTGCATCTTCTGCTAGCAAAGCCATATCATCAGCAAATCATCATCATCATCATCATCATCATCATCATCAACAATCACGGATTAAGCCCATGTGGCTTGTTCCGGTCTCATAGAGTTTCATTCAAAAGTTGGATCCATCTCTTCTTCGGTCTACCAACATTCCTGCGTCCTTTTGGTTTGTATTTAAGTATAATTTTGGGAATGCGATCATCTTCCATTCTTTGAACATGTTCTTTCCATGTTTTTCTAGATTATTTTATTCTATCTAAGAGTTTAAAGATATTTAGCTCATTTCTAATATCTTCACTTCTTCTCTTATCTAGAAGTTTGCAACCAGCCACACTTCTCAGAAATCTCATTTCAGCTGCTTCTATGATCTTCTCTTCTCTTTTAGTTAAATCAGCAAATCTTATGCACTTAATTCTTCTTCCTCCCATGTTTACCATTGAACCCGCGACCCTCGGGACTAGAAACAAGGAAAATATCCACTAGACTACCGTGGCAGTAAAGTTAAATCAATAAAATGAAAAAGGAAGGAACATAGTGAATGTAATAATGGTATATTCTAGTGTATGTGATGTTATTGTGGAAGACCCTGTGCGTACGCACGCGCAGAGCATGCACTACGGGTTGCAGCACAATCAATACAAGGGCCGGGCTTGCAGCACACCTCACGGGAGAAAAATGACAAGCTTGGCACATGTGGCGTTACCCTAATGTCTAAATTACACGGCCTTCTGATCTTATCGTTAAACAAAGCCTCCTGTCTAAATTACACGGCCTCTTGATCTTATCGTTAAACAAAGCCTCCTGTTTCACCTCTCCATCTCGAAACTGAGCTAATGAAATATAGCGTAGGGCTATGTTAGGAGCCAATAATGACAACAATTAAGTACGTTTATACAACAAACGTAAGATAGTTAGATAATTCTACATATGGTGTACTTAATTAACATTGTAGACAAGATGCCTGTGACTTTTTCTCGAGGTAGCGTACAGCCTTGTCACGCAGCGGGCCCGGATTCGATCTCCAGTCGGAAAAGTTTCTTGAGTGAAGTTTTTTCAGGGTTTTTCCTCGCTTGTAAGACAAATGCCAGTAAACAGGCCCGAATATCACGCGGCCATCATAATCATCATAATTGATATTCGGCTTAGATTAAGGACTCTCCTGGCGCATCACTATCAACATCATCACCCATCATATCATCGGGCAAGTCCTAACCACTCCTTCCTGGCGCCCCAACCTCAGAAGTGGGTTACACAATTACGCTAATGCCAGGAGGAAACACCGGAAATGTCGAAATGAAAACATGAGGCATTGAATAAAATAAATAAATGACTAATAGTCGGTTTCGTCAGGTGAATGGAGAAGATTACACAACAATGAGCTACATGAGATTTAGATATATATATAATGGAATTTATTGCCTTTTTTTCAGAATAAAGAAAATACATATGCATTTACATTGCGCACGGGCCTGCTTGGCCGTACGTGCATTATTTTTCCATGAATAAAAAAATAAAACTAATAATATAAACAAATACCTACACATGAGATTTATGGGAAACCATATAGGCCTATAATAAGAGCTGTGAAGTGTCGTTAGCTGCCATGGGAAGGGCTTGTAGCACGAATGGAAAATGGAAGAAGGGCTTGGAAAGTCCTTGCATGAAAACCAGAGAGAAAGCCTCCAGTAGGTAGACCAAGAATGAGGTGGGAGAATAGCATTAACTATGATTTGAGGGAAGTAGATTATACAGGGAATGACTGGAAAATATTAGGTCAGGATAGGGATGTATGGAGAGTTTATTTTCTCGCGGACATGGGGCCAATGAGTTTGGTAGTTATTGTACTCCATTTTTCATGTTTTCGAACTTACGCTCTAAGCCTGGTCTTATGTTTTCCCGCTCGGTAACTAGCAACACCCACCTGTCCTATTCCGCTCTTTGTAGATTAATACAGAGAGGTGTATAGCATGAGTGTATAATAATAATAATAATAATAATAATAATAATAATAATAATAATAATAATAACGAATTTGATTAAATAATTGGCTTGATAATATACTATTCTAAGGAAATATTTAGTGAGTTTTTAAAAACTGTTTTTGAATCGAGCAATCCTTGATACGAGGGGAAGGAATTCCAGAGTCGGGCAGTTGAAACAAGGAGAGATGGGAATAGTGAGGAGTTCGATGTAGAGGTACAGCAACAATTACATTTTCTCTCGATCGTGTGTTTAAGGTTATGGTGCGAAGATAGAGAATGGAAGCGAGTTGAAATATAAACGGGCGATCAGGATGTACAATGACACTAATGCAATGTAATAAACCTACCTATAAAATACGAAAGTAACACGTTCAAATAAATGTACGTTGCAAAGTTTGTGCCACCCACTGTACTTTACTTGCTTGGATGGCGGTAGACCACTTTACATAGACTATTTAACTCTTGCCACAAATGCTAGTCAATGACCAATCACGTTTCAATGAATGTTGTTTTACAATCAATGACAGTCGTGTGTCACCTCGCTCTTTATCGATTTCTCTTTATCAGCTCCTGCTTTTGTGATAAAGAAAGCTCCTCCTTTTTAATGTTCTGAACAGGTCAAAGCATTATTTTTCTCCAACAAATACATTGAACATAGCAAATAATGAAAAGATTCCTTGATTTTACTGAGTTGTTTACTAAAAAAATAAATGAATAACCCGTAATGTTGATTATGATATATAGTTTGATGTGTTTCATTATTTCTCCACTTGGGTGCACTCTTACAATATTACGATCTTATTTGGCAATAAATAATATGATCAAGCAGCAGTGAATGAACATAACCTCACATTTCTGATTTGTTTTCAAACATCGCCGTTTACATTGAATATATAAATATTTTAAAATAACTATATTTAAATAATGATTTGTGAGTAAACAGCTTAATTTTATTCGTTAAATAGTCCTAACAAATGTCACTCTTCATTTCCAAATTCTCTACATAAATTCACTCCTCACTTCGTGAGTCGTGAATTTATCGATAATTTGGAAATCACTCGTGGCATTACTTATGAAAATGTATTGTTGTATTGTGTACAGAGAGGATGAGTGTATGTTTATGTTTGTGTAGTGTAAAGTGTGTTGTATGTGGGATGATGAAGACAAGAGAGAGAGGTTGAAACTTGCTACCCGCACATACCCTGATGCTATCGAGAAGCATCAAAGGGGCTTAACGTCGACATCCGGCGGATGAATACTATCGACAGTAGCATATGCCTTCTCAACACATGTACTGCGGAGGGATATGAAATGTAATCCAGGAAACTGGTGCACAATGTAGCGATTAAAAATTGTAAATCACAAATTCCTTCCCTCAAAAACACACGAGGGAACATTTGACACGTTGAAGTCACGTTTTATTTGTTGTTAAATATTATAATTTTCTCGAAAACTTATTCTTCCATCTAAATAACAAGTAACTAAATTATTATCAGGAAATTGAAATCAGTACACCTAGAAGCTTCGGACCTCCCCCTTTGGCATGGATTCCCTGAAGTAGTCCCCGCCCGGAGAACCGAATGGGTGAAAATTTTACCCCAGTTGAAACCACGTCCGCATTTCTTGACGGTTGTATTTTTACGGTGAAAGATTGTCACTCTTTCAACCAAGGTACTTTTTTCGTCTGGCTTATCACCTTCGACCTGGCCGGCATGGGTAACCCTATCTGCAGCAATGCTACCACCGGCATAGTTCTCAGGATCATTTAAGCACACAAGCCACTCCACCACGACAAGGTAAAGATACCATGGAGGGAACTAAATTATTATGTACAATATATTTGATTTAATCTAGATTTGACGAATGAAATATATAATGTACAAGATAGAGAAATGAGAGAGAGGTAAACTATTAAAGACATTAAATTTAGTTTTCGAGAAAAAAATTATCATAAGTAATGCCACGAGTGATTTCCAATTTATCTAGAGAATTTGGAAATCAAGAGTGGCATTTGTTAGGACTATTTAATGAATAAAATTAAGCTGTTTACTCACAAATCATTATTTAACTATAGTTATTTTAAATATGTATATATTTAATGTAAACGGCGATGTTTGAAAACAAATGAGAAGCGATAGGTACGCTTCATCTGCTTCTTTTGTTTATCACTGCAACCAGATCATACTATTTATTGCCAAAGGAACACAATATTGTAAGAATGATCTCTAGTGGAGAAAAAATGAAACACATCAAACTGTATATTAATTCATTTCTGATGTCGTATGATGTAAATATGAAAATTATATTTTTCTGCATTGTTACCTGGGAAAAAATACATTTAAGAAAGTGTAAACAGTGGTTTCTTCTTTTGGTGGTATAATCAATTGCTACAAATGTTTTTATATTAACTCCCGCATGCGGCATGTGTTGACATTCATGCACTATATATATACAATCTGGTAGCCGTATTTTTCACGGGCTCAGTCACTGCAAAATAATGGTCAGACCTGTTCAGAATATTAAAAAGGAGGAGCTTTCTTTAATATGGTAATTATAACACTGATAAATATTTCGTGAAACACGACTCTGATTGGTTGTAAAACAGAAATCATTGAAACGTGATTGGTCATTGACTCCCATTTGGGGAATGAGTTATAAATAGTCATCATAATCATCGGGGCAGCGTAACTCCGCCTTCCAGGAGCTCCAACCTCAGAAGTGGCTTACAATAACGCCGCCATGCCAGAAGAAAATACCAGAATGTCAAAATAACAAGGTGGTGGCATCGAATTAAAAAAAACGAATAATGTTTGTATTTTTTTCTATCCTGGTTGACTGGTAGACAAGGCCTTAAGCCCTTAACTATGCTAGGTGAAATAAAGTTACTATTATTATTATTATTATTATTATTATTATTATTATTATTATTATTATTATTATTATTATCCCCCCTAGCACCGAAACTGAAAGAAGAAAAAAAAAAAAAAAAAAAAAAGAGAGCCCGCTAGCCAGAAGCAGGCATGTTATCACGTGAGTCAATACAAGGATATATATACGAAATTCACGTGATACTTAGACCAGTTCTACTCTCAAATGAACAGTAATCTTATTGTCCTAGAGTTTCCCGCGACTTTTGTTCGATTTACTGTCATTGATTTCTAAGACGATACAACTGCGACCGTACAGTGTTGCCACTACTCACACCTACAGTTGTTCCCATATTGTGAATTGTTTTAATAATAATAATAATAATAATAATAATAATAATAATAATAATAATAATAATAATAATAATAATAATGAAAGACGTGCATGGAAGCTTCTTGTAGGAAAGCCAGAGGGAAAACGCCCAGTTGGTAGACCAAGAATGAGGTGGGAGAACAACATTAACTATGATTTGAGGGAAGTAGATTATACAGGGAATGATTGGAAGGCATTATCTCAGGATAGGGATGTATGGAGAGCTTATGTCCGCACGGCCATGAACCTACGGGTTCGATAGTGCCAGTGAGTAAGTAAGTAAGTAAGTAAGTAATAATAATAATAATAATAATAATAATAATAATAATAATAATAATAATACTTTAAGGGAGGAAAGGAGATTACAAGTATTTGAGAAAAAAGTACTTAGGAAAATTTTTGGACCAAAGAGAGATGAACAGACAGGTGAATGGAGAAGACTACTTAACAATAAACTACATGGTCTTTATAGGAAGCCAGATATAATAAGAACAGTTAAGTCTCGTAGACTGCGATGGGCAGGACATGTGGCACGTATGGGGAATGAAAGACTTGCATGGAAGCTTCTTGTAGGGAAGCCAGAGGGAAAACGCCCAGTTGATAGACCAAGAATGAGGTGGGAGAATAACATTAACTATGATTTGAGGGAAGTAGATTATACAGGGAATGATTGGAAAACATTAGCTCAGGATAGGGATGTATGGAGAGCTTATGTCCGTGCGGCCATGAGCCTACGGGTTCGATAGTGCCACTGAGTAAGTAAGTAAGTAATAATAATAATAATAATAATAATAATAATAATAATAATAATAATAATAATAATAATAATAATAATAATTATTATTATTATTTTGTCTAATGCCACCAGGTTATATTTTATGACATTTCTGGTTTTCTTCCCTGGCATTAGCGGAATTGTAATTCATTTCTTAGGTTGGGGCACCTGGAAGGTGGAGTTACGTTACCCCGATGATATGATGGATGATAAATGATAATGAAGCGCCAGGAGAGTTCTTAACCTAAACTTAACCTAAATTCCAGATCCTGGGCAACCACAGCAATAATTCCCTTAAAAAAAAGCTTTATTTTACCTGGCAGGGTTAAGGTCTTAAGTTCTTGTCTATCACTCAACCAGGTTAAAAAAACACAAAAAAGATTCTTACATCTAATTACAGTAAAAAATATATATTACATGGTGCATCTACAATATAATTACGCTGAGCAACAAAAAATAAACTTTTTTTTTGTCTCAGAAAGACAAGTATGTGATTCTGATAGTATTTTTTCTCCTAAATTCAAATATGATTTCGGTTTTTCTTCACCACGCAAGGTTTCCGAGAGACAGGCATTTATAATTTCAAACACTTTAATATTTTCTACATTCGTAACTACACAATATTCGAATATTCGGACTCACCTAGAAAGTAAGGAATTACGATTTTCTGCTATATTTCGCCAGTGGAGCATCCCTCTTCATGCTCCAACAATAATCGGCCAGCATATTTGGATTCCATTTGCCTTGATATCTCTTTTCCATAGCTGAAATCTCCTGAGTTAGCTCATTTGGTTTTATTTTACAATGGACAAATGGACGAAAAAACGTTTAATTAAAAAATAATTATTTAAATCCATTAATTGAAATTGAAATAAAAAAACTGTGGGTGATGGAGAAATTCCGAATACATATTTGAAAACACCATTAAAAAAACTGCATTAAGTACAACTATTGGTGCTCATGAGACAATAATCATGTTGACCAGTGTTATCATTTATAAAATAGTTTGATTTAATCTAAATTTAACAATTGAAATATAAAATGGAGACTCGAACCAGCGCAAGTCCCATACTTCTGCGTCAAGACTTCTTGCCTTAACCGCTCGGCTACGACACGGACTAATATATATATAGTAATTTTGCCGACGGCAGGTCTTTCACTGCAATCATAGTATTTTCTTGCTATGCTTTGCAGCTTTACTAGGGAATTATAGGTGTAGGAGCTTACGGTTGCTTTCTACACCGGTGAAGGATAATGATAAGGATTATGATGATGATGATGATGATAAGGATGATGATGATGATGGCCGGATGATATTCGGGGACCGTTGGGCCCTAAGCTTCCTGACATTTGTCTTACAGGTGAGGAAAAACGCCGAACAAACCTCTCACCCAGGAGCCTGTCCCGACCGGGAATGGAACCCGGGCCCGCTGCATGACAAGGCAGTACGCTAGCTCGAGACCACAGCGGTGGTATATATATATATATATATATGGCTTTTCAACTGTGAAACATTAAAACCCAGTACAAAATATCTCATTTAAACTATAGAGTAGTAATAAAACTCCTGAATTGGTAGATTGGATAACCCCCACTACCTGCCTTCCGCGCCGCGTCCCTCCTCACTCCACTCCACTCTACCTCGAACAGGGAGTCAATCTGCTCCATACAGTGTGTTGCTATTGTTGTATTCTGGCTTCGATTTCGTGCCTTGGTACATCACAATGCTTCTCTGAGAGAAATGTAAAAGTAAGTTTCGCCGTGGAATGGGAGACAGTTCCCTTCTTAGTCTAAATCCAGACCATAGGAGACCGCAGGACTAATTCCCTTGAGTAAACATTCGTGTGGTCTGACCTGGAATCGAACTATAGTCAGAGCTTTTAACAACATGACATAAATGAAAACATAATTTTCTTTTTTTTTTATTCCTTCTTGTTTTTATCTTTTTGTTAAACACTGTTTTTCTTCTTGTTTTATCTTTTTTTGTTAACTTTCTGTTATTCTCACATATAGACAGATGGACAAGACACACACCCAGACCCAAGGTGGAGATTAAAAATCCCTACCCCGCCGGGAATCGAACCCGGATAGCCGGGGTGGAAGGTAGGGACTCTACCGACTACGCCACGGCCACGGCCACGGACAAAACTGCGAGAGACGAAAATCCTCCGGGCCGGATTTGAACCAGCGACCTATGGATTACTGAATTCCCTAGTAAAGCTGCATGCATAGCATGAAGATGCTATTATTGCAGTGAAGGACCTGCCTTCGGGCAGAATTACTATGGATGGATGAACAGTCCACCGCTCTACCAACTGAGCTCTTACAACGATTATGTTAAATGGCAAACAGGGGATTCGCTAGTCATTTTATGGCGAAATTGAAATGTGGCAACGCTGTAGGAAGTGTTTGAATAAATAATGGTGTTGTTTATTGGTAGTGTCTGTTTGTGGGTTCTGTAACCATTAGACCATCGGGTGTCATTTTCCCCTCGCGCTGACCCTAGGAAATGGTTCAATGATAATCTCATTCGTCTTCCGCTAGGAGCGCTGACTGCAATCCTCTTGTGAATGTAACAACGACACAATTACCAGTTATTTTCACCCTTCGCCTTGTCGTCAATAACTTGTTTTTATTTTCCTCAAGTTGGCAACTTGTTGCAAAGGTTTATACTCTCTACGTTTTATTATCTCCATAAATTTCATTTTAAGGTTGTCCAATATTTTCACTACATTTCTTTACAATAAATAAACTTTTATATGTACAACCCTTCATCAGAATAAATAAATAAACAATATAAAACACCCAACTGCGATATTATTATTATTATTATTATTATTATTATTATTATTATTATTATTATTATTATTATGATAAAAAAGGTTGAAAAACACGTATGAATCATGGGGTCTCACAGTAAATTTACGAAAAACAGAATATCTGGCAATAAATAGCAATGAAAGAGAAAATTTAATATTGGAGGAAGGAATCCAAATAAAGCAAGTGAAATAAACTCAATATTTGGGAATGATTATGGATAACATTGAAGGTATAGGCAAAGAGAACATAAAACATAGAATTGAATTGAGTAGCAAAATAATATCATCGTTAAATTCCATATGGTGGGATAAGCATATTTGGAAAGACACAAAAAAACATATTGGTAAAACATTGGTGGAATCTGTTGCAATGTATGGAAGTGAGGTATGGACAATCAATAAGCACTACAAGAATAGACTAATAGCTCTAGAAATGGATTATTTACGGAGAAGTGCCAGAAAGTCAAAATTAGAACATGTCACAAATAAGGAAATTATAAACATAATGGAAGCAGAAGAAAGCATAATTGAAAGAATTGAGGAGAAGGAATTCAAGTGTTTAGGACATGTTTTAAGAATGGAAGATGAGCGATGGCCAAAGCAACTATATGAATAGCATCCGAACAGAAAGAAGAAAAGAGGGAGACCAAAGTTAACATGGAAGGAAAACATGAAGACAGTAATGCAAGCTAGAGGGCTAAGCATCGAAGATTCCGAAGACCGTAGGCTTTGGAGGTTTGGCACGGGAAGACGGCAGCAGCTGTAAAAACCCGAAGATAGATAGATTATTATTATTATTATTATTATTATTATTATTATTATTATTATTATTATTATTATTATTATTATATTAGGAATATTTGAGAATACGTGTTTCTCCTTCAACCCAAAATTATATGTCTCCAGAGGTTCCTGTCTAAAGCACCTTCATCCATCAAATCTCCAGTTTCCATACTTCTCCTCACACAATCTATCCAACGTTTTCTAGGTCTGCCTCTTCCACTTCTTCCATTAGCTTTCCAATCAATGATCTTCTTTGATATTATATCTTCTTCCATTCTTATGAGGTGTCCATACCATTTCAAACGTTTTTCTACTATTCTAATATGTTTCTTGCAACTTCCATAATTTCCCTTATTGTGCTGTTTCTGACTTTATCCCTTCTTGCGATATTATTATTATTATTATTATTATTATTATTTCCGTCAGGCTTTAAATTTTTAGGCTTTTTAGCATTGTTATGTTTTTTTTTGTGACGAACTGGGAGCTGACCTGATAATTTTTGGTCAAGGTTTTCTTCCTCTAGCTTTTGTCAAACCAATGGCGAACTGCAAGGCAGCAGTATCTGTACCCTAGATAAGGGGCCCTCACAGGGTACTATCAGCCGGGCGAACTGAACCCTGGTTTTTTGACGAGGTTGTTACTCCCCCCCCTCTCCCTTTTCTAACCTGACTTGGGACAGGCTTTGGCGGGTTGAAATGAGAACAAGACGATTGGAGGACATGGATTGGATGGACAGAGACGAATGGAGAAGAAAAATAAAACTTTAGGCACAGAAAAATGTGTAAACATTAAAATTCTGTATATAAATATATTATTATTATTATTATTATTATTATTATTATTATTATTATCGTATATAATAGGCAAGAAAGTGATATTAAGAACAGAATTAATAAAGGTAGAGCAATAACGGCAATGATGAATGGAGTCTTATGGAACAGACATATAACCAGGAAAAATAAGTTACAAATATATAATTCAATAGTGAGAAGTGCTGTCACATATGGAGCTGAAGTTTGGATATTCAACAAAAACTTAGAACGAAAAATTATGTCTATGGAGATGGATTTCTTGAGGAGAGCAGCAAGATGTTCGAAATTGAAAACAAATGAATAATAAAATAAAGTCGTACAAGAAAAAATAATATTAAATACCCAATAGTATATTATATAAGATTGGACATATAAATAGAATGCAGGAAGACAAGCTTGTAAGAAGAATATACAAATGGAAACTAATATGCACCAGAACAGCTGGACGCCCAAAAAACAGATGGCAGGATGATGTTGTAAAGGATATATTAGAAATGAAAATTGGAAATTGGCCAGTCTGTATCCAGAATAGATCCAGGTGGAGAAAAATTGTGGAGGAGGCCAAAACTTCAATGAGGTTGCAGATGCCCACTAAAGAAGCTGATTAATGGGCAGGTAAGACGAATGCAAGAAGACAGGTTATCCAGAAAAACATTGGAATGGGGTCCATCTGGAAGAAGAAGGAAAGGAAGTCCTCGAAACTTATGGATGCTAGAAATGAGAACTGGAATGAGAACAAGAAGGCTGGAGGAGTTGAACAGGGCCGAGTGGAAAAGGAAAAACAAAATTTTAGGCACAGAAAGGTGTGAAAACACTGAAAATCTTTACATAAATAAATTATTGTTATAATAACCAAGGTACTTTTTTCGTCTGGCTTATCACCTTCGACCAGTTCGGCATGGGTAAGCCTATCGGCAGCAATGCTACCGCCGGCATAGCTATCGGGTTCATTTAAGCTACTCCACCACGACAAGGCAAAGATACCATGGAGGGATGTAGGTGACCCTATATTGTTAATAATGGGCCTCATTTTATCTCCACTCTTATGAGTTTTTGGGAGACCATGGATTTGGGATTTTTAGGGTTTGAAATCTTCTGCTTAATTTTTTTCTTGTTTTAGTAAAATATTATTTAAGTTTTTCAAAGTGTTGTCAAGTTCTTTAATACTTTTGGGAATGTTCGGATTTTATTACAGTGTATTCTGTAGATTCCAAAACTTTGTCCATTCTATTTTTATAATCTTCACTATCCATAATTACTAGCTGATTGCCTTTATCTGCTTTTGTGATTGCATTTTTCTTAATGATTTCTTTAATTACACTGAGCAACAAAAAATATATTTTTTTTTGTCTCAGAAAGAAAAATATGTGATTCTGATAGTACTTTTTTCTCCTGAATTCAAATATGATATCGGTTTTTCTCCATCACGCAAGGTTTCCGAGAGACAGGAATTTATAATTTCAAACAATTTAATATTTTTTACATTCGTAACTACACAATATTCGAACATTCATACTGATTAATTTTTCTGTTATTTTATTAAAAACTAGCTAATACCGGGCATGCGCTGCTACGCCTAAATAAATTATGTTTTTTTTGCATTTAGTTGAATAAGCAAAAGGAAAAATAAATATATATTTATATCGTTATTATTTTTAGATACCCCGTGCTGATTACCCGGCGTTGCCCGAGAATCTACGCATTCCCGATGCACTTGACATAAATGAGCTGAAAGACAAAATTCGTTATTTTGAGTTATCCATAAAAGAATACTTGCCATGCGCTGCTATGCTTCTCCGGAAATCTACTTATCCCGATCTTCTTGGCATCAATGAAAGACAAAAATGGTTATTGTGAGTTATCCTTAAAAGGTAAACATATGCTGTCGCGGACTTTTCTGTAAAGGTTTTTGAGATATTCAATTCTGTGTACAATAATGTTGTGTATTTGTTATGGTTTAGGCAGCATAAGCCATTTAAAGGTAAAAAAAGGGACTTTTCCACGTCTTTCACTACAATGGGTGTTTTTTAAGGGTGTAGGAGTTGAGTGTCTCAACTCTCTTATAGCCTATGTTCATCCCGGGAACCTCCTGAACATTTTGCAAAAAGCCCCATTCGGATGAACGGTATGGCCGCGCATTAAGTACGAACAAACAAACAAACATACATTCATTTTTATATATTAGATTAAATAAATGTATCGTATAGGATGGTGACTATAAGCCGTGGGTCCCGAGTCTGAAGATTTTTAGCTCGTAAAATAACTTTAGGACTGAATAAACAGGCCTCTAAGCAAAATTTACCGACCTTCATCATCCTAGTAATACCTTACTTGCCCACTAGATGTCTCAATGGGTCGATATGTTGACTGCATACCATTCATGACATCTGTCGGAAATAAGTGTAATTAAAAAATGAACTTGGTCTAGTAACTCCTAACAAAGGAGAAGCTAAGACCGTACACAACGCTCAGATTCAACCCAGGAAGTTACTGTGTGTTTGGAATAGGGAACTGGGTTGCCATTTTAACAGCATTTTCTTGAGAGAAATCCTTATATAAAACTGAAGATTGCAACACAGCAGGTACATAGTTGTAAGTTGTAGCCGTCCAAGCCACCCCCTCTTAAAAAAAACGGTTACCACTTGTCACTGAGCTCTTGCAGATCTGTACTATCCTGTGTGAAAGTGTCGACTCTCATATTTACTATAAAACTAGTTTGTATGCCGTAAAAGAAAAACTATGTCTTTTAAATGTATAGTACATAGATTTGGAAAAAGTACTGCTAACCTTGCCCCTCCACCCCTCCTTAACAAACAAATACCGTTATTATCAGTTTCGCAACATCTACCCTCTGTACGTAGGGGGACACTGGCGTAGCCCATAAGGTCTGTAGTAACTTCCTGGGTTGAATTAGAGTGTAGGAATACCTTAGCTGCCACATTGGGCCACTATGTTGATTGCATGCACTCTAATTCAACCCGGAAGTTACTACATACCTTATGGTCTAAGCTAGTGTCCCCCTACGTACAGCGAGTAGATGTTTTTTCTAATATCTTTTATGATTTCTGGCTTTCTCCCCTGGCATTGGCAGAATTGTAATCCATTTCTTAGGTTGGGGCATCTGGAAGGCGAAGTTACGTTACCTCGATGATATAGGCCTAATAATAGGTATTATTGCAGGCAATGGCCATGTAGAAAGAATTGTTTTCATGTCTTACAGAAGTCTGTTATCGATGTTCCTATGTTTTTACACTGTAACAGGTGATATCGGTCGCAGTGCGACCCACATAGTTTGCACTTGCACTTTTCTTCTGGGTTATGGCGCTTCACTGTTGTGCATATCCTGTGGTGGAAACCATGGACCGCGACTCCCATCACGGTGTGTCTGAGGTCGTATCTGGCTGCTGTCCATTCCCTGTAGAGGATCGCATCCGTTGCGTAGAACTCAGGCCATATCTGTTCTCTCTTCTCGTTGAGTTCCCTCAGCAATTTTTTGTAGGCATCTGTTGCCGGCAGGAGAAGGTCCAGGTGGAGCTCTTCTATGAAGAAGGGTTCCTTTGTCAGTATGTATGTTAGGCGTGAAGGCGTATTTTGATACGGTTAGCGCTGTCTTTAAAAAGTGTGTTTGACTTTCTCTATTTCCTCTAGGTTTGCCTTATGTAGGTTCTTCCAAATCACTTCTAGTCCATAGGTCATGATTGGTGCTATTTTTAAGCGGAAGATGGTCATTGCTGTCTGCAGGGATAGTTTACTCAGGTTTTTAATGCTGTTCGTTGCTATTCTGGCCGCTAAGGCGCGTTCTTTGACGTGCTTATCGAAGCTGTCACCTCGGCTCTGCAGTATGATCCCCAGATATTTGATTACCCCGATGATATGATGGGTGATAAATGCTAACGGAACGCCAGGAGAATTCTTAACCTAAATTCCAGACCATGGGCAACCACAGGAATAAATCCCTTGAAGAAAAAAATAGCTTTATTTTACCTGGCAGAGTTAATGCCTTAAGGCCTTGTTTTACCGCTCAAGCATTTTCTCCTACACACCAATTCAACCCAGGAAGTTACTACACACCTTACGGGCTACGCCAGTGTCCCCCTATGTACAGAGGGTACATGTTGCCAAACTCATAATAACGGTATTTGTTTGTATAGGGAGGGGAGGAGGGGCAAGGTTAGCAGTACTTTTTTCCAAATCTATGCACTATACATTTAAAAAACATAGTTTTTAAAGGCATGCAAAATAGTTTTATAGTAAATATGAGAGTCAACACTTTCACACAGGATAGTACAGATCCGCAAGAGCACAGTGGCAAGTGGTAACTGTTTTTTTTTCTTTAAGAGGGCATGGATTGGAGGCTATAACTTACAACTATGTACCTTCTGTGTTGCAATCGTCAGTTTTATATAAGAGTTTCTCTCAAGAAAATACTGTTAAAATGGCAACCCAGTTCCCTATTCCAAACACACAGTAACTTCCTGGCTATTCAGTGCCAGGGTACAACCTGTGAACATTCGATCGGAGATAACTGACTGCTAGAATCATCTTGCCAACATAATAACATACATTACAGCTAGAACCAATTGCCAACATGTTTATTCACATATAAGGGATTCTGTCCCAGGAGTCCACCTGCTTTAGTGGGCAAGTTAGTGTTAGTTTGAGCAAGTTATCGTGAGAAAACGAACAACTTAGTATTATTTTGGGTAAGTTAGGATGAGAAAATGGGCAAGTTAGTGTGCAACAGATTAGTTTAGCTTTAATTTTTTCTTAGCGTGTTTTTGTGACAGGTTGCCTATACTGTCTGAACAATGACTAATACATATTTGACATAGTAAATATGGCGATTTTAGGTTAATTTAATCTCAACTTCTCACTTCATTTTAAGACATTTCTCATGTATGGGGGGAAAATCAACATGTATATTTTTCTATTGCAACAATAAATTGGGTATTTTTTATTTGGATTTATAGAGATAGCATGGTGGCATAGAATATCCTATAAACTAATATAACAGTTAAAACTAGTGTGACGTCATACGAGTGTAACAGTCAATCAACACATTAAAACTTGCTCGATAAGAGGAATCTGTATCAACTAATCTAATTTGTTTGTTATGTGTAGTACAATGGTAACAATCGCCATGTCATCACTATACAATGGAATTCGAGGAATCCACCTGCATGTATACTCAACATTCCCGGTTCCGCATTAGACCGGCACCCCTTCGCGGGGTATTTCTATCACTGGTAGTACTATATTCTATAATTTAAACGAAAAAAAAATCTATGGACATGTAGAAGGGGCCACATGTCACAAACTCTAATCGATTTTCATCCATTAAATTTGATGCTGCCAACCTAATGAGAGTTGCGTAATTCCACTAGGTTAGCGTTTTAAATTTAACTACTATCAATGAATCCAATTCCATTAACTGATAAATTTAGCAAGTGTTTCCAGGGTAAATCTAATTTTCCAGTTGCCTCGTGTTTCCATTAAGTTTTTCAATTCTGCTCCATCCCGAACTCAAAGGTAACTTTACATGACCTATATTTTAATATTACCTTTTTCAGGTTGTATTTACATCCAATTCAGAGTAACTAACTTCCTGGCTCTATGAAACACACAGGTTCATGGCCGCTCTTCATAACCTTTATTATAAAATGTTTTATAATCAACCTCTGTGTAAATTACTTTCTTCAAATTAGGGCTGTATTATTCTCCCCCCCCCTCGTTGTTGGCCTACGTATTTGGCCGCTTTCCCTGTGGTGTTTTACGGGAAGTTTCCAACCCCTCTTTCATTCCTCATTCGTGCCACATGTCCTGCCCATCACAGTCTACGAGATTTACCTGTTCTTATTATATCTGGCTTCCTATAAAAATCATATAGATCACTGTTATGTAGTCTTCTTCATTCACCTGTCTGTTCATCTCTCTTTGGTCAAAATTATTTTCTAAGAAGTTTATTCTCAAATACTTGTAATATTTTTTCCTCCCTTAAAGTAAGAATCCACGTTTCACATCCATATAATATAACTGGGAGAATAACAGTTTTGTATATAGTTTAATGTTTTTTTTAGAGAAGTTGGGACGACAAGAGTCCCTGTAATGCATAATAGCACGCATTTCCAGAATTGAGCCTATGTTTAATTTCTTTGTGCACCTCATTCCTATTTGTGATTATTGTTCCTAGGTATTTGAATTCAGCCACTTCTTCAAAATTTCCCTGATTTGTCATTAACTGTCCATTTCCAATATATAATGAATGCGTTTCTATGTGGTACTATATACACAGTTTTGTTGTTACTCAATATGCGCGTGTTAGCCCTTAGTATCTCTAACTATCTAGTTTTCACTGCAGTCTGACAAATATAAATAGCCTGGCTTAAGAAATTGAGCTGAAAAAAACTAGAAATAAAAGAAAGAAAGATCTTAAGATGAATATATCACTTGCCATATCGATATCCTAACAAGCTCACATATGGAACAACAAACATGAAGCCACTTAAAGACTACGTACATTACAGAAAGAAACCTTAAATACAACCACAAAGCAAATCAGCGACAACTACTAAGAGAACACATACAAAACACTCCTTCCAACACAGTACTATCAAACTTATATTATTTATTTTCTATAATTCTTCTTCTTCTTCTTCTTCGTCACGGTTTAGGCTTATTTACTAGCCTGTTCCGGCTCCAAATTACTGCTGTTTCCATCTTTTCTTTGGTCTTCCCAGACTTCTTCTTCCTCGTGGTGAATAGCCCTATATAATTCCAAAATGGAACATAGGGCACCAGTAAAGTACATCTAGGGTACTCTGCTTCCTGCCAGCCTTTTTCACTTGTTTGCAGTTTTTCCTCTTCCCTTTGCTTCTTCCTCTACTGATCACTTCCAAGTTTTCCTAGGTCGTCCCTCTTTCTTACTCCTTGCGGGTTCCAATGCAGTGCAGTCTTCTCGATGGCTCCGTCTGGTTTTCTCTATGTGTGGCCTATCCAATTCCACTTTCTTTGTTTTATGTGGTGACATATTGGAGATTGGTTGGTTTTTCTCCACAGTTCTTCATTTGATATTATTTCCAGCCATCTTATATTTAAAACGCCAACACGCACACACTATTGAGTAACACTAAGAAATTAGGACTGGAAGTAAATATCAGTAAAACTAAATATATGGTCACACGTAGAAATACATTATATAATGGAAATGGACAGCTAATGACAAATGAGGGAAATTTTGAGGAATTGGCTGAATTCAAATACCTAGGAACAATAATCACAAATAGGAATGAGACGCACAAAGAAATTAAACATAGGCTCAATTCTGGAAATGCGTGCTATTATGCATTGCAGAGACTTTTGATGTCCCAACTCCTTTCAAAAAACGTTAAGCTGAAAATATACAAAACTATTATTCTACCAGTTATATTATATGGGTGCGAAACATGGACTCTTACTTTAAGAGAGGAAAGGAGATTCCGAGTATTTGAGAATAAAGTTCTTAGGAAAATTTTTGGACCAAAGAGAGATGAACAGACAGGTGAATGGAGAAGACTACATAACAATGAACTACATGGTCTTTATAGGAAGCCAGATATAATAAGAACAGTTAAGTCCCGTAGACTGCGATGGGAGGACATGTTGCGCGTATGGGGAATGAAAGACGTGCATGGAAACTTCTTGTAGGAAAGCCAGAAGGAAAACGCCCAGTTGGTAGACCAAGAATGAGGTGGGAGAACAACATTAACTATGATTTGAGGGAAGTAGATTATACAGGGAATGATTGGAAAGCATTAGCTCAGGATAGGGATGTATGGAGAGCTTATGTCCGTGCGGCCATGAACCTACGGGTTCGATAGTGCCAGTGAGTAAGTAAGTAAGTTATATTTAAAATACGCCTCAGACATCTGTTTACAAAGGTCTGCAACTTTTTTTATTTGTTACTTCCGTAACTTTATATGTTTCGCAACCACAGAGGAGGACTGATTTTACGTTGGTGTTGAACAGTGTAAGTTTTGTATTAAAAGAGGTGTTCATAGTTTTCCATGTGGGGTGTAACTGCACTAAGGATCAATTTGTTAGACGAATTCGTCTTTTTATATCTTCTTCTGCTCCTCCTGTTTTCGTAACCAAACTTCCTAAACATATGAAGGTTTCATCTTCTTCGTTGTCAACATTATTAACTTTTAATTTACTTTGTTACAATTTTATCCTCATCTGTTTTAACAACTTTCATAACTCCAGTATTTGAAATGTTGTATTGGCTGCGATTGGAAGACAGCCGAAAAATACATTGCCTCTGCTTCTTATACAACACTTTGTCCACCTCATCACCCCTTTATATTTCTACTCGCTTCCATTCGCTATCCTCCCACCATAACTTAAACACACGATCGAGAGAAAATTTAACTCTAGCTGTTCCTGTACATCGTACATCTCACTATTCCTCATCCTTCCTTGTTTCAGCCACCCGACTCTGGAATTCCCTCCCCTCGTATATCAATGACAGCCCGACTCAAAAAACAGTTCAAACCAAAACTCACTATATATTTCCTTAGACAATATAATATATAACCGTGTTCCATGCATTATTTTGTTATTCCTTTACATTTTAAACTTTTCTATACAAGTCGATTACTTAAATTAATTATAGAATATTACTTTTATTATTATTATTATTATTATTATTATTATTATTATTATTATTATTATGTCCACCGCTGTGGTCTCGAGGTAGCGTGCTGCCTTGTCACGCAGCGGGCCCGGGTTCGATTCCCGGTCGGGGCAGGTCCTGGGTGAGGTTTTTTTCGCGGTTTTTCCTCACCTGTAAGACAAATGTCAGTAAGCTTAGGGCAAATGGTCCCCGAAAATCATCCAGCCATCATCATGATCATCCTTCACCGGTGTGGAAAGCAACGAGAAGATACCACACCTACAATTCCCTAGTAAAGCTGCAAAGTATAGCATGAAAATGCTATGATTGCAGTGAAAGATTATTTTTATTATTATTATTATTATTATTATTATTATTATTATTATTATTATTATTACTGTTTTTTCTTTCTTCCCCTTGTCGACTTTATATCTGTTACCTATCATTAATCAATATGTAGATAATTGATTTTTTTTCCTTTTTCAAATGCCCAGGCTGTCTTTCGACATTCCTGGTGTTCTCTCCTGGCATGGCGTACTTGTAACCCACTTCTGAGATTGGGGCGCCTGGAAGGCGGGGTTACGTTGCCCCGATGATATGATGGGCGATGATGACGATAGTGATGCGCCAGGAGAGTCCTTAATCCTAAGCTAATATGAATGATGATGATTGCGATGGCCATATGATTTCGGGGACCGTTTGGGCCTTAAAGTTTTCCTGACATTTGTCTTACAGGTGAGGAAAAACCCCGATAAAAACCTCACCCAGAAAAACTGTCCCGACCGGGGATCGAACCCGGGCCCGCTGCGTGACAAGGCAGCACGCTACCTCGAGACCACAGCGGTGGACTAATTCATAATTGTTATTATATGTATAATTTAACCTGGAGAAGTGGAAGAGAACACCTTACTGTCTTAATTCATTTAGGTAAAATAAATAAAACCCCGAGGGGGTTCGCGAACCACATGTTCGGAGACGATGTTCTAACCTAACCTAGCTTCTCCAATTTAAGGGTTGACGAGAGAGGTACGGGTACCGTAAATACTCAGTAAAACAGCAAGTTCGGACCATAAATTCGACGTGCTGAGGAATTCGTGCAGTTGTGCGTCACGGACTTGTAAGTAGACAGTGTTTTCACAGCGGTCCGTGCTGTCTATGAATGAGGAAGTTGGTTCGCTCGAGTGCGGTGAATGAAACATGAGGGCACATGCACCTGCGGTATTGATTTTGCTCTGATGTGTGACCACGTGTGTGATGCGGGTTCGAGCCCCCGTATAGGCGCCTTTTTTCACTTCATTAACTTTCCGATACAGACCAATCTCTTTATTCTTGGAAAATCTACCAAACGAGTTCCAGCGCTCCAGTTCAGTGGTCTCCAGCATTTTATAAATGTTAAAATAATGAACCTCAAAGCATCTCCTCTACACTCTTCCATTTTTTGTTTCATTTAATACAGAAATGCAATGTCTATAGGTTACAGTCAGTGTAAAAAGTGATCGTATATATTTATTTTTATTTAATTACAGTTTTTAGATACTTTTGAAATACACAGTGAGTTAAAGCAAGGACATGCACTATCTCCTCTACTATTCAGTTTCGTACTAGAGCACGGCATCATATATTTAGAGGATAAAGAAGGCGGACAACTCAGCAGTATTAGTAGTAAGCTGTTAGTTTATGCTATTTAACTCATGTCCCAAATGGGAGTCAATGACCAATCACATTTCAATGATTTTTTATTTACAACCAATCACAGTCGTCTTTCACCTAAAATTTACCAACTAAAGTTTATCATAATAAAGAAAGCACCTCCTTTTTAACATTCTGAATAGGTCATAGCATTATTTTGCAGTGACTGACTCCCTAAGAAATACGGCTACCAGATTGTATACATAGTACATGAATGTCAACAAATACCGCATGCGGGAGTTAATATAAAAACATTTGTATCAACTGATTATACCACCAAAAAAAGAAACCACTGTTTGCACTTTCTTAAACGAATTATTTTCCAGGAAATGATGCAGAAAAATATAATTGACATATTTACATCATAGGACATCAGAAATTAATTAATACCTATAACGTTGGTTATACATTTCTCCACTAGGGTGCATTCTTACAACATTGCGATCTTTTGGCAATATGATCTGGTTGCAGTGATCGAACAAAAGAAGCAAATGAAGCGTACCAATCGTTCCTGATTTGTTTTCAAACATCGCCGTTTACATTAAATATATAAATATTTTAAAATAACTATATTTAAATAATTATTTGTGAGTAAACAGCTTAATTTTATTCGTTAAATACTCCTAACAAATGCCACTCTTGATTTCCAAATTCTCTAGATAAATTCACTCCTTACTTCGTGAGTCGTGAATTTGTCGATAATTTGGAAATCACTCGTGGCATTACTTATGCTGATGAAGTGTATTATTAGGTGATAGCGAGGAGATACTAAGGGCGACATTCATACTGTATTGAGTAATATTAAAACCTGTATTGAAAAACCAAGCTCTCTAGGTCATGATATCTCCGTCTTCCATAAGCTGAGACTCTCTCATCTCTCAATTGTTCCCGGGATTGTTTAAATAAATGTCTTGTCAGCACATGTTGTTGAATAGAGTGGGCCAGTTAGAGAATGTTCTGCATCACCCATAGGGATGCAACATCGCTCATAAAAGGCAGGTTCTGCATCACCCATAGGGATGCAACATCGCTCATAAAAGGCAGGTTCTGCATCACCCATAGGGATGCAACATCGCTCATAAAAGGCAGGTTCTGCATCACCCATAGGGATGCAACATCGCTCATAAAAGGCAGGTTCTGCATCACCCATAGGGATGCAACATCGCTCATAAAAGGCAGGTTCTGCATCACCCATAGGGATGCAACATCGCTCATAAAAGGCAGGTTCTCCACCACCCATAGGGATGCAACATCGCTCATAAACGGCAGGTTCTGCATCACCCATAGGGATGCAACATCGCTCATAAAAGGCAGGTTCTGCATCACCCATAGGGATGCAACATCGCTCATAAAAGGCAGGTTCTGCATCACCCATAGGGATGCAACATCGCTCATAAAAGGCAGGTTCTGCATCACCCATAGGGATGCAACATCGCTCATAAAATATAGGTTCTGCATCACCCATAGGGATGCAACATCGCTCATAAAAGGCAGGTTCTGCATCACCCATAGGGATGCAACATCGCTCATAAAAGGCAGGTTCTGCATCACCCATAGGGATGCAACATCGCTCATAAAAGGCAGGTTCTGCATCACCCATAGGGATGCAACATCGCTCATAAAGGCAGGTTCTGCATCACCCATAGGATGCAACATCGCTCATAAAAGGCAGGTTCTGCATCACCCATAGGGATGCAACATCGCTCATAAAAGGCAGGTTCTGCATCACCCATAGGGATGCAACATCGCTCATAAAAGGCAGGTTCTGCATCACCCATAGGGATGCAACATCGCTCATAAAAACATCGATGTTTTCAAAATTAAAATATCGATGATCCGAAACATCGATCTTTATGAACGATATATCGATGTTTTTGGAATACTTACTTACTTACTCACTGACACTATCGAACCCGTAGGTTCATGGCCGCACGGACATAAGCTCTCCATACATCCCTATCCTGAGGTAATGCTTTCCAATCATTCCCTGTATAATCTACTTCCCTCAAATCATAGTTAATATTATTCTCCCACCTCATTCTCGGTCTACCAACTAGGCGTTTTCCCTCTGGCTTTCCTACAAGAAGCTTCCATGCAAGTCTTTCATTCCCCATACGTGCAACATGTCCTGCCCATCGCAGTCTACGAGACTTAACTGTTCTTATTATATCTGGCTTCCTGTACAGACCATGTAGTTCATTGTTATGTAGTCTTCTCCATTCACCTGTCTGTTCATCTCTCTTTGGTCCAAAGATGTTTTTGGAATACAATCAAAAAACACAAAATAATGTTGAAAATGTTTAGTAATTATTTATTTCGCAAAACAGAATTTAAAAACAATTTTGACAATCTTGTACCCAGTAAGCTGTTTCTTTCTTGGGTAATCGTAGCCCCAGCCATTGAAAAGAGCCGCTTACAGGGCACCGACGTTGCTATGATAGGCAAATATATCATCACTAGTTTATACAGCCCAGGAAATAAAAGTTTCATGTCATCCCACGTTTCTAAAGCATCTGCTTTTTGGCTGAGGAAGCGAACTAACAGCGAAAATAATACAATAGATGGCGCTAGGCGTGACAAAATATCGTTCATAAAGAGCGATGTATCATCGATATTAGGAGTTTTAACATCGATGTTTATGAACGATACATCGATGTTTTTAAAACATCGATGTATCGTTTGCATCCCTAATGATCCACATCATTAACCTCGGAGAGACGGGCTGAAAGTCGCTCTTTGCAGAAAGTTTGGTTCTTGAATACTGGGCTAAGAAATTGGGGCTGGAAGTAAACATGAATAAAACTAAATATATGTGTACAAATAAAAATGCATTATATAATGGAAACGGATAGTTAATGATAAATGACGCAATTGTTGAAAAAGTGGCCGAATTAAAATACTTAGGAACAATAATTCATCATCATCATGGTACATTCACGAATTTAGGCCATTTGCTGACCTGTTTCGGCCTCAAGAGAAACACCATCCAGAAGTCTTTTGAATGGACGTCCTGGTCTTCTTCTTCCTGCAGGTTGATATCTTAACATTTGTTTGGGTATTCTGTGATCTTCCATTCGATGAACATGTTGTATCCATCTTGACTTATAAACCGAAATTTTGTTTTCTAAAGGTTCCATGTGTAATTACAAACAGGAATGAGAAGCACAAGTAAATTAAATTCTGGAAATGCGTGCTGTTATGTATTACAGGGACTCTTGTCGTCCCAACTTCTCTAAAAAACGTTAAATCGAAAATATAAAAACTATTATTCTACCAGTTATTATTATTATTATTATTATTATTATTATTATTATTATTATTATTATTATTATTATGTCCACCGCTGAGATCTCAAGGTAGCGTGCTGCCTTGTCACGCAGCGGGCCAGGATCGCGCCAGGCTCCTGGGTGAGGTTTTTTCGGGGTTTTTCCTCACCTGTAAGACAAACGTCAGGAAGCTTAGGTCCCAACGGTCCCCTAAAATCATCCGGCCATCATCATCATCCTTCACCGGTGTGGAAAGCAACGGGAAGCTACCACACCTACAATTCCCTAGTAAAGCTGCAAAGCATAGGATGAAAATGCTATGATTGCAGTGAAATACCTGCCCTCGGGCAGAATTACTATGGATGGATGGATGGGTATATTAGGGTTATAACTTTTTGGACTTTTCTGAATTATAAAATATTTCCTGTGCAATGAATCGGTGAATTTTTACGTAAAACCATTGAAAAAAGGCCTTCATTTCACTGAGCTTCAAGAAAAGGTCTCCCCAAATCAATATTGAATATTGATATATAAATATACATGGGGTGACCTTTTCTTGAAGCTCAGTGAAATGAAAGCCCTTTTCAATGGTTTTAAGTAAAAGTTCACCCATTCATTGCACAGGAAATATTTTATTTCACATAAGTCCAAAAAGTTATAGCCCTAATAAACAAATATATATATATATATATATATATATGTGCACCGCTGTGGTCTCGAGGTAGCGTGCTGCCTTGCCACGCAGCGGGCCCGGGTTCGATCCCCGGTCGGGGCAGTTTTTCTGGGTGAGGTTTTTATCGGGGTTTTTCCTCACCTGCAAGACAAATGCCAGGAAAACTTTAAGGCCCAAACGGTCCCCGAAATCGTATGGCCATCATCTTTATCATTATCATCATCATCATCATCCTTCACCGGTGTGGAAAGCAACGGGAAGCTACCACACCTACACAATTCCCTAGTAAAGCTGCAAGCATAGCATGAAAATGCTATGATTGCAGTGCTGTCCTTCGGGCAGAATTACTATGGATGGATGGATATATATATATATATATATATATATATATTATATACAGGCTGTTGCAAAAACATCGACAACGGAGGTGAGGTGGTATATTGAGATACGCTGATCATTTTTCAATAAGGTACCCATGTCCGGAAATGATGCGTTTTCATACTGAGTAGCTAACTTATCAAGAGTTCTGTTAGTTGGATTTCAAGACTCAATACTTGACAATACTGTCACAGTCACATCAAGTTTTCAAAATATCCACCTCCCATCTCATTGCAGAGCGTACATCGGCGGTGTAGAGATTGGCGCACATGCTCAAATACGCCTGGCCTCGTTTGAATTATTTCTGCAGCAGAGTGCATTCGGACTATAAGATCCATACGTGACTCTACTGGAGTCTGATAAACAGACTGTTTCATGTCGCCCCACAAAAAGTAGTCGAGAGGGTTAAGATCAGGTGATCTCGGAGGTCATGGAACTGGTCCCCCTCTGCCAGATCGTCGACCTAGATACGTGGTATCCAAATGTCTCCTCACATTGGCATGGACGTCAGCTGGAGCTCCGTCATGTTGCAGCCAGATTCCGTTGCGAAACCACGTATCATAGGTTCCGTACCTGTGAGGTGTTGTCAAGTAATGAGCCTTCAAATCCTTGGAACTTGGATCTTGAGACATAATTAACTAGTCATAGTGTGAAAAAGCATAATTTCCGGACATGGGTACCTTATTAAAAAATAATCAACATATATCTCAATATACTACCCCACATCCGTTGACGACGGTTTTTTGCAACACCCTATATATATATATATATATATATATATATGTGTGTGTGTGTGTGTGTGTGTGTGTGTGTAAAACATGTAATTATAACATCGAAATAAAGAAACGTCACTGCTATAAAGTAAAAATTTTCTTTAATTTACTTACTTGTTATAATGGCTACTAGAGGGCAGTGAGACCGAGTTTCCACTACCCTCGTAATAGAGAATATATAGGCCTATAAAGAAAAATAAATGTTTATACTAGATTTGCTTTGATAGCGTACCTGCCAGCGCACTTAAGTATCAATTCAGAGGTCCGGGTTCAATCCCTGTCCGAGCATTTATTTTTCTTTTCATGCTATATATATATATATATATATATATATATATATATATATATAGATACACACACACACACATGTCCACCGCTGTGGTCTCGATGTAGCGTGCTGCCTTGTCATGCAGTAGGCCCGGGTTCGATCCCCAATCGGGGCAGTTTTTCTGGGTGAGGTTTTTATCGGGATTTTTCCTCACCTCTAAGACAAATGTCAGGAAAACTTTAAGGCCCAAACGGTCCCCGAAATCATATGGCCATCATCATCATCCTTATCATTATCATCATCATAATCATCCTTCACCGGTGTGGAAAGCAACGGGAAGCTACCACACCTACACAATTCCCTAGTAAAGCTGCAAGCATAGCATGTAAATGCTATGATTGCAGTGAAGGACCTGCCTTAGGGCAGAATTACTATGGATGGATGGATATACACATATAGCCATGGTATAGTGGTAAAATTTGGCTATATTGGTTGAAACAGTTTCTATTTAGTGTGTTCTGCCCTAGGGCAGGTCTTTCACTGCAATCATAGTATTTTCATGCTATACTTTTCAGCTTTACTAGAGAATTATAGGTGTAGCAGCATCCTGTTGCTTTGAGGGATAATAATGATTACGATGGCTCGATGATGTTAGGGGAGCTTTTTTTTTTTCTTCTCTCCACAAAGTCAAACCTACCTGACATTTGTCTTATAGGTGAAGAAAAATCCCGGAAAAGGAACTCACCCAGGAAACTTGTCCCAACAGGGAATTGAAGCAAAGCACGTTCCTAATATTGTTGGTCAAAATGAAATAACGATTGGTTTTAATTGAGACAGAGTTTGACAGCGTGGATACTGGCGCTTATTATATTTATTTTTTATTTCATTTTATTGGAAAACATTGCACTTATGTCCATGTGGCACTGATAGTGATGAGGCATGCGCCTTGGTGCGCTGGAGCTCTGGAAAGGCGAACAGTTTGACAAGTAACCGAGGGCAAAGCGGACAACAATGTTAAGTTTGGTGGGAAAGATTTTCTCTACGGTCCGGCACGTGTGTTTTCTATCAATGCCCCGGTACAGTGAGTAGACAATGGTGCATGTAAGGTTGGTAGACGTGACTATTAGTGTAGGTACTTATTTTTGTGCCGCGCCACGTAGATTATTATGTCTGTGTATTAGAAACTAGAAACAGTAGAGAACAGAGTGTCTGATTGCCACCAACTTCACAAATCAAAATATTCCAACATCCAGGTAAATTCTTAACAGTGGCGGCTAGTATCGTTAAAATTAGGAAAATAAAGTGGTTATTTGCAGTACAAAGTTTTAAAATGAGATTTTATGGACGAGTAAAGATGTTTATGGGCAAAGAGTAGCTGAGGCCAAAAATCACCAAATAATTACTAAAACGTTTTCAATCGCAAAATGTACATCATTTTATTTCATGTTAGATTAAATTTGTGGGACTCGGTGGTCTAGTGGTTATGATGCATCTAGTCTCGAGGAACTCGAAGTTCAAACCAGGCGGGCCGATGAAGTTTTAGGACGGAAAAAAATCAAGGGATAAGTCCTCCGGGAGAGAATTTAAGCAGTGGGTCCCAAGTTTGAACATTTTCAGTCCCATGTTTGAATATTTTGCGTCTGAGCAAAATTAAACCGATCTTCCCTATCCGAGTAATACCTTAGTTGCCTAACAGATGTCTCATTATGGCGATGTGCTGACCACATATCACTTTCTGAAATCTAGAGAGAAAAGTATTACCTACCTAACTAATTCACTGGCTCTTTCGAACCCATATGTTCATGGCCGCGCGGATATAAGCTCTCCATACATCCCTATCCTGAGATAATGTTTTTCAATCATTCTCTGTATAATCTACTTCCCTCAAATCATGGATAATGTTATTCTCCCACCTCATTATTGGTCTAACAACTGGACATTTTCCTTCTGGTTTTCCTACCAGAAGCCTCCATACATCTCTTTCATCCCCCATTTGTGCCACATGTCCTGCCCAACGCAGTCTACGAGACTTAACAGTTCTTATTATATCTGGCTTCCTATACATAACGTGTAGCTCACTTTTATACAGTTTTCTCCATTCACCATGGTATCTTTACCTTGTCGTGGTGGAGTGGCTTGCGTACTTAAATGATCCTGAGAGCTATGCCGGCGGTAGCATTGCTGCCGATAGGGTTACCCATGCCGGACTGGTCGAAGGCGATAAGCCAGATGAAAAAAAGTACCTTGGTCGAATGAGTGAGATTTTTCACCGTAAAAGTACAACCGTCAAGAAACGCGAACATGGATTCCGCTGGGGTAAAGTTCTCCGGAGGTAAATAGTCCCCCATTCGGTTCTCCGGTGATCATATGATTTCGGAGACCGTTTGTACCTTAAAATTTTCCTGACATTTAACTTACAGGTGAGGAAAACCCCGATAAAAACCTCACCCAGAGAAACTGTCCCGACCGGGGATTGAACCCGGGCCCGTTGCTTGACAAGTCAACACGCTACCTCGAGACCACAGCGGTGGACAGTTAAATGATAAATGAGCAAATTTTGAAGAGGTGGATGGATTCAAATACCTAGGAACAATAACCACAAATAGGAATGAGATGCACAAAGAAATTAAACATAGGCTCAATTCTGGAAATGCGTGCTATTATGCATTACAGAGACTCTTGTCGTCCCAACTCATCTAAAAAAAACATTAAATTCAAAATATATAAAACTGTTATTCTCCCAGTTATATTATATGGAAGTGAAACGTGGAATTTACTTTAAGGGACGAGAAAAAATTGTGAGTACTCGAGAATAAAGTTCTTAGGAAAATTTTTGAACCAAAGAGAGATGAACAGACAGGTGAATGGAGAATATTAATAAATAATGAGCTATGTGATCTTTATAGGAAGCCAGATATAATAAGAACAGTTAAGTCTCATAGACTGCGATGGGCAGGACATGTTGCACGAATGAGGAATGAAAGAAGAGTGTGGAAACTTCTTGTAGGAAAACCAGAGGGAAAACTCCCAGTTGGTAGACCAAGAATGAGGTGGTAGATAGAATAATATTAAACCATTATCTGTGGGAGCTGTATTATACAGGGATGTTTGGAAAACATTAGCTCAGTGTTAGGATGCATGGAGAGCTTATATCCGCACGTCCATGTACATCCGGGTTCGATAGCCCCAGATAGTATGAATTAAGTAAGGAATTTGTTCAACAAGCCTGGAGACCATTTAAATGTGTTTGACCAGTACAGGAAGCAGCCTACAGCAGAAGGAGTACAATGTAAATGCGCGCTCGGTTTACAATTGATTTTGTAATTTAAACTTATCAATAAACAGAAGAGCAGAGGCGTTTGTTATACTGACGTCACTACGCGTGGAACGCAGTATTTAAGCTAATAATAATAATAATAATAATAATAATAATAATAATAATAATAATAATAATAATAATAATAAAGGAGCGTTTTGGCTCATTGGTACAGTTTGATATTTGTATTTGGAAGGTGGTTGGTTCAAATCCAGGTGCTGACCAAAAAAGGCACAGTAATCGAAGCCAGAATACAAGTATGGCAGCCCATTGTGCGAAACAGATGGACATTTCTGCTTGAACAGAGCGGAGTTGAATGAGGCGGGGCGCGGCGCAGACTGCAGGTTATGAGAATTATCCAATCCACCAATTCAGGAGTTGTATTTCTTCCCTGTAGTTTAAATAAAATATTTGAGCCTTTCAGTTAGGCAGTTTTTTTTTTGGGCAATTGGTACAACAAAACGCTTCTCAGCAAGAAATTTTAAGGTAGGTTTCGGGTTGACAGTTCCCTTATAGTTCCAGATCCGGCTGCAAAATTACTACGTTCGGCGAGTGTATGAACAAAATATATTTTTTTTCATAAAATTGTGAATGACTGAATACATTTTTGCCGAGTTGCCTATTAAAATTCGGCCGCCAGTATGTTTAATTAAAATATAATTTATTTATTTATTTGAAATAATTTGATTCACTTATTATTAAAATAAATTATAATCCAGTTCGCAGAAATCGATGTATAGAGCTTAAAAAGTTTTGGTTGCCATTGCACACTCCTCCTCGCGGCTACAGCAGGCTGTGACTACAATCAGTAATAAAATGGCGGTAAGTACGTATGTATTGTTTTATATTGTTCCCTCGCAGCGGGAAGTAAAACCACTGCCCTTTATGTATACTACGTACAATGTATATACAAAAATATATCCAAAAGGTAGTGTTAATATACATTATACGAAACAAATCACTGCATTTTAAATGAACTGAACTTTATTTGAATCAATATAAAACAATAAATACGTATTTACCGCCATTTTATTACTGATCGGTGTCACAGCCTGCTGTAGCCGCGAGGAGGTTTACGGCCAAGTTTGCAATGCCAACTTTTCAAGCTCTATACATCGATTTCTGAGAACTGGATAATAATTTATTTTAATAACAAGTAAATCAAATTTATTTCGATAAATAAATAAATTATATTTTAATTAAACATACTGGCGGCCGAATTTTAATAGGCAACTCGGCAAAAATGTATTCAGTCATTCACACTTTTATGAAAAAAATTGAATTTGTTCAAACACTCGATGAACGTAGTAATTTTGCAGCCGGATCTTGGACTAAGTTCAATATACAGGGTGATTCAAAATTGACTTTACAACTTTACAAGCTTATAGAAATTTATTTAGAAGACCTACAGAATTGGTTTTAATGTCATATGATAGCACAACTCATCAAGTTTTCACCGACATAGTTTTATAGTACCTAGTTCTCTCACCGCGTGCGCTAACGTAGTTCATATCAAAATGGCTGCTTTCACAGGTGCCGAGCGTGCTCGTTGTGTGTTTTTGTTCGAAGAAACTAAATCTGCGACAATTGTTCAGCGTAGATTTCGTACCCAGTATGGTAAGGATCCTCCTAGCAGGCCAACAATTTATTCTTGGCAGCAAACATTTGTTAGGACTGGCTGTTCTGTTAGTCATTCCAAGCATACTGGCCGTCCACGTACGGCTGAAGCTGTGGTTGAACAAGTGCGGGATAGCTTTGCTCGGAGCCCTAGCGCACGCGGTGAGAGAACTAGGTACTATAAAGCTATGTCGGTGAAAACTTGATGAGTTGTGCTATCATATGACATTAAAACCAATTCTGTAGGTCTTCTAAATAAATTTCTATAAGCTTGTAAAGTTGTAAAGTCAATTTTGAATCACCCTGTATAACGGTACATAGATTAAATAAATACATAAACAGATATGATCTCAGATAGCAAAGAGACTATAAATAAGTAAAATAAAAAAATAACCAACTAATATGAAATACGTGAGCATTTTGATGTAGGGCCCTACCTGTCCATCCCACAACAGAATGCTACCTGCAGTAGCCAAGTTGTTTAGCTACAGTAGTGTTAGATCGGCTCTCAGGTAGTGTTCTGTTTGCTATCAGACACTCTGTCAGTGGCGGCTAGTCTAAGACATGGATGAGTGCAAGATGGAGACAAAGTTATTCCAGCTGGAAGTGCCAGCTATCATACACAGTGACCTGACGCGCAAGAAGGGTGGAAGTCTCAAGTACGACTTGTATAGCAAGCGTTCCTCGCTCGTGGAGCACGACCCAACAGAGACACACAAGTACAAGTGGTCAAGTGTTCGCATTGGACGGCGCGGGGGCAGCGAGAAGCGAGACAGTGTGGTTAAGATAGACACTTCCGCCAATGGAGGCCCATTCCAGGCAAACCAGCAGCCAATCAAGGTCATCGGCAAAGAGGTAACCGTCATCCCAGCACCAATTAATCTTACATGTGTGAGGGGAAATTACATTTCAGAATTTAAAATCCCTTATTAGTTAATTTCAGTAATTCCTGAAGTGTTTAATGTTGTCTGGTATCTCTCGCTCTTTTTTTACACGCTTTATATTAGCTGACCTGTATCTATCTATGTAACAGAATCTTTCAACGCGATTTTCACCCACTTAAAATCATTGGATCGACTTCAAACTTTGTATACTTGTAGAGGACCCGTGACAATATAATAATTTCATATTTATTTTCTAAAATCCTGGCCAGAATCACAGAAAATCAAAAAAAGTGTCTTTGTATTTATGTAACGGAATTTTTGAACACGATTTTCACCCACTTAGAGACATTGGATCGACTTGAAACTTTGTATACTTGTAAAGGACCCATGACAATACAATAATTTCATATTTATTTTCTAAAATCCTGGCCAGAATCATCGGAAAATCAAAAAAAGTGTCTTTGTATTTATGTAACGCAATTTTTGAACACGATTTTCACCCTCTTAGAGACATTGGATCGACTTGAAACTTTGTATACTTGTAAAGAACATGTGACACTACAATAATTTCATATTTAGTTTCTAAAATCCTGGCCAGAATCATCAGAAAATCAAAAAAATAAATAAAACTGGTATAATAGGTTGCGGACTTGTCGACTTTTTAGTCAATCGTTGTAAGAGCTCAGTTGGTAGAGCGGTGCACTAGTGGTATATAATTTTAGTAATCCATAGGTCGCTGGTTCAAATCCGCCTGGGAAGGACTTTTTTTAGAAGAGTAATACTTTTAGCTCATACTACAATAGTATCGAATTTAAAGATATTTACATTTTTATCTTATTCTGTTTAAACTACACATTTATTGACCGGTGTTCATTTTTTATTATGTCAATATGTCTTACTGATGATTTTAGTATTATTAGGTCACAGCATGGAGATACGAAAGGCCAACACGCACACACTATTGAGTAGAACTAAGAAATTTGAACCCGGAAGTAAATATCAATAAAACTGAATATATCTTCACAGATAGAAATACATTATATCCATCCATAGTAATTCTGCCCGAAGGCAGGTCCTTCACTGCAATCAGAGCATTTTCATGCTATGCTTGCAGCTTTACTAGAGAACTGTAGGTGTGGTAGCTTCCCGTTGCTTTCCACACCGGTGAAGGATGATGATAATGATAAGGATGATGATGGCCATATGATTTGGGGGACCGTTTGGGCCTTAAAGTTTTCCTGACATTTGTCTTACAGGTGAGGAAAAACCCCGATAAAAACCTCACCCAGAAAACAGCCCCGACCGGGGATCGAACCCGGGCCCGCTATGCGACAAGGCAGCGCGCTACCTCGAGACCACAGCGGTGGGCTGTACATTATATAACGTTATATAATGGAAATGGACGCTAATGAGAAATGAGACATTTTGAGGAAGTGAGTGAATTCAAATACCTAGGAACAATAATCACAAATAGGAATGAGATGCACAAGTAAATTAAACATAGGCTCAATTCTGGAAATGCGTATTATTATGCATTGCAAGGGGGTCTTGTCCGAACTTTAAAAAAAAACGTTAAACTGCAAATATATATAAATCAGATTTTTTCTTCCAGTTACATTATAAGGATGCAAAACATGGGCTCTTGCTTTAAGGGACGACAAACGAATACAAGTATTTGAGAATAAAGTTCTTAGGAAAATCTTTGAACCAAAGAGAGATGAACAGACAGGTGAATGGAGAAGACTGCTTAACAGTGAGCTACATGGTCTTTATAGGAAACCAGATATAATATGAACAGCTAAGTCTCGTAGACTGCGATGGCAGGGCATATGACACGAATGGGCATCGAAACTCCTGTAGGAAAGGTAGAGGGAAGGCGGCCAGTAGATAAGTCAAAGATGAGTGGAAGAATAACAGTAACCATTTTTTGAGGAAAGTACAAGACTCGGGATAGAGATGCATGGATAGCTTATTTCCATGCGGCCATGAGCCTACGGGTTCGTTAGTACCATCAGTTAATTATTTGATAATAAAGTTTTTAGAAAATAATAACTGAACGAAAGAAAGATGGACAGACAGATAACACTGAGCAACAAAAAATACACTTTTTTTTGTCTCAGAAAGACAAATATGTGATTCTGATAGTATTTTTCTCCTGAATTCAAATATGATATAGGTTTTTCTCCATCACGCAAGGTTTCCGAGAAACAGGAATTCATAATTTCAAATACTTTAATATTTTCTACATTCGTAACAACACTATATTAGAACATTCGGACTCAGAGAAAGTAAGAAATTACGATTTTCTGCTATATTTCGCCTGTGGAGCATCCCTCTTCATGGTCCAACAATAATCGGCCAGCATATTAGGATTCCATTTGCCTTGATATCTCTTTTCCATAGCTGAAATCTCCTGAGTTAGCTCATTTGGTTTTATTTTACAATGGACAAATGACGAAAAAAGTTTATTAAAAATAATTATTTAAATCCATTAATTGAAATTGAAATAAGAAAAACTGTGGGTGATGGAGAAATTCCGAATACATATTTGAAAACACGATAAAAAACTGCATTAAGTACAACTATTGGTACTCATGAGACAAAAATCATGTTGACCAGTGTTATTAACTAACAACACATAATTTATCGTACATTGTTGAATTTGATTATAAACAAACAACAATGATACAAATACCATAACGTATTGTTAATTTTGATAGAAACGAGCAGTTCTAAAATATATTTTGTGTATTGTTATTTGTATAGAAATGAACAAGTGATAAAAAAATCGTGCATTGTTCAATTTGATAATAACCAACAACAATGGTATAATTATAATCGTGTTTTGTTAATTTAGATAATATTTAATTATTTAATAAACTACAGTAATAAAAATTGGAATTTTCATTATTGACTGCTATTGTAATAAACAACAATGACACAATTGGTTTGGTTAGTAATGAACAACAATGGATAAAACTAGAATTGCTCATAGTTAATTTGGCAGTAACAACAATGATAACAAATAGAATCGTAAATTTATGATTGTAATAATTAAAACAGGGTTGTAAGGGGTAGTGACGTGTGTATAACCTCTCCTACCCAATTCTCATCCTCACCTTCTCGTGGTACAACCCGTTTTCACAAACGAGGCTCTGAGGACCGAGTCACGGCGGTATAACCGTTCCATCAGGTACTGAGTAAATGCGGTATCCTAATGTCTGTCCAGAGACTAAAAGGTAGCAGCCCTACCACTGGACTACTTAGCGTCGGGCCAGTAACCTGTCCTAAGGAACTTCAAAACTACTTTCAAGTCTCAACACGAAAAAAGCCAGAAGGAATTGAAATATGACGACCCACAGCAAAGAAATATGGTTAAAAGAAAACGGCACAATGATATTGTAAGATATGCAACCTGGAATGTCCGAAGCATCCATGAAAAAGAAGAGGAACTAGACAGTATATTTAAAAATAGAAACATTGATATTGCAGTAACTACAGAAACTAAGAAGAAACTCAAAGGAACGAAAGAAACACAAAATTATGTACAAATATATAGCGGTGTCGACAGGAAACCCATGGACAAGCTGGAGTAATGATTTTGGATTAATAAAACCATAAGAAATAAAATTCAACACTACACTTACTGGAATGAAAGAATATTAGAGCTTCGACTGAAAATTAATAGAGGTAATTTGACAGTTCTTGGTGTATATGCACCAGAGGAAGGCCGTGAAGAAGACAATGAAGAATTTTATAAAATATTACAAGAAATTTATAGCAAAATTAATAGAAATGATTACATTCTCATAATAGGAGATTTAAATGCCAGAGTGGGCAATGCTCAAGTCAACAATAATATTGGAACATTTGGCGAACCAACCAGCAATAGGAATGGGACAAGATTAACAGATTTTGCTATCTACAATGAACTGAAAATAACGAATACCTTTTACAATCATAGAAACATACATAAGTATACCTGGCATCGTCAGGACTCAAAATCAATCATTGATTATTTCATTGCAAATAATAAGATTTTTAAATTGTTTCTCGATGTCAGAGCCTACAGAGGATATGATATTGGTTCAGATCACTACCTAGTAGAAGCAAGAATAAGGTTTCCACCAAGATGGTTAAAAAAGAAGAAACAACAACAGAGCATAGAACAAAAGTACAAGGTAAAATTATTTTATGATGACAGCATTAAATGGTTATATTCGAGAAGAATTCAGCATATATGGCTACAACTCCAGAAAGTAATGATGTCGAAGAAGAATGGAAAAACATTAAAATGATAATTCAAAATGCAGCTAATGAAACTTTAGGAAAAGTAAATATACAACAAAGAAGAAATAGAACTCTAAAAATCTGGGATGATCAAATAAAACAATTGATTGAAGAAAAAATGCAGCTTATAAAAAATATTTGAACACAAAGAAAGTAAAATGAAATAGAATTCAAACGCTGTAGAGCTATTGTTAAGAGGGAAATAAGAAAGAGACATAGGAAAACATGGTTAAATTTTGTTACACATTTAGAATCAGATTTGCATAAGCTCCAACCTAATGCCTTCAAAATATTAAAACATTGAATAAAGATATTAAAGAATCTACCAAAATTAATTGCGGAGTAACAAAAGAAGATTTTTTCAATTATTATAAAAGTCTTTGGACTGACAATAGCTATGAAGATACAATTTTGCGAAATAATAATGAGACAGATTCCATAATATCATTGGAAGAATTGAACAATAGTTTAAAAGAAATTAAAAAATGGGAAGGCAACTGGCACAGATGGCTTGAATTCTGAATTGTACAAATATGCAGGCAAACAGTTCCATGAAAGACTGTTGTCCTTCTTTATAGTGTATTCAAAAATGCAGATATACCACAAGAATGGAAGACAAGCATTGTTATACCCCTGTTCAAGAAAGGAGACAAGAGAAAAATGGACAACTATAGGGGAATCAGTTTGTTAAACACATGCTACAAAATTTATGCAGACATTTTAAATGGAAAATTGAAAGTTTCAGTGAAAAATTCCTTATGGAATGTCAAAATGGATTTAGGAAAGGACGATCTTGTATTGATTCAGCATTTTCTGTTAAACTATTGCTTGAAAAAAGAAGAGAATTCAACTTAGAAACACATTTTGCTTTCATATAGATTTTGAAAAAGCATTCGACACAGTCAAGAGATCAAAACTCTTAATATATTGGAAGACAGAAATATACCAAATTTACTTCGGCAGAACATACAAAATATTTACAAAGTCAACACCATAAAGATTAAATTAAATAACAGATTTTCTGAAGAAGGAATTATAAATCGTGGTGTGAGACAAGGCTGCCCCCTATCCCCAACACTCTTTGCAATTTATATCAATGAAGTAATATGTTGCTGGAACAAAACATATAAATTTGGAATAAGAATATCAGAAATAGAAAATTAAACACCCTATTGTTTGCAGATGACCAAATAATAATAGCAAATTCCGAAGATAATCTACAGAAAGGTCTGTATGAACTTAACAAAATTACAGAAGAATATGGATTAAAGATATCTACAGAAAAAACAAAAATTATGGCATTTCAAGGTGTAGATCCTGTCAGAAGTAAAATTGTACTGGACAATAAAATTTTGGAGCAGGTGAATAATTTTACATATCTAGGATGCAATATCTCATATGAAGAAGAAAAGGATGTAAATGCAAAAATATCTAAATTTTTAAGAATTTTAGGGTTAATAAATTCTATCTTCAAGCCACAGTTAGTCCAAAAGCATTCAAGACTGAAAGTGTATAAAACACTGGCTCTTCCAACTCTTTTGTATGGTAGCGAAGTATGGACGTTGAAACAGAAGGATATACAGAGACTTAGATCTGCTGAAATGAGATATCTTCGGAGGACTGCAGGATACACACTACTAGATCACAAAAAAAATGAAGACATCTTAGAAGAATTACACATGGAATCTTTAGAAAACAAAATTTCTGATTATAAGTCAAGATGGATACAACATGTTCATCGAATGGAAGATCACAGAATACCCAAACTAATGTTAAGATATCAACCCGCAGGAAGAAGAAGACCAGGACGTCCACTCAAAAGACTTCTGGATGGTGTTTCTCTTGAGGCCGAAACAGGTCAACAAATGGCCTAAATTCGTGAATGTACTATGATGATGATGAATAATTAAAACAATGGCAAAACAGATTTTGTGTATTGTTGAATTGAACAGTAATGAACAAGAATGATACAAACAGAAATGCTCATTATTGATTTCCATAGTAATGAACAATAATTATAAAAATAGGTTTGTGCGTCGTTGATTTTTATAGTGATGAACAACAGTGGAAAAAATAGAACCATGTATTGTTGATTGGGATAATAATGAATAATAACAAAAGTTATTTTTGCATTGTTGATTGGAATAGTAATGAACACTAGATAGATAGATCATCGATTGATTAATGTCTTTGGCATCGTTCGATTCCTAATAGCCAATTTTGTCGGTCCATCCAATCTCCTGGTTGTAGATGTTTCTCCTTCATGTATAAATATATTCCCTGACTCCAGGAGGTTTTAGGTCTTCCTGTGCCTCGTCTTCCCTCAGGTTTCCATTTCGAAACAGATTTTGGTAGATCCTATTCCATTCGCTGGACATGCCCGTACCATTTTAATTGCCGAGTTTTAATATAATCTAAAATAGTGTCTTCAATCTTAATTTTCTCCCTTATAACTGAGTTTCTATTTTTTTTCTCTTCTTGAAATTCTTGCTGCCCTTCGTGTAAAATCAATTTCCGTTGCCAAAAGATATTTGTTTTTGTTGTTAATGGCCAAAGTTCTGCTCCATAAGTAATGACGTTTTTAACAATTGTGTGACATATATTCATTTTATTTTTATTACTTATATTTTTAACCCACAATATTCCATTGAGACAAGCAATTACAAATTTTCCTTTATTATTTCTATTTCTTATTTCCTCTTCATAACTCCCATTTTTATTTATTTTAATTCCTAAATATGTGATCTCACTACAAGAAGGAAAATAGAAACTGCAGAAATGAAGTTCCTACGTTCAGTAGCAGGTGTGACAATTTTGGACAAGAAAAGAAGTGAGGATATTAGGAAGGTCTTAAATATTTTCAATTTAACAAATAGAATTGACAACATGAGAAACTGGTATGAACATGTCAAGAGAATGCCTACAGATAGAATCCCTCAGCTGTTACTAAAGTACAAACCAATAGGACATAGAAATGTTGGACGCCCATTTACTAGATGGGAGGATTCATTAAATCCCACTTGATGTGAAAACAGGTCAAAGGGCCTAATTTCATGAAGCAGAAGAAGAAGAAGACTACAAGATTTTATTGTTTCTCCAGTCTCCAAGATTCAATTTTGTTCTGGTTCACCAACTGATAGATATTTTGTTTTTTTCATGTTCAAAATTAATCCCATTTTTCATATTCTTCTATTAATTTTCTAGTCATATGTTCTAAATCTTAATAATCTTGTGCAATTAACAATTGATCATCTGCAAAATATAAGTGGTATAATGACAATAATAACAGAAATACAATAATGCGTTGAATACTAATGAAGGAAGAAACATATTCATATTGTTGATTTGGAAGTCGGTACAAATCAAGTGGAATAAATTATTTTAACGATAGCGAACAAAATTCCACGGGCAAGACACCAATTGGCTTGAATTAGATATTTTTTGCTTGGAAAAAATCCAGTCAGCTTGAAATTATGTGAATTTGTGTTCTATGAAAAAAGTAATATTCGTCTAAACATAGAAAACACCGGGAAACACAAACTGACAGAGACAGATAATGCAGGGTGTGAATTAACTGTGATTTTATAGAGCATTATTGCCTCACTTGGTATTAATAAGCTGGTAGTTTATGCTGATGATGTAGTACTATTGGGCGATAGCGAGGAGATACTAAAGGACAACACGCACACTCTATTGAGTAACACTAAGAAATTAGGACAGGAAGTATATATCAATAAAACTAAATATATGGTCACACGTAGAAATACATTATATAATGGAAATGGACAGCTAATGACAAATGAGGGAAATTTTGAGGAAGTGGCTGAATTCAAATACCTAGGAACAATAATCACAAATAGGAATGAGATGCACAAAGAAATTAAACATAGGCTCAATTCTGGAAATGCATGCTATTATGCATTGCAGAGACTCTTGATGTCCCAACTCCTTTCAAAAAACGTTAAACTGAAAATATATAAAACTATTATTCTACCAGTTATATTATATGGGTGCGAAACATGGACTTTTACTTTAAGGGAGGAAAGGAGATTACAAGTATTTGAGAACAAAGTTCTTACGAAACTTTTTGGTCCAAAGAGAGATGAACAGACAGGTGAATGGAGAAGACTACATAACAATGAACTACATGGTCTTTATAGGAAGCCAGATATAATAAGAACAGTTAAGTCTCGTAGACTGCGATGAGCAGGATATGTTGCACGTATGGGGAATGAAAGAAGTGCATGGAAGCTTCTTGTAGGAAAGCCAGAGGTAAAACGCCCAGTTGGTGGACCGAAAATGAGGTGGGAGAATAATATTAACTATGATTTGAGGGAAGTAGATTATACAGGGAATGATTGGAAAACATTAGCTCAGGATATGGGTGTATGGAGAGCTTATGTCCGCGCGGCCATGAACCTACAGGTTCGATAGTGCTAGGGAGTAAGTATGTTATCAGTATTAACTGTAAAGAAAGCTAACAAACTGCGCTACAGCGCGCCTCCCAGCATTAACTTTGAAATTATTAAAGGTGAAATGCGTTCTGGCAATAATTTCAAATTTAGAATTTGTGTCGACGGTTGAGGAAATAAATAAATGAAGTTGGCAGACGTGGAGAAACCATAGTGAGTAGAGTTCGCGACCCGACGCCTCGCATGTGCTGCCAGTTCTGCTTTAAAACAGTTCGATAATTCCGGGAAACCGGAACCCGGGCGCGATCCTCTCCAGGTAACTTCAAACTTGTTCGCCATCTCCTGTTATAACTAATGAATACATTTTAAAGGGAACGTAATTCAATGCACAGTAAACACTGTGTCACTGTAAATTCCAAAGGTCACATTGTTATAGTTCGCATGCTCGTTATTAAATTAAGCTTTAATGTATGAACGGATTTAGATGAAACTTAATGGATAGACGCCCTATATCCTGCATTACCGCATCATTATTCTACTTGTTATACATGGTGAAAATTATTTAAACCGACAAACTCTGGGAGGTTGTAGCGGACACCAAAACAAATATTTTTCCTTAAAGCCATTTTTTCCTATGAGGATTATTTAAACCGGTAGAGAAAGATTTCTCTGGCGGCAAATTAATTAAACAAACAAACACTTTTCCATTTTTTATTACCAAGAGACAACACATTAACACAACGCAATTACTTAAATTACAGTAGAGGTTCAAAAATGCCTCCATTGACATGTAAACAAAGGTTACACCGGCGGATCATGTTCTGTCTAACACGGACAAGAACTCCAGGAGTATCGTAAATTGCTCCTGCTGCTGCTACTATCCGGGCAACCAGATCATTTTCTGACGCAACAGGAGTTGTGTAAACAAGGTTGCGCATCTCGCCCCACAGAAAAAAATCCAAAGGGGTCATATCTGGGGATCAAGCAGGCCATAGTACAGGACCACTTCTTTCTACCAAACAACTTTTCTGAAAACCGTTGGTTCAAAAATCGACGCACACGACGAATGAAATGTGCCGGCGCCCCGTCATGTTGGAACCACATGCGTTGTTTTGTAGGGAGCGGGACGTCTTCCAGCAATTCTGGTAATACTCTGGTGAGAATATTGTAATAGTGCCTGCCATTTTTAATGGCCTAGGTAGGAGATATGTCCCAATTAAACAGTCCCCAACAACACCGGCCCACACATATCAGTGTACTCACTCCAGGTGTATCGCTCCAGTAGTAAACAGATACAATTCACTACTACACTGGTGGATAAAACAATTCCTACCATCAACAGCAGTTGCAGTCATTACAACTGAAGAGCGTAATACGCCCTCTACCGGTTTAAATAATCCTCATAGGAAAAATGGCATTAGGGAAAATATTTGTTTTGGTGTCCCCACAACCTCCCAGAAATTGTCGGTTTAAATACTTTTCACCCTGTATTAGGCGTAATACTTCTAAATGCATTTTAAAGCACTATTGAGGTTATGTAATAAAGTTTTAAAAATATCAGATGGGTGGAACGCAGGCTTTCACGGCCGGTAATCATAAGATTAAAAGATTCCGGGCTATGTGACCATGGTCTGTTACTGGTGTTTCTTCCACTGAAGACGTCATCCGCAGTTGAGGGAGAAACGTCTGGAAAAAACGCCAGTTATAGGCCACGGCCACATGGCCCGGAATCTTTTAATAATATCGTATAAGATGAGTACCTGATAAATCAGTTGTCCTCGACTAAAGTAAAGTTCTGTTTGAAAAACATATATTTTTAACTACTTGAAGTTTTTAAAACATATTTAGCAACTTGGCAAAGTTTTTCGAACATATTTTTAACTACTTGACGAAGTTTTTCGAACATATTTTTAACTACTTGAAGTTTTTCAAACATATTTTGAACTGCTTGAAGTTTTTCAAACATATTTATAACTACCTGAAGTTTTTCAAACACATATTTTTAAGTACTTGATGAATTTTCAAACATATTTTATCTTCTTGAAGTTTTTTCAAGCATATTTTTACCTACTTGAAGTATTTCAAACATATTTTGAACTACTTGAAGTTCCTCAAACATATTTTGTACTACTTGAAGTTTTTCAATCTTATTTTACCTACATAAAGTTTTTCAAACATATTTTGAACTACTTGAAGTTTTCCAAACTTATTTTAGCTACTTGAAGTTTTTCAAACATATTTTGAACTACTTGAAGTTTTCCAAACACATTTTACCTACTTGAAGTTTTCTAAACATATTTTTACCTACTTGATTTTTTCAAACTTATTTTAGCTACTTGAAGTTTTTCAAACATATTTTGAACTACTTGAAGTTTTCCAAACATATTTTGGACTACTTGAAGTTTTTCAATCTTATTTTACCTACATAAAGTTTTTCAAACATATTTTGAACTACTTGAAGTTTTCCAAACACATTTTACCTACTTGAAGTTTTCTAAACATATTTTTACCTACTTGATTTTTTCAAACTTATTTTAGCTACTTGAAGTTTTTCAAACATATTTTGAACTACTTGAAGTTTTCCAAACACATTTTACCTACTTGAAGTTTTCTAAACATATTTTTACCTACTTGATTTTTTCAAACTTATTTTACCTACTTAAAGTTTTTCAAACATATTTTTACCTACTTGAAGTTTTCTAAACATATTTTTACCTACTTGAATTTTTTCAAACTTATTTTACCTACTTGAATTTTTTCAAACATATTTTGAACTACTTGAAGTTTTTCAGACATATATCTTTAACAACATGACAAAAGTTTTTTTCAAACATAACTTTATTTCAGTTGAGGACGACTGGTTTATCAGTTTCCTCATTTTATATTTTTAACATTTTGTCTGAAAGGCTCTGCACCCTAAATATGTAAGAAAAATAAATGCCTGGACCGGCATTTGAACACAAGACCTTACATTTTATATGTTAGTGCGCCACCAACTGCGTTACTCCGGCATCCCAGCACGAATAAACTTAGAGGTGTCGGGTCAAATCCCGGTTTAGTCGTTTATTTTTCTTTTCAAGTCATATTTGACCTCCATTGCTAAATGTCAAAATTCAACTACACAATCATAAAATAAATATATGCGTGTGTGTGTGTGTGTGTGTGTGTGTGTGTGTGTGTGTGTGTGTGTGTGTGTGTGTGTGTGTGTGCGTGTGTGTACGTCGGCTGTGGAGGTTTAGTGTCTATGTTCCTTATGCCTGGTCCCGGGGTAGCGGTTTCAAACCCGGCCGGGGTCGATGGATTTGTTAAGATGGAAAAATGCAAAAAGCAAGTCTTCCAGGACGGACTTTAAGCCGTAGATCGCGAGTCTGAAGACTTTCAGACTCATTGTTATGTAGTCTTCTCTGTTCACTGCCTATTCATCTATCTTCGGTCCATAAATGTTCCTAACATTTTTATATATCTTCAGTTTGATATTTTTTGAGAGAAGTTGGGACATCAAGAGTCCCTGTAATACATAATAGCACGCATTTCCAGAATTGAGCCTATGTTTAATTTCTTTGTGCATCTCATTCCTATTTGTGATTATTGTTCCTAGGAATTTGAATTCAGCCACTTCCTCAAAATTTTCCTTATTTCTCATTAACTTTCCATTTCCATTATATAATGTATTTCTTGTCCACCGCTGTGGTCTCAAGGTAGCGTGCTGCTTGTCACGCAGCGGGCCCGGGTTCGATTCCCGGTCGGGACAGGCTCCTGGGTGAGGTTTTTTCCTCACCTGTAAGACAAATGTCAGGAAACTTTAAGACCCAAACAGTCGCCGATCATCATCTGGCCATCATCATCATCATATTAATTAACTTTATTATTAAGGCCTCTCCTGGCGCATCAACACATATATATCATCCGGGCAGCTTTAACTCCGCCTTCCAGGCGCCCCAACCTCAGAAGTGGGTTACAATAACGCGATGCGAGGAGACATTTACTGATGTTTACTTCCAGCTTCAATTGTGTCTTGTCGCAAGTAGCATGGTCACTTGTTCGAAGGTCGCTTTTTGTTTTTGGAAATACATTTGAAGTTCGCATGATTACAACCCTCGCTTTCGCTGTACGGTGAAAAGTTGGAAAATATATGACTGAACAATTAGCATAAAATAGTTAATAGATCCACTAAATTATAAGTATATATTTTGGTCTTTCTGAGCCACTTTTAGGTCATAATTCCTAGCATATTTTCTTATTTTTAGATCATAAAAATCCCCACTTACTCATAAACAACTGTTACAAAATTTAAAGAGAAAAACAATGAATGGTGTAAGAGAGGACGCCCACACACGTGGTGTGAAGTTTGACAAGTGTTGGTTTATAAAATAGTTGATGGCGTATTGTAAACACATGTTCTTTGCAACAGAAACACGGGAAAAAATGTCTTGACAAAGATTTGAAATGTTACCAACATAATAAAATGAATGATAATAGTGGGCGGTTGGCAGCTCGCGTGGCTATTTTCAGACATTCTGGAAGATGAAGACTGGCCCAGTACGTGTCTTGTCCGTAAAGCGCGCGGAACTCTGTGCATTGTTGTCTCTTAGTGTTTCCATGACAACGGCTTTAATTGTGCAACATGCGAGTGATCTTCTTTTGTTATATGCTTCTAACATTCGCTGTTTATCGTTACGTTCAAGGCCAGTTTGCAAAATAACTACCAACCGATTGTTAAACGGGATATTTTTTTATGTAAAAGGGAATATTGATTGCGGGAAAAGGGAAAATCGTAAAATAACTTACTATTAAAAAATGCATGCTTGGTTTTTTATTTCATACTCTACCTACTTGCAGTAATTAAGGGTGGGTGTGAAATATTATCCAGCATTTCACACAAAACGTGCCGCGCCGTAGCCGACTGGTTAAGGCAAGAAGCCTTGGCGCAGAGCTACGGGACTTGCGCTGGTTCGAGTCTCCATGGGGGAAGAATTTTTCTCATGGTATTTCGGCCAGTATGGGACCGGTGCCCACCCAGCATCGTGAGGCAATTGGGTAGCTACAATAAGTAGCGGCTCCAGGTTGAGGAACCAGCTATAACGGCTGGGGGACCCAACATGTTGACCACATGTCACCCCTGCACGGGCTAGATGATCGTCTATCTGTGTGATTAACAGATGTGGATGTGAGGCAAGCAGCCGGTTGGTATGCCAAGGGAATTCAAGGCCTGTCGCGCTTGGAGTAATTTCACACAAAAGTAAAATTACTATGACTATTTTTTTAGAATACTTTTTTTTAGAATTTTGTGTAAATAATTACAAATGAGGGAAATTTGAAGAAGTGGCTGAATTCAAATACCTAGGAACAATAATCACAAATAGGAATGAGATGCACAAAGAAATTAAACATAGGCTCAATTCTGGAAATGCATGCTATTATGCATTGCAGAGACTCTTGATGTCCCAACTCCTTTCAAAAAACGTTAAACTGAAAATATATAAAACTATTATTCTACCAGTTATGTTAAATGGATGTCAAACATGCACCCTTACTTTGAGGGAGGAGAAAATATTACGCGTATTTCAGAATAAAGTTCTCAGGAAAAATGTTGGACCAAAGAGAGATGAATAGAGAAGATTACATAACAGTGAGCTACATAATCTTTATAGGAAAGTGTTAATAAATAAGAAATGTATATTTATAGAATCTGGACAGGTGAATGGAGGAAACTTCATAATAGTAAGCTATATGGTATGTATGGGAAGCCAGATATAATAAGATCAATTAAGTCTCGTAGACTGCGATGGGCAGGACATGTGACACGAATGGGGGATGAAAGAGGGGCATGGAAGCTTCTTGTAGGAAAACCAATGGGCAAACGTCCAGTTGGCCGACCAAGAATGAGATAGGAGAATAGCATTAACCAAAAATTGAGGGGAAATAAATTAAAAAGATGATCGAAAAACATTAGTCCAGGATAGGAATGTATGGAGAGCTTATGTCTGCAAAGCCATGAATATACAGTGTCAGTGAGTTAGTTTTTAGGTTAATTAAAATGAAATAATTATACGTTACAAAAAAAAAGTCTTCAATCTTTAAATTGGCAACTTTCCTATAAATTACATTTACTGCTTAACTGACTGGCACTATCGAACCCCTAGGTTCATGGCCGCGCGGACATAACATCTCCATACATCCCTATCCTGACCAAATGTTTTCCAATCATCCCTTGTATTTTTTACATACCTCAAACCATGGTTAATGTAATTACCCCAACTGGTTCTTGGTTTACCTACTGGGAGATTTCATTCTGGTTTTCATACAAATAATTCCATGCCCCTCTTTAATTTTCCATTTGTGTCCCATGTCCTGCTCACCGCAATCTACGAGACTTAACTGTTCTTATTATATCTGGCTTCCTACAAAGACCATGTAGTTCATCGTTATGTAGTCTTCTCCATTCACCTGTCTGTTCGTCTCTCTTTCGTCCCCGAAACGATTTTCACGCACTTAAAAACATTGCATCGACTTGAAAATTTGCATACTTGTAAACGACCAATGACAATACAATAATTTCATAATTTTTCTCTAAGATCCGGGCCAGGATCATGAGGACATAAAAAAATAAATACCGGTATAACAGGTTGCGGACGTATCGACTTTTTAGTCCGTCGTTGTGGTAGCTCAGTTGGTAGAGTGGTCGACTGTAGTGGTATATAATTTCAGTAATCCGTAGGTCGCTGGTTAAATCCGGCCCGGAGGATTTTTTTAGAAGAGTATTACTTTTTGCTCATACTACAATACTTAACCTCCTACTACCCCAAAGGCCTCCTGAGGCCTGTTGTGGGATAAAAAAAAAACCGTAGGTCGCTGGTTAAATCCGGCCCGGAGGATTTTTTTAGAAGAGTATTACTTTTTGCTCATACTACAATAGTATCGAATTTAAATATATTTACATTTTTAGAAAACCAAACTAAAAAATGGAAATTAAAGATACTTTAAAAAATAAAACAACACGCTTTATTAGAAAACCGAACTAAAAAATGAAAAATAATTTTAATTTCCAACACGCTTGGGATAAAATTAAAGTGGTCAACAAAAAAATCATCTCCAACACATCTAGAATAAAACTAGAGTTATCTACAAATAAAATAATAATTTTACCATCAAAAGCGTGGGGTGCTCTATATCAATTAATATATTTGATAATAAACAAATATTGGTAAAAGTAAAGTCTCTAAGAAGAAAACGAGAAACCATAAAAAGCACCCCACGCTTTTGATGGTAAAATATTATTATTTTTTGTTGATAACTCTAGTTTTATTCTATATGTGTTGGAGATGATTTTTTGTTGACCACTTTAATTTTATCCCAAGCGTGTTGGAAATTAAAATTATTTTTCATTTTTTAGTTCGGTTTTCTAATAAAGCGTGTTGTTTTAGTTTTTTTGTTTCATTTCAGAGTCCCCAAATACAAGTTTGCTACATTTCCCATGTTGCCTGAGGCACCCTTGTCCTGGTATCTGGGGATATTTATATACATCCTGTTACTGCACGAATATCAATTCCAAACTAATCGTTTCTCCTCCCTTAAAGCAAGAGCCCATGTTTCGCATCTATTAACTTAATTTATTTCATATAAAACAGTAGAAAAAGAAAGCAGAATTACTTAAATCTGTGTTGAATTAGACAATATACAGATATAATATAATTAGTTACATATGATTTTGTTTTCATTCCTGTCCGACACATTTAAACAACTGGCATTAGATTTTAATGTTTTGAAAATTTAAGGGTTAACAATTATGACTCAATTTACAATTTATTTTGTCAATTGGCAGCAGTGATTGAATTGCCTTTATTTATCCATTGTTCCACATAGTATACCAATGTCACATACTTTTGTCAGTTTATGCAATGATAGATATTTTGTTGACACATATTTTGCATATGAGCTATCATTTTACACGCTTTATATTACCTTCACCTGTATCTATCTATCTATGTAACGGAATCTTTCAACGCGATTTTCACCCACTTAAAATCATTGGATCAACTTGAAACTTTGTATACTTATAGAGGACCAGTGACAATACAATAATTTCATATTTATTTTCTAAAATCCTGGCCATAATCATCAGAAAATAAAAAAAAGTGCTTTTGTATCAATGTAACGGAATCTTTCAACGCGATTTTCATCCACTTAGAAACATTGGATCGTCTTGAAACTTTGTATACTTGTAGAGGACCCGTGACAATACAATAATTCCATATTTATTTTCTAAAATTCTGGCCATAATCATCAGAAAATAAAAAAGAGTGTTTTTGTATCAATGTAACGGAATCTTTCAACGCGATTTTCATCCACTTAGAAACATTGGATTGACTTGAAACTTTGTATACTTGTAGAGGACCCGTGACAATACAATAATTTCATATTTATTTTATAAAATCCTGGCCATAATCATCAGAAAATCAAAAAAAGTGTTTTTGTATCAATGTAACGGAATCTTTCAACGCGATTTTCATCCACTTAGAAACATTGGATAGACTTGAAACTTTGTATACTTGTAGAGGACCCGTGACAATACAATAATTTCATATTTATTTTATATAAATTTAACGTTCAGATTGTTCGATTGTCTTCCTTGTTAATTGTTGAATATTTATTTTCTAAGATTATTCAACTCATGCCCGAAGAGGGATCCAATAACGAATCTCATTTAAATGATTTTTTAATTACAACCAATCACAGTCGCGTTTCACCCAAAATTTATCAAACAAGTTTATCATAATAAAGAAAGCACCTCCTTTTTAACATTCTGAATAGGTCATATCATTATTTTGCAGTGACTGACTCCCTAAGAAATACGGCTACCAGATTGTATATATAGTGCATGAATGTCAGCTGATGGTGCTTGCGGAAGATAAAATAAAAACATATGTAGCAATTGATTATACCACAAAGAAAAGAAACCACTGTTTGCACTTTCTTAAACGAATCATTTCCCAGGAAATAACGTTGCAGAAAAAATATAATTGGCATATTTACATCATAGGACATCAGAAATTAATGAATGTCTATAATGTTGGCTATAAATTTTTCCACTAGGGTGCATTCTTACAATATTGCGATCCTTTGGCAATAAATAATATGATCTGGTTGCAGTGATGAACAACCGTAACAATCGTTTCTTATTTGTTTCCAAATATCGCCATTTACATTAAATATATAAATATTTTAAAATAACTATATTTAAATAATGATTTGTGGGTAAACAGCTTAATTTTATTCGTTAAATAGTCCTAACAAATGCCACTCTTGATTTCCAAATTATCGATAAATTCACGACTCACGAAGTGAGGAGTGAATTTATCGATAATTTGGAAATCACTCGTGGCATTACTTATGATAATCAAAGTGCGTAGATCTTACTTTATAATTGACGTTTCTGCTCCCAGCTGGCGCGAAAATACAGCGTTGTCAAATGCCCTCTCATTCGCTGTCAGTAGCTAAACCCAAATCACTTTCTATTTCACATAAGTAACTTTAATCATACACGGTCCACAAATATAGTATCACACTTTAAACTTTAAACGTCGCTTTGGATTATAGTAAGCAACAAAAAAGAAACTTTTTTTTGTCTCAGAAACAAAAATATGTGATTCTGATAGTATTTTTTCTCCTGAATTCAAATACGATATCGGGTTTTCTCCATCACGCAAGGTTTCCGAGAGACAGGCATTTATAATTTCAAACACTTTAATATTTTCTACATTCGTAACTACACAATATTCGAACATTCGGACTCACCTAAGAAAGTAAGAAATGACGATTTTCTGCTATATTTCGCCTGTGGAGCATCCCTCTTGATGGTCCAACAATAATCGGCCAGCATATTAGGATTCCATTTACCTTGATATCTCGTTTCCATAGCTGAAATCTCCTGATGAAAGTGTTCCCCGTTTTATTTTACAATGGACAAATGGACGAAAAAACTTTTATTAAAAAAATCAGTATTTAAATCCATTAATTGAAACTGAAATAAAAAAAACTGTGGGTGATGGAGAAATTCCGAATACATATTTGAAAACACGATAATAAACTGCATTAAGTACAACTATTGGTACTCATGAGACAAAAATCATGTTGACAAGTGTAACCGTGTCTAAATGAAATTGGCGGCAATCAAAAAGAGAAACTCAGAAAGTTTTGTGCATGTCAACAATGGAGAATGATGGACAACAATACAGAAACTAAACTATATTGAATCATGTTTTTTTGTGGTCGATATGGGTTCATTGTTGGATTTTAGCAGACTGGTTAAATAAATGTGAATGTTTGATGTGATTTTGAAATTGTCTTGATATTAAATAAGTTTTAAGGGGTTATGGCGAACCCCCAAGAACGTAGTTGGTGTGTTTTGGAATATCACATCGCGCACAGTCCGGTGCTGGTCCAGTGTGCTTTTAGGCGAAGATTTCAACATCAGGCTCCTACAAAGAAGTCAATTTTGAAGTGGTGCCGTGATTTTGTGGATCGTGGCTGCATATGTTTTCAAAGGAAAGGCCATTCAGGGAGACCATCTGTCGATGCAAGAATTGTGGATCGTGTACGGGAGGTATTTGTGCGTAGTCCTAAGAAGTCTGTGCGTAGAGCTAGTCAACAGTTAAACATCCCTAAATCCACCGTATCTAAGATCCTACGTACATGACTGAAGTTCCACCCCTACAAACCAGCGAACCGTGGAAATAGATGCAATCGTGGTAACCAGACGTCCAGTGGATCGACTTGCCATTGATTCAAAAATATTGAAAATGACAGATTATTGTATTGATGTATGGATCAGAATGTCGGACGATCACTAAAAGACAAGGACAAAGATTGGAAGCAGCTGAGATGCGATTTTTAAGAAATATAGTAGGATATACTCTGCTGGATAAGAAAAGAAATGAAGATATAAGAAAGGAACTAAATATTTTCAAACTAGACGGAATAATTAAATATAGGAACGACTGGAATGAACATATTGATAGAATGCCAGAAGGAAGATTTCCAAAATGATTGCTAAATTATAAACCGCACGGAAGGAGAAATGTTGGTCGCCCACACAGAAGATGGTCTGAACAATTTTAACAATTCTAGCTTTCATGAAACCGGAGCGAGCCAACAGGCTTAATCCCTGGATGATGATGATGACAAATTATTTCAGGTAAATTTTTTGCCTCGATGTCTGCAGCCACATTCTATGTCTATGAGGTATAGCAAAAACGTTTTGAGTTTCTCTTTAAATTGTCACCAATTTCATTTTGATACGATTATCCAAAGCGACGTAGTAGTAGTTTAAAGTATGACACTATATTTGTGAACACACTGTATATACACCACGTTAAAGATGTTTTTTATATACATAACGTGATACGATAACTTTGTTACGATCAACATGCAAGATTCGTTTCACAAAGTGCACTGCAGGCACGACAAAGGAGTGAGTTAACAAAGGACTGTGGATCTCCGAAATCATGGATTGTGATTGGTGATCAGTAAGACAGCGCCTTCAAGTGCACGATCTCCCACGCGTTGTAAATCATTTTCTTGCATCTCACGCGCTGCAAGTTCGGAACAATATGAAATAAAATACTGTATGTTTGTGGATTCAAAGTGTTTTATGAACTCGTTTCGAAATTGGAAACTCAGATCGCTTCCGCCGCCAACGCCTCAGTCATCTGTAAAACATCACTTTGAAACCTTGTAGCATAAATAACTATTAAATCACTGCATAACAAAATAGTTGTATTTACCAGATTCAACATTTCAACATGTTTAAAGGCCAGATTATCTTCATATATGTAATTGTTCTGTACGTGTGTTTGTCACTGAACTCCTCCTAAACGACTGGATCGATTTTGATGAAATGTTTTGTGTGTGTCTGATTGGGACCCTCTGTAGTTTATATTTACAATTAGGCCCTCTAACACCATTAGACATAGGTCTTCACGCGAAGTGAAAATTTAAAAATCGCTCTAGCTGTCACATTTTTCGATGTTTCGCAACGAAACTCAGTATATAATATTAAAATAATCCGAGGTAGGTATTACCAAAACGTGAGCGAAATCTGACAATTATAAATGGAGGTTTACTTGAAACCTGAAATTAAAAACTGCCTAAACGATGGACCAATTTTGATTAAATTTTGTATGTGTTTGAGTGGGTGTCTGGATGATATAGATTCACATTTGGACTCGGTAGGAGGCGCTGCGATCGGGTAACAGGATTTCTATGTCAGATGTGTAGTCAACTGCTTACCGACATATTCCGCGCGACATCATGACGTCTCCATGCACGCTTCTCGAGCCATAGACAGGAGTTTTCTTACGAACTTATTAATTAGTGAATTTTATGGTAAAAATGTAACATATTTTTATCGTCCGGCCATGACATGAGAATTCAAAGTTCTGGCAGGACGTCTGCCGGGTACGCTAGTATATTTTAAAATATTATCCATGTAAGCAAAAAATAACCGTTATGTGTCAATATAAATTACTCTCCACTCCTAGGAAAAGGGTTCATATGTACTTAAGATCATGGCCAGCTTCATGGGCTAGTGGTCAGAGTTCCTATAAGGTCATGGGTTCGATTCCCGGTCAGACCATAGGAAGAGTTCCTTAATTCCTGTGGTTGCCCGTAGTCTGAAATTTAGGTTAAGAACTCTCCTGGCGCTTCATTATCATTTATCATCCATCATATCATCGGGGTAACGTAACTCCATCTTCCAGACCGCCAACCTAAGAAATGGATTAAAATTATGCTAATACTAGGGGAGAAAGACATAAATGTCATAAAAGACAACTTGGTGTCATTTGACGACAAAAAAAAAAGCTGACCTAAACAACCTACTGTAGGAGTAATGTTGTTGGAGTAACGTCATGGGTTGGGTGAGCGTGTTCAGACAGAAGTATTATACATTTTAAAAACATACCGAACATTAAGAACAAAACAGTGAGACTGGAGGTATAGCTGACGTCAGAAGAAGGACATCGCTTCATGCCCCACGTTGTGGTGACATTTTGAAGAAGGATTTGTGTCCCAAAATGAATTACTGGTTCAGGTTGGGTTTAATTTTCAGTAGAGCCGGATTCTCTTCTCGGGGTCGGAAGTTAATACACTGGAGGTTAGGAAAACGCTTCAAAATCACAAAATTGTTTATTGATAAATAATTGTAAATATATTCACTTCATACGTTCCCAGCGTATTAAGTAGATGCAGCTGGTATTATTTTTTGCCGTCAATTAAATAAATTCTTGTCTTTTATTAAATTTAATTATTCTTCTTTTATAATTTTAAATTTTACTTTAATCCATCCTTTTCTTGAATTAAATATCATATTATTGTCAGGCGAGCTGTAATTGCTTCTATCCTTGATGAAAGTTTTATACAGAATAAATAATTATTTTATAATTTTAAAGAACATTATTACATCACATGATGTTATATTTAATTTCTATTTGTTAATAGTTCTTTAAATGTAAGGTTTAACTTGACTTGTTAAATCAGAAAGATAATTGTTTTAATATCCAATCAGAGTTTAACTTACTTTCATTTAAACATATGAAGTTACTCAAATGTTTTTATTACAGTTATAATAGAAGGATTTATAATTCTGACAACAATGACTTAAAACAATTATTTTTTAAAATATTCTTTACAAAAACAGTTTTCTAGTAAAATTTCTTTAATCATTAATAAGAAATTTTTATTCTTTTATTTAACAATGACTAACAATGAATTGTTTAGATTTTTATATTTATTTAAGTTATACATAAATATTAAAAATAATTTTAAAACACGAATTTTTTAACTTTTACTTTCATATTTATTATTATATTAAAATCCAGCTTTATGTCGATATAAAGGAAATATAAATAATACAAATTTGTACTATCCAGCACTAGCCTGTACTTATAAGTTATATGGGAGAATCTTAAAATATATAATTACATTTTTTATACATTAAATAAGTATTGTTACATTCTTACGCATGCGCAATGAAGTATACGTTCGAATTTCAATTGTTTCAAAATGACAAAATTTCTGTAGAATGTCTTAAACATTAGAAAGCAAAGCATTTAAAAAGCGGAGACATTATTTTGAATGTTTTCAAACAGTTTACTGAAAAATATACATTAACCATTCAGTATGTGGTGAAAATAACAGAATTTATAAGTGAGTCAGCATAGAGCACATAATCTGGTCATAATGAAATTGTAAATAAAGGATAGGAATGACTGGAAAGAACATACTCATAGAATACCAGAAGGAAGATTTCCAAAATGCGGGCTCGGGTTCGATCCCCGGTCGGGACAGTTTTTGTGGATGAGGTTTTTCCTCACCTGTAAGACAAATGTCAGGAAAACTTTAAGGCCCAAACGGTCCCCGAAATCATATGGCCATCGCAATCATCATCATTCATATTCATCTTAGGTTAAGCTTAGGATTAGGGACTCTCCTGGCGCACCACTATCATCATCACCCATCATATCATCGGGGCAACGTAACGCCGCCTTCCAGGCGCCCGAATCTCAGAAGTGGGGTACAAGTACGCCATGCCAGGAGAGAACACCAGGAATGTCGAAAGACAAACCTGGGACAATTGAAAAAAAAAAAAAAAAAGATTTCCAAAATTATTGCTAAATTACAAACCGCACGGAAGGAGAAATGTTGGTCGCCCACACAGAAGATGGTCTGAACAATTTTAACAATTCTAGCTTTCATGAAACCGGAACGAGCCAACAGGCTTAATCCCTGGATGATGATGGATATATATATAGACATGGTAGAAAAAACATAGACATCTGATCAAGTAGACGCACGTATACTTTTTGCTATCCATCCATAGTAATTCTGCCCGAAGGCAGGTCCTTCACTGCAATCACAGCATTTTCATGCTATGCTTGCAGCTTTACTAGGGAATTCTAGGTGTGGTAGCTTCCCGTTGCTTTCCACACCGGTGAAGGATGGTGATGATGATGATGATGATGGCCATATGATTTCGGGGACCGTTTGGGCCTTAAAGTTTTCCTGATATTTGTCTTACAGGTGAGGAAAAACCCCGATAAAAACCTCACCCAGAAAAACTGCCCGACTAGAGATCGAACCCGGGCCCGCTACCTCCAGACCACAGCGGTGGACAATTTTTGTTATAAATAAATAAATAAATAAATTGGAGGAAGTCCTAGTTATTGGTAGTACATTACCTTGTTTTCAGTCTCATTTCCCGTAAAATACGATGTTACCTAAGAACAATGTTTCTACCGATGACAGTTCCGTACACAATTCAGTCATATGGCGGGTAAAAGTAGCACCACGTGTTCCCCCAATAGAGGAAGTAATACCTTATGCGAGTTTGTTTACAGTACAACTGGAACTTACCTGGGAATTGGTACAGTGAGTAAGCAGGTGCGTTTTTGTAGCACAATCTGCCCATTGTTTCAAGTTTTTAAACAGAGATGTCGACACACGTAATTGGCATTTCACACGAAATCTCGTGAAATCCCCACAGAAAAGACATTTTCTTCACAAGATCGCTGACCTCCATATTGGCAAAGTTTCAGCCATTTTGCGATTTTATTAACAAAATTCCAAAGCCACCTCATTTCATCCAAACAAAATCGCAATCGTTTACGTTACTAATCAATGGATTTGTTTCTATTGTTGCGATGCTCGACTGGATTTTATTATCAAAGCGATAAATTGAACCGAATGGAATGAGATATTGTTGTGAAAACAATAGAAATATATTTGTTTTTGATCAAATAAACACTTCGATGATATTAACTATCTGTTCAGTAGCGGCTCGTAAATCAATGAACACGACATTGAGGAAAAATAAACATCCGCAATGTTTAAAATCTACGTATCTTCCAGTAAATACTTTCACACAATAAAAAAAGTCTGTCGTCCAGGAATTGCGTAAACTAAGCGAATTACTCAACAAGTCGAATTTATGTTGTCATTTTGTTGGTTTACGCAATATGTATTTCTTTTGTTAAATTCGAGAAACTCAATTTCTGATGATAGTTTATTTAAAATGTCGGGCTATAGCGAAAATAACCCATTCATATTCGTAAGTTATTATCTATTAGCATATTGTATAGTCTTATATCAATTTAATACCAATTATTTTTTTCATTACTTTATTAAAAATATTAAATGTATCTTCTTATAGGACACATTAGCAATTTAAAGATTAACCCTTAAATTCGTAATGCATCCTTTTGGATACATCAGTTGGTTCAGTTAATTTAATATTTTAAATAAATCAAAAGTAAACGAACAAAAAGAAACCACTTAAATGTGTGGCTAAATTATACAATATACCTAATAAAACAGTTATACAAAGATTCCGTTTTCACTGCGGTCCGCCACATTCAAATAACTAACAGAAGAAATTTGAGTTTTGCCAATTTAAGGGTTAATTAAATTCTATGGTACACACTGCGACGAAACAACATGGCGGCTCCTAGAGTCAATATTTAAATTCGGGTTTCAGGTAAACCCCAATTTGTAGTAGTTGAATTTCGCTGTGTTTTGGAGAATACCTTCTTCGGTTTATTTTAATGGTATATACTTAGTTTCGTGCTGAAACATCGAAAACTGCGACCGCTAGAGCGATTTTTAAATTTCCGTTTCAGGTGAACTCCTAGAACTATCTTTACGATCTAGCTGGTAAACGAACTCGACATTGCTTTTTTAAATTAACTGTTATATTCCAAGTTTGGTTTCAATAAAACAAAAATTGCTGCCCCTAGAACCTTAACCCTTAAATTCGTAATGCATCCTTTTTGATACATCAGTATGTTCAATTAATTTAATATTTTTAATAAATCAGAAGGAAACGAACAAAAAGAAACCACTTAAATGCGTGTCTTATTATACACTATACCTAATAATAACAGTCTCACAACATTCAGTTTTCACTGCGGTCCGCCACATTAAAATAACTAACACAGTAAATGTATGTTTTGCAGATTTAAGGGTTAAGGGACAAAATACACACACATATGTAGAGTGGGTCCAACCCTGTGGTCTCGAGGAAGCGTGCTGCCTTGTCACGCAGCGGGCCCGGGTTCGATCCTCGGTCGGGGCAGTTTTTCTGGGTGAGGTTTTTTATTGCGGTTTTTCCTCACCTGTAAGACAAACGTCAGGAAAACTTTAAGGCCCAAACGGTCCCCGAAATCATATGGCCATCATCATGATCCTTCACCGGTGTGGAAAGCAACGGGAAGTTACCACATCTACAATTCCCTAGTAAAGCTACAAAGCATAGCATGAAAATGATATGATTGCAGTGAAGGACCTGCCTTCGGGCAGAATTACTGTGGATGGATATAGACTGGAAGTGATATAGCGCGTTAATTCAAGAAGGTATTACAATAGAGTAAACACATCTCCTGTCATTTATTCTGCGATTAACTCCATCGTTAATGAAATAATTAAGACCAAACTTTCTGAAAATTGCAACAGCGGACGTAAGATTCTCATGACAAGACGTTAAACATATTGTTCTGGGATCAACGATCGCAAGACCGCCTCTTGCCAGTAGTTCGATGTTGCAATATCTCTCGCTTTATATTACAAAACGTCAGAGATTTTCACTTAATTTACACAAAAACTATCAGTTTTATTGGAAAACTGCATAGGAACAAAACATTCCTGTTCTTCGCCACTGATTATCATAAGTAATGCCACGAGTGATTTCCAAATTATCGATAAATTCATGACTCACTTCCTGAGTCGTGAATTTATCGATAATTTGGAAATCACTCGTGGCATTTGTTAGGACTATTTAACGAATAAAATTAAGCTGTTTACTCACAAATCATTATTTAAATATAGTTATTTTAAAATATTTATATATTTAATGTAAACGGCGATGTTTGAAAACAAATGAGAAACGACTGGTACGCTTCATTTGCTTCTTTTGTCCATCACTGCAACCAGATCATATTATTTATTGCCAAAGGAACGCAATATTGTAAGAATGCACACTAGTGGAGAAAAAATGAAACACATCAAACTGTATATTAATTCATTTCTGATGTCGTATGATGTAAATATGACAATTATATTTTTGTGGAACGTTATTACCTGGGAAAAAATACATTTAAGAAAGTGCAAACAGTGGTTTCTTTTTTTGGTGGTATAATCAATTGCTACAAATGTTTTTATATTAACTCCCGCATGCCCTGTGTTGATATTCACGCACTATATATACAATCTGGTAGCCGTATTTTTTATAGAGTCAGTCACTGCAAAATAATGCTATGACCTATTCAGAATGTTAAAAAGGAGGTGCTTTCTTTATTATGATAAACTTTAGTTGGTAAATTCCAGGCGAAACACGATTGTGATAGGTTGTAAATAAAAAATCATTGTAACGTGATTGATCATTGACTCCCATTTAGGCATGAGTTAAATAGTCATAAGTAATGCCACGACTGATTTCTAATTTATCTAGAGGATTTGGAAATCAAGAGTGGCATTTGTTAGGACTATTTAACGAATAAAATTAAGCTGTTTACTCACAAATCATTATTTAAATATAGTTATTTTAAAATATTTATATATTTAATGTAAACGGCAATGTTTGAAAACAAATGAGAAATGTTTGGTTATGTTTCATTTATTTCCAAATGTGATCGCAATATTGTAAGAATGCACCCTTGTGGAGAAAAAATGAAACACATCAAACTGTATATTATAACCAACATTATAGGTTATTAACTGTTTTGAGGAAACAACTCAGTAAAATCAGTGTTTAAAAACACAATTACTGAACACACAATTATCAAATGAATGGGTAGAAGGAAATGGTTCATTATTTGCTATATTCAACGTATTTGTTGGAGAGTCAGTCACTGCAAAATGATGCTCTGACCTGTTCAGAATATTAAAAAAGGAGGGGCTTTTATTATGGTAAACAAAATTCGATAAATATAGAGGGAAAACGACTGTCGTTGGTTGTAAAACAAAATTCATTGAAACGTGATTGTCATTGACTACCATTTGCGACATGAGTTAAACAGTCGGTATCAAATAGTCCTAAGTAGAATCGGTGAAGAATTGTAAAATAAAAAATAAAAAATATTTGCATGAGAACAACCTCAGTAAATACATTACGTAGTAGGGAATTCGCTAAATAAATGGTTTGTAAATAGAAGATGTTTTGTTAGAAGGGACAACAATGCACAGATGTAAGTGAACACAATGGATTACCATGACAACGGACGTCAGGCCCGTTCTGTTTCTGTTTATTCTATTAACATCAATGGGATGCATCGCGGACTCACAAGGAAGTTCGGAGTTCGGCCACATTGTCGCCAGCGTCGGAGGATGTCCATACCTCACAAGAATTTGTATCAAATCGTCACCAAGGTACCAACTGCACGGCCCATTAATAATGTTGGCAATACTTCTCCACTCACACCTGCCACAACGCGTACATTATTGCGAGCTGTGACGTCAATACTCACTAATCTTGGATATGTCGGCCATTTCTGACCTAACTCTAACGTCATCAAATTTGTTGGAAATAAACTCTACTGACAAACTTCGGGGGTTCTATGCCACTGTACATACATTCAATAAAAAAATGAAAAACACAGTTTATTATTAGGACTATGGCAAGGATTTGAATGCACTAAAAGTTAAGATTGCAACACTGTATATTATTCAATTGTTTCTGTGGGAAACCAAGACAAAAGACAGTCAGAAGTCTAACTTCTCATTATATTATGCAATTGTTTTCTGTGTGAAACCAAGAAAAAAAAACAGTCCGAAGTCTAACTTCTCGTTACATTATTCAATTGTTTCTGTGAAAAAACAAGACAAAACACAGTCAGAAGTTTAACTGCTCATTATATTATTCAATTGTTTCTGTGTGAAACCAAGACAAAAGACAGTCAGAAGTCTAACTTCTTAATATATTATTCAATTGTTTCTGTGTGAAACCAAGACAAAAAGACAGTCAGAAGTCTAACTTCCCATTATATTATTCAATTGTTTCTGTGTGAAACCAAAAAAAAAAAAGACAGAAGTCTAACGTCTCATTATATTATTCAATTGTTTCTGTGTGAAACCAAGACAAAAGACAATCAGAAATCTAACTTCTCATTATATTATTCAATTGTTTCTGTGTGAAACCAAGACAAAAAGACAGAAATCTTACTTCTCATTATATTATTCAATTGTTTCTGTGTGAAACCAAGACAAAAAGACAGTCAGAAGTCTAACTTCTTAATATATTATTCAATTGTTTCTGTGTGAAACCAAGACAAAAGACAATCAGAAATCTAACTTCTCATTATATTATTCAATTGTTTCTGTGTGAAACCCAGACAAAAGACAATCAGAAATCTAACTTCTCATTATATTATTCAATTGTTTCTGTGTGAAACCAAGACAAAAAGACAGTCAGAAGTCTTACTTCTAATTATACTATATTACAATGTTAACTTTTACTGCATTAAAATCCTTGCCCTAATTTTATGACCTTGAAGATTTTCGCGCTGTTGGTCGTGGTCTTGTGGGTTGAAGTTCTCCGACGACGTTTCGCTTGAGTCTCTCAAGACAACCCTTGAGAATGTCGGACGCAGTCTCTGGCCAAACGTCAAAGAACTTCAAGCGTCAAGACTACGGCCCACAGCCCGAAAATCTTCTTCAAGATTATAATACGAACTCCGGCCGTGAAAGCCTAACTCAATATACTCAATTTATTGTTGCAGTATGTGAATAATTACCTCACAGAAATATATATATCGATTTTTTTTCAAAACAGAATTGGAGAAATACCTTAAAATGAAGTGTATAGTTAAGCTCGAATTGGACTAAAAACGCCATGTTTTCAATGTTATATATATATATATATATATATATATATATGTTAAATTGTATATTTTCGTGGATATAAGTATGATTAAGAAGTTTTTTTGTTTTTCCGCGTCATGGATTGAAGGTCGGCCTTTGGCCACTGATTCCGACGTTTCGGCATGACCCCACCACATGCCATTATCAAGGAATGATCATTATCGAGGAATGATAAATAATTATCATTGCTTGATAGGGCCTAATGGCATGTGGGGTCACGCCCAAACGTCGGAATCAGTGGTCAGAGGCCGACCTTCAATCAATGACATGGAAAACCCAAGAAAACTTTCTTATTTTTATATATATATATATATATATATGTGGTATGATACGAAAAATAAATGTGCCTGGACGGGATTCGAACCCGGATCTCTGAGTCTGTACCTCAGTGTGATATCCATTACACCACCAGGCGAATCCAATTCTAACACTTACTTGTCTTATATATGTATTATATTCTCCATTATTACTAGATGTCGCGAGAACTCGGTCTTCACTGCCATCTAGTAGCTGACTATAAAAAGTAAGCAAATTAAATAGAACATATATATATATATATATATATATATATATATAATATGCCATTGCTCAGACAGTGTAGCTAATTAATCATAAAAATCCCCTAACAAACAAGTGAACGCCAAACTAATCTAGTGTACTAACTCGCCATTTTTTTACACTAACTTGCCCACTAATGTATGTGGACTCCTGGGATAGAATCCCCTTATATGTGAGTAAACATGTTGGCAATTGGCTGTAACGAGAACTTGTGTTATCACATTGGCCAACATGACGCTAACAGTCACTCGTTCCCCGATCGAATATTCATAAGTGGTACAGTGACATAGAATAGCCCAAACTTTTTATAGATTGTTGGCTGACTATTTTGATATAAGAAAGTCCAAGGGTCTAATAAAGGTGTTTTATATTTCTTAAAATGCCTATTTTGACATTAGAGCCTATTTTAAGTTTTTTGTTATTTTTGAGTTTTGCTTGGTGTATGGGCTACAACGAGTAGCAAAACAAAACCTGCTACTACCCCAAGGGGCTGTAGTGGGATCACTTTACCTTTTTAAATTATTATTATTATTATATATTATTATTATTATTATTATTATTATTATTATTATTATTATTATTATTATTATTATTATTATTATTATTATTATTATTATTATTATTATTATTATTGAAGGTTCTGTCGCTGGGGGCGGACGTGCTGCCGGAATACAAGCTGCAGTCTCCCCGGATACACAAGTGGACCATACTGCACTACAGTCCGTTCAAGGCGGTGTGGGACTGGATCATACTGCTGCTTGTCATGTACACGGCCATCTTCACACCCTATGTGGCGGCGTTCCTGCTCAATGAGGCCGACTTCAACAACAGAAAGAGCAAAAAGTACGGGGACGACCCCATCGTCATCATAGACCTGATAGGTAAGTCCCTCACTGTGTGATAATCTAGGCACAAACTGTCTGAAACCGATCAACACAATTTTTCCAGTCTTATTTTTCTTAGTTGCTAAGGAAACAATGAGAAATTGTAAACCCGTGTGGTTATTGAGGCTTTGTTTCTGCAACTATTAATTTTGTCTTTAGGTCTTTTTTTGCAGTTATTTAGATTTTCAAGTATGGCGAAAAAAAATCGATTAATGCAAGCAAGAGGGCTAAGCATTGAAGGTGCCCAAGATCGTAGGGTTTGGAGGTTTGGCACGGGAAGACGGCAGCAGCTGTAAAAACCCGAAGATAGATAGATAGAGTTTCCTGGGGTTAAATTTCCTACAATACGGTTCGGACCCGGTAGGAGTCGATCGATTTTAAGGGCTTAAAACTTCTGGTTTATCAAGTGTATAAAAAAACTCCATTGCACAAGCCTACAACAGAAGTCCTTAAGAAGCATCAGTAAAACAATTCAGAAACGTAGACAGGCCTACATCAATGAACAGATGTCCACAGGGAACAGAAAGGAAAATCTCAGAAACGCTTGTTCATGAACACTACAATAAAAGTCCTAACAAAGAAGACAAGTAAAAGCACAGAAATGTAGACACGTCTATATTCCAACAGAAGGTCATCGGAATGATCAGTCAAAATTCAGAAGCGTTGGCATGTCAACAGAACAGAAGCCCAGAAGAAAGAGAAAGCAAAATCTCTGAAGAACCTGCTCCTCAAATCTACAAAGAAAGCTCAGATGAAGCCAGAAAAAATCTCAGAAATGTAGAAGAAACATTGACCTACAACTGAAGTTTGTAAGAAGAAGCAAACTAAAGTTAAAAAACATCGGCACATCAACAAACAGAAATTCAGAAAGAAGAGAAAGAAAAAGCTCAGAAACGCCGCTCATCAAACACTATTAAAAAAAAAGCCCAGAAGAAGGGACCAGCAAAAGCTCACAAATATTGACACATCAACACTACAACAGAAGTTACGTAAAAAGGAGTTATCAAAAGTTCAGAAACATTGGCACATCAACGAACAGAAACCTGGGAGAAAGATAAATTAAAAACTCAGAAAGGCCAGTACATCAATACTACAACAAAAGTCTAGAAAAAGGAGACAATAAAAGCTCAGAAGCATAGATACATCAATATTACAACAGTCCATAAGAAGGACCAATCAACATTGAGACCCTTAGAAGCCAAGGGTTGCAATTGAAAAATTGCTAATTTTGGAGTAAAGTGTACATTTTAGTAGTTAAAGCACATATTAATGTGAGTGGCCAATGGATACAAGTAAAAATATGTCTGGTGCTAAAAAGAAAACTGCTAAGACAATCACATACGGAACGACTCAACTTTGAGCATCATTTACTCAAAACTGATCTTTTGTTAGTTATACCCCTTGGCTTCTAAGGGTCAATTTATAAATGTTGGCAGATCAACAGAACAGAAGCCCAGAATGAAGAGAAAGCAAAAGCTCAAAACCCCTTCCACATAAACACTACAAACAAGTCCAGAAGATGGAGCCAGCAAAGTTCAAACACGAAGATACATTAACACTATATCAAAAGCCCAGAACAAGGATCAGAAACGCCAGAACAACACGGTGCAGTACCGAATAACCTGAAATTAAATTGAATTTGTCATCTAAAAGTAGTAATTATTACCTAGAAATGAAATAATGCTGGAAAATTGCAATGATTCCTTTAGGGAGTTAAGTTGGACTGAAGGCACAGAGTAATGTGTCCAAAAGTAACAGGAAGAGAAAACCAAAACAAAATCATATGAAGGCGTGCTGCAGTTAACAGGAAAAGTGGGTTAAGTTTTTTCTTGTTAGAAAGTGAAAATAAGGTTAACCAAGATTAGAATGATAAATGTCAAGTGTGTCAAGGTTGGTAATATTTATATTAAAGCAAAGATCGTGCCAACTTCTGCAGGTGAAGCCATGTTTCATGTGGTACATTGTTGCGTCAGCTGTCACCAACATCAGAGGCGTGCAGCCTCACCAAACGCACTAACTCGAGATTCTCTGTTACGAAACGAAAGCCTACCTTGAATAAAAATATAACTAACAATTTAGTTGATATATTTGTTTTAAAGGGAATACCATCGTATAGCCAAAGTCAATAGAGTTGTAAATGATGCCACATTTTACTGAGATGGAAAAGTTACGGTTATTGGACAAAGGGATCAGAATGAGACCTTGTTCATCGAACAGGATACGTTAGTTTATGTTTCAATGAAATCTTAAAAGCGGCATAGAGGAAAGAAGCGAACTTACTGTGGATTCGATACCAAAACTGATCCTTTATCATTATTTCTAAATGTAATTCCTTCTCACTTCACTAGGGATGCTATAGGTCAAACTTGGGCCTAAAAGTTATCAAGATTGTGACCTATGAGCTTAGCGACCCTGAAAACAATGAATTAGACACTAATTTCGATAATTTTGGATGTATTATTTTTCACCCTTTCTCGACCTCTAGGTGTGCTAGGGGTCAAATCTCTGCTACATGATATTACCCTAAAAATTATGAGTTTGGTGCTAATCTCTGCTATTTTATCTTACTCCTTCAACATGAACCATCACTATGCCCTCCCGGCCCGCAACCACTGTGGAATCATGCTCTGAATCAAGTGGCTATTTTATTTTAGGATTACACACTTTCTGTGCTAGTTCGTTAAAAGGTATCCTTTATTTATGAAGAAACGGCATGGCATTTTGTAGAAAATATCCGGTTACAAGCAAAATTTGCATAGGAAATAACGTAATAGTAATTTTACATGTTTTAGATATAATGCAACGTTTGTTGGGCAGACCGACATAACTTCTAAAATGTATAAATATAATAAAACAATTGTCCACCGCTGTGGTCTCGAGGTAGCGTGCTGCCTTGTCACGCTGCGGGCCCGGGTTCGGTCGGGACACTTTTTCTGGATGAGGTTTTTATCGGGGGTTTTCCTCACCTGTAAGACAAATGTCAGGAAAACTTTAAGGCCCAAACGGTCCCCGAAATCATATGGCCATCATCATCCTTCGCCGGTGTGGAAAGCAACGAGAACCTACCACACCTACATTAACAAAATCATGAAGCCTTGCCTAGTACAGCGACACACAAGAATATGTTTATATAAAACCTTGTGATGACGTCACAGTCCGGATAACATTTAGGCCCAAGTTTGACCTTTAGCATACCTAGACAATGAGAGTGAGTGACATTTACAAATAATGATAAAGGATCAACTTTAGAATCGAATCTACAGTTTCTGGAGTCGCTAAAATGAATAGTGACACTCCCGATGTCTGTTTAAGTCCACGTTCAGCACCCACCTGCATGTTGGTTATTAGAAGGAGCTAATAATAATATTCTTTATTAGGAACATTCCACAATAGAGTGTTTCTGCTTCAACCCAAAGTGCATTGTCGCCAGAGGTTCCTGTCTAAAGCATCTTCTCTCCAATCTCTAGCTTCCATACTTCTCCTCAATTCATCTATCTAACGTTCTCTAGATCTGCCTCTTCCACTTCCATTAGCTTTCCAATCAAGGAAATTTTTGGGTTTCTATCTTCTTCCATTCTTATGAGGTGTCCATACCATTTCAAACTTTTTTTCTTCTTCTTCTTCTTCCTTCCAAGTATTAGGCCAAGACCTGTTACGATCCTATAGAAAATTTTCCCTCCAGCGTTTTGATCCTTCCGGGAAAGGGGTCCTCATCTAGGGGATATGTGGATGGCGACCACAAGGTGCCCAAGCTGAGCAAAACATTTCTTCCACTTACTTGTGTTTTGCACTCTTTTAACTTTACTATCTAACCTCTCTTGGTTAACTCTTGTTTTTTTCGACTCCGATGCTATTAGGGCATCCGAGGGCTAGGGAGTCTTTCCTTTCTTCCATTTCTTCTTTCCTTTATTTTCTTTTCTTCTCCAGAAAAGCCTGACCAGAGGCTATAAGATGGCAGCCCCATCACTGGCCTTGCCTTCCTTTGGCCGGCAACCAATCGAAGGGACTATTATTATGCTTTCAACTTTTTTTTTCTATTTTCTCAAATATAATAATAATAATAAGAAGAAGAAGAAGAAGATCATAGAAGCAGCTGAAATGAGATTTCTGAGAAGTGTGGCTGGTTGCAAACTTCTAGATAAGAGAAGAAGTGAAGATATTAGAAATGAGCTAAATATCTTTAGACTCTTAGATAGAATAAAAGAATCTAGAAAAAAACTGGAAAGAACATGTTCAAAGAATGGAAGATGATCGGATTCCCAAAATTATACTTAAATACAAACCAAAAGGAAGCAGGAATGTTGGTAGACCGAAGAAGAGATGGATCCAACTATTGAATGATAATCTATGAGACCGGAACAAGCCACATGGGCTTAATCCGTGATTGTTGTTGATGATGATGATAATAATAATAACAGTTAAGTCCCGTAGGCTGCAATGGACAGGACATGTGGCACGTATGGGGGATGAAAGAGGTGCATGGAAGCTTCTGGTAGGAAAACCAGAGGGAAAACTCCTGTTGGTAGACCAAGCGTGAGGTGGGAGAATACCATTATCCTTGATTTGAGGGAAGTAGATTATACAGGGGACGATTGGAAAAAAATAGCTCATAATAGGGATATATGGAGAGCTTATGTTCGCGCGGCCATGAACCTACGGGTTGGATAGAGCCAGTGAGTTAGTTAATAACAATCATCATCATCCGGTATCATGGCAGCTGCCGCCGTCTTCCGGAAACCAAACGCTATTCCTCTCTATCCATCCATTGATCTTCCTCCATTCCTCTGATATTCATAGCTGCTTGTACCCCTTCTATCCAAGTTTTCTTCGGTCTTCCTCTCTCTCTTCGTCCTTTCCATTGGGATCCATTCCATAACAATTTTTGACAATCTTTGCTCTGGCATTCTTTTGACATGACCATACCACTGCAATCTTTTCTTTTCTATGATGTCTATGATGTCCGGCTCCTCTTGTACACCCATAATTTCCCTTATTTCTTTATTTCGTATTCCATCCATTCTAGATTTTCCAGCTGATCATCTTAAAACATCCATTTCTGTACTTAAAATTCTTTTCATTTCCCTGGTAGGAATTTGCCAGACTTCAGCACCATATGTTAAAATGCTCTGAATTATGGTTTGATATATTTGTAATTTTCTATTTTTTGTAATATTTTAGTTAATAATAATAATAATAATAATAATAATAATAATAATAATAATAATAATAATAATAATAATAATAATAATAATAATAATAATAATAATAATAAATAATAATAATAATAATAATAATAGTAATAATAACAGTAATAATAATAATAATAATAATAATAATAATAATAATAATAATAATAATAATAATAATAATAATAATAATAGGGACTAGCTTTATAACTGGTAGAGTTAAGGCCTTAAGGCCATGTATTCCACTAAACCAAGTTAGAAAAAATATGAAAAAGTCTTAGATATAAATTATAATAAACATAACCATTATACGTGTGGGTACTGAATATTGTTACGCCCTGTGGTGTTGCCATGGCAACCAGTGTGGTTTCCGCTGTCAATCAAATTTAATTTTAATCAGAATAACGATGGTATCGAACGTGTAGTCGCGTGTGAGGTGTTTCTGTTAAGACCCTCCCACAACACTTGAAGAATATTTAATTACGTTATCTCAATTTACTCGCTAATACAAATACAGCGTGTCCCAAAAATTATATAATACTTAATATATTATCGATATTTATTTTATATCAGAAGGGCTATATTAGGGGATGTGAAGAATTTGAGTATCTGGGGGTAAAAGAGGATAAACAAGAAAGTGATATTAAGAACAGAATAAATAAAGGTAGAGCAATAACAGCAATGATGAATAGAGTCTTATGGAACAGACATATAACCAGAAAAAATAAGTTACAGATATATAATTCAATAGTGAGAAGTACTGTCATATATGGAGCTGAAGTTTGGAAATTCAACAAAAACTTATGTCGATGGAAATGGATTTCTTGAGGAGAGCAGCAAGATGTTCAAAAGTAGGAAAAATAAGAAATACCGTCATACGACAAAAAATGAATATTAGATATTCAATAGTAGATTATATAAGATACTAACAATTAAATTGGTGTGGACACATACGACGAATTCAAGAATAAAGTTTACCCAGAAAAACATTGGAATGGTGTCCACCTGGAAGAAGAAGGAAAGGAAGACCTCGAAACTCGTGGATGCAAAAAATAAGAACTGGAATGAGATCAAGAGGATTGGAGGACACGGAGTGGATGGATAGAGACAAGTGGAGAAGGAAAATAAAACTTCAGGCACAGAAAGATGTGTAAACATTGAAAATGTGTATACATAAAACAATTCTACACTCGAAATAAAGGAAATAATAAAAATATATATTATCAAGCACATGTCTATATGTTATGTGAGATAGTCTAAAAATATGTAATTGCAATTTCATTACATTAAATAAACACAGTTTTATTCGTACGCATGCGCAATGCAGAATATGTTAGAATTTCAATTGTTTGGAAATGGCGCTTTTGTAGATTTATAAAACACTAGAAGTCCCGGCCACGCATTGCTGTGGCTAAGGTATACGTTAAAAATTTAAATTAAGTTGCTGTCTTTCAGCCAGATTACTTAAAACTAATACTTACACACGAAATTAATAATATTGAAAATAAAATAAACACTGAATACACTTAAATTATGAAATAATAAATATTTATAATTCAATTGAAATTCGCGGTTGCAACAAAAAGCACAGCCATCTGGATCTCTCTTTGTTAAATAATAAACCGATTACCTTACACCGCCATCTGTTAGAATCGTATTGAACTCACAGATAATTATAACTCTTTGTTAAATAATAAACAAATAATTTGCAATAAAAAATAATGCGACTATAAATTTAGTTATAAACTACCCTAAGTCTCAAGTTGGAACAAACTGCACACAGTGTGCAAAATTTTATTAAAATCGGTTCAGTATTTTAGGATTCCATCGCGGACAAACAACGTGACACGAAATTTTTATATATTAAGATTATAAAGAAAATCATTTGAAAAGTGGATAAAAACTAATTAGTTTTAATGTTTTCAAACAGTTTAGTGAAAACAAAATCTTACATTAACCATTGAGGATATTGTGAAAATAACAGCAACATTTATAGGTGAGTCAGCATCGAGCATAAATTCTACTCGTAATAAAATTGTAAATAAAGGATATATATTAGACAGACGAAAAGCTCTGCGGTCATCACTTAAGTGTTGGTGCTGAGCGATCCATTTTGGTCCTCCTTAATAGGTAGAACCCCGGGTTCCTGTAAAATACATTAGCCCCGGTTTAAATTTTGAATTCAAATTTGAAGTTAATTAGCAGAGTGAAGTCGGAAGCAGATCTTTTGGGGTTCTATTCCAGAAATATTCAAGAGAAAAATCTATGTTTAAATCGTGATGCCTAATAGCTTAAACCGTTAAAGCACTGGCGTACAGAACCAGAGATATTGGGTTCAAATCCCGATTTGGGCACATATTTTTCTCTTCAAATTAAATTTGTCATTGAGTGAGAAGAGGTAAATTTAATATTAAAATATAGAATTTCTTTCCCTTGTCAACTTTATTGTAGCCTAGGCCTATATCTATTATGTATTATTAATCAACATGTAGATAATTCATAATTGTTATTATATGTGTATATATATATATATATATATATACACACTTACTTACTCACTGGCACTATCGAACCGGTAGGTTCATGGCCACGCGGACATAAGCTCTCCATACATCCCTATCCTGCGCTAATGCTTTCCAATCATTCCCTGTATAATCTACTTCCCTCAAATCATAGTTGATGTTGTTCTCCCACCTCATTTTTGGTCTACCAACTGGGGTTTTCCCACTGGCTTTCCTACAAGAACCTTCCATGCACGTCTTTCATTCCCCATACGTGCAACATGTCCTGCCCATCGCAGTCGACGAGACTTAACTGCTCTTATTACATCTGGCTTCCTATAAAGACCATGTAGTTCATTGTTATGTAGTCTTCTCCATTCACCTGTCTGTTCATCTCTCTTTGGTCCAAAAAATTTCCTAAGAACTTTATTCTCAAATACTCGTAATCTCCTTTCTTCCCTTAAAGTAAGAGTCCATGTTTCGCATCCATATAATATACTCGTAACTGGTAGAATAATAGTTTTATATATTTTCAGTTTAACGTTTTTTGAAAGGAGTTGGGACATCAAGAGTCTCTGCAATGCATAATAGCACGCATTTCCAGAATTGAGCCTATGTTTAATTTCTTTGTGCATCTCATTCCTATTTGTGATTATTGTTCCTAGGTATTTGAATTCAGCCACTTCCTCAAAATTTCCCTCATTTGTCATTAGCTGTCCATTTCCATTATATAATGCATTTCTACGTGTGACCATATATTTAGTTTTATTAATATTTATTTCCAGTCCTAATTTCTTAGTGTTACTCAATAGTGTGTGCGTGTTGTCCTTTAGTATCTCCTCGCTATCGACCAATAGTACTACATCATCAGCATAAACTAACAGCTTATTAATACCATTGAGTTGTAAGCCTTCCTCATTCTCTAAAGATATGATGGCATGCTCTAGTACAAAATTAAATAGTAGAGGAGACGTATATATATATATATATATATCAAATTTAACCTGGTGAAGTGGAAGAGAACACCTTACTGTCTTAACTACAGCATATAAATAAATAAATAAATAAAATACCCATAGAGTAGTCTGTTGTAAACTTTAGCCTGTTGTAGTTTGGGTTAGTCCAAAGCCCCCTACATGAACTGTGTAAATTGAAATGTGCGTGTATTAATGCGGTTTGTTCTGGCAGTGGACGTCACGTTCATCGTGGACATTCTCATCAACTTCCGGACTACGTACGTGAACAGCAATGACGAGGTAGTGTCGCACCCTGGTAAGATCGCGGTCCACTATTTGCGAGGCTGGTTCCTCATCGATCTGGTGGCCGCCATCCCGTTCGATCTACTCCTGTTCGGGTCCGACACGGACGAGGTGAGTACAGCAACACTTGTTTTATGTGGTCACGTGATAACGTTAATATGGCGCTCAGCTTTCATAATATGGCTTCCAGACTTTAATTAAACATGTCAATTTTTTAAACATTTTAAAGTTGAGCCATCGTCCTGTTCTGTGCAGTTTGGTGGGAAAATTTAACTAATTCACACTCATTAAACATAATCATTGTAAAAATTATAATTTCAATTGTTATTTGTTATTACTTTGTCAATCTTATTATTATTATTCTACACTATTATTAATTAGGCCTATTATTATTATTATTATTATTATTATTATTATTTATTCATCCGGTATAATGGCAGCTGCCGCCGTCTTCCGGAAACCAAACGCCATTCCTCTCTGTCCATCCATTGATCTTCCTCCATTCCTCTGATATTCATAGCAGCTTGTACCCCTTCTACCCAAGTTTTCTTCGGTCTTCCTCTCTTCCTCCTTTCCATTGGGATCCATTCCATAACAATTTTTGGCAATCTTTTCTCTGGCATTCTTTTGACATGGCCATACCACTGTAATCTTTACTTTTCTATAATGTCTATAATGACTCCTCTTGTACACCCATGATTTCCCTTATTTCTTTATTTCGTATTCTATCCATTCTAGATTTTCCAACTGATCTTCTTAAAACATCCATTTCTGTACTTAAAATTCTTTTAATTATTATTATTATTATTATTATTATTATTATTATTATTATTATTATTATATTAGAGAAAATAGAAGAAAAACGTTTGAAATGGTATGGACACCTCATAAGAATGTATGTAAGAAGAGAGAATACCAAAGAAGATCCTTAATTGGAAAGCTAATGGAAGAAGTGGAAGAGACAGGCCTAGAGAACGATGGGTGGATGAAGTGAAGCGAAGTATGGAAGCTAGAGATTTGAGGGAAGAAGATGCTTTAGACTGGAACCACTTTGGGTTGAAGGAGAAACACTGTGTTGTGGAATATTCCTAACTAAAAAAAATATTTTTTTGATTGCGGATGAGCCCATGTAGGACTACGCAAAGTACTTAGAGGCGTTTCCTTTGAGCCCAAATTTCTTTCATTCTTTTGCTATGAGCTTGTTTTCTATCATCTGTCCAAGTTGTTCCAGTTTTTTTCTTCGGTTTGTCCTCTTGGTTAACTTGCCACTTATTCACCTTTATTCTAAATATAGGATATCTTCTTTAGTAATTCCTGCCAATTTTAAGTCCTTTTTGACTTCATCAATCCACTTCATAGTATCCACTGGAGCTTTACTTCTGTTTTCGTAGAATTCCATTATCTGTTTTGTAAGTCTATTTGAGTTCATTCGTTTAATATGGCCATAAAATTTTAACCTTCGTTTTCTAATATCACTATGAATGTCTGTATATATTTTTATTTCCTTTTTACTTCTGAGTCTAAATGCTTCACCTATGACTTGTGGACCTAAAACTTTTCTTATAATTTTGCATTCTTTTTTCACTATATTTTCGATATATTTTTTCTGTTCAAAATTAATGTTTATTATTATTATTATTATTATTATTATTATTATTATTATATTAGAGAAATAGAAGAAAAACGTTTGAAATTGTATGGACACCTCATAAGAATGGAAGAAGGGAGAATACCAAAGAAGATCCTTAATTGGAAAGCTAATGGAAGAAGTGGAAGAGGCAGGCCTAGAGAACGCTGGATGGATGGGGTGAAGAGAAGTACGGAAGCTAGAGACTTGAGGGAAGAAGATGCTTTAGACAGGAACCACTTTGGGTTGAAGCAGAAACACTGTATTGTGGAATATTCCTAATTAAATATTATTATTATTATTATTATTATTATTATTATTATTATTATTATTATTATTTATTACACTATTTTTGTGCATAATTTTCTGTTCTCCATCAGTACACAGACTTCCTTCAAACTGCACAGTGTTGATTGTTGGTCGTCGCAGTGTGTGTTTAGAAATGGCAGATGGCTGCCAGTCCGTCCACCCGCTGCGCTGTCTGTCGAAATAAACTTACTTCCCAAGGCCTACTGTATCACTCATCAACTTGTTTCTGTTTTCCAAACTTGCCCTTCTTTTAATGACACTCATGCTGTCAGAGGCTGATGCACGGAAACTACTGGGTTCAAATCCCGGGCTCGATCACCTTCACAAAAATTCATCGGTCCAATTATCCTTGTCGGGACTTCCCCCTCAAAACCCAGAGTTGTTCTTCATTACTTTTCCAACACTCACAACCACATGTAAGGACAGACCTTAACAGAGATTTAGGCCTGAAAGGTCACTTTATTTTTGTAATTCTCCAAATACGATTTTAATGTATTTTTGAGAGCATCTATTAGCCAAGAAAGTTTTATTTTTATTTGTTTTATTAGGAATATTTCACAATACAGTGTTTCTCCTTAAATCCAAAGTGATTTGTCGCCAGAGGTTCCTGTCTAAAGCATCTTCTTCTCTCAAATCTCTAGCTTCCATATTTCTCCTCACTCCACCTATCCAACGTTCTCTAGGCCTGCCTCTTCCACTTCTTCCTACAGCTTTCCAATCAAGGATCTTCTTTGGTATTCTCTCTTCTTCCATTCTTATGAGGTGTCCATTAGGATGGGCCGAAAAAACTCATTTTTTATTTCGCAGTTGTAATTGCGCGGAAAAGTTGCGAATTATATAGACAAAAGAAAAGAAAAAATATATCAAAATCGGTTGACATCTTCGGGTTGCGCAAAGGCTCTAAAGTTTGACAAAATGTATATAAAAAACTTCATTTTTGAGATTATTTCTTTAATTTTTTAATTAGATGATTTCGTAATGTAATAGTTTCTAACGTCTAAAAACATGGTGTTTTAATTTGGTTTAGATCAGTTGATATCTTCCGGTCGCGCATAAGCTTCAAAATGTGCCAGAATAATGAACAAGTTATATTTTTACGCATTTTTGGTGTTTGATAAATTAACTTACAGAGTATTGATTGTCAGATAGACATAAGCGTGCTTAACAAGATCACCAAACCTACTTGATATTAAAATAAAAAGAAAGAATTGCAAAAATGAAGTTTTTTTTCATATGTTGCCAAACTTCAGAGCCTTTGCGCAGCCGGAAGGTGTCAATCGATTTTTTATTTATTTTTTCTATATAATTCTGAACTTTTCCGTGCTATTACAACTTCCAAATAAAAAAATGAGTTTTTTTCGGCGCACCCTAACGTCCATATCATTTCAAACGTATTTTTTCTATTTTTTTTCAACTTGCATAATTTACCTTATTGTGTTGTTTCTAACTTTATCCCTTCTTGAAATTCTTCTCGATCGCCTCCAAAAATCCATTTCTACTGCTAATATATTTTTGTATATTAGTCTATTATAGTTAGATATAATTGTACCCAAATATTCAAATTTCTCAAGATTACTGAAGAATATTTATGATTGCAATCCAAAAAGAAGAGGGAAGAGCTTTAATATTGTTTTAACCATTAATGTGTTGTGTGTGTCACGAACGTACCTATATCACGAGTTCATCCGAGTTTACCCTACATTTAATAAGGCTTTTAAAGGTTCTGCCGCAATATAAATGTAATTGTTAGGTTGTAACGGTAAATTCTAACATTTGACGGACTTGGTTCATTTACAGCAATATATATTCTTTATTTTATAATTAATTTATGCATTCTTTTCAGTGGCGGCTCGCGCCCTAACGTATTATTGAACCTTTTTGCCATGTGTCACTTAAAAAATAGTATAAAAGGGTAAAGAGGAGCCGCCACTGATTATGATGTATTTATACGAAGAAGAGGTATTACTTAGAAATGTTAGATCGTAGCTAATTATAAGAGTTTAAGTAAATGTCCTGTTGAAGTGAAAGAGAAAACCTCAACATCCAAACTTCGTCATGAAGAAATGTGTTACCGTTGCTATTAGTTAACTCACTGGCATCACTGAACCCACTGATTAGAGTTAATTAATAGCAATGATACTGTATTTTTATTATTCCTATTAGCCTTACTAATATTATATTAATCTTATTATTTATTATTAGGGAGCAGATTTTTATGAAATAAAATATAAGATTGCAATGCAGATGGTATAATATACTATTAATTGTTTGTGTGTGAAACCAAACAAAAGACAGTCACAAGTCTAACTTCTCATTATACTATTCAACTGTTTGTGTGTGGAACCAAAACAAAATACAGTCAGAAGTCTAACTTCTCATTATACTATTCAACTGTTTGCGTGTGGAACCAAAACAAAATACAGTCAGAAGTCTAACTTCTCATTATACTATTCAACTGTTTGTGTGTGGAACCAAAACAAAAGACAGTCAGAAGTCTAACTTCTCATTATACTATTCAACTATTTGTGTCTGAAACCAAAACAAAACACAGTCAGAAGTCTTTAACTTCTCATTATACTATTCAACTGTTTGTGTGTGAAACCAAAACAAAGGACAGTCATAAGGCTAACCTCTCATTATTCTATTCAACTTTTTGTGTGTGAAACCAAAACAAAAGACAGTCAGAAGTCTAACTTCTCATTATACTATATTGCAATCTTAACTTAGTACATAACAATCCGCCCCCTATTTATTACTTTATATTTCAATTAATATTATCTACATTGTTGTTGTTAGTATTATTGTTGGTATTGTTATACATAAATTCTATCATCTAGCCATCTTTTTTCAACAATTATAGCTACTATTCTTACAATTCTTTCTATAATTTTACAACTGTTATTGATATTGTTTGTTATTATTGCTGTTATATTATTAATTTTACATATTTTGTAGTTTTCTTAAGCTGTATATTGTGTACTATATGTTATTAATTTAAGAATAGATAATTGAGGGGTCCAGTGCGAGAGGGAGCTATGACACTTTCAGAAGAAATGGAAACAATCAGTGCTATTTATATTAATTTTTCCCCCCCTTTTGCACAGTTTACATAACAGTAGGTTAAAGAAGGAAAAAGTTACCCCTTTATTGTACAAATAATTTCGTAATATAATGATTTATAACAGCTGGAAGAAGATCATTTTTCTCAGCTCAAAATTTTAATTGCAGAAAAACTACAAGACAAGCACAAAAATGATTGGGTCAGGGCCTGAACACGCACATCAAATAACTGCAAGTGGGATTTATAAAACCCAATTTATTTTGCATGTCTTTTCAAAGTGGCATAGCTCCCTCTCTAACTAGACCCCTCAATTCATTGTTAATATCTGTGTAATTTAACCCTGGAGAATTGGAAGAGAAGACCATGTGGTCTTAATTCCAACATGTAAAATAATTTATATTATTATTATTATTATTATTATTATTATTTGTTACTGCTTTATTATTGTATATATTATTATTATTGCCATTTATTATTATGTTAACATTCTTATTACGATCATTATTATTATTATTGCTATTATTTTTATTTTTTATTCCTATTATTAATTATTATCGATGTTATTATTATTATTCCTGTGATTTATTATTATTCTTATTATTGCTAATGTTATTATTTATCATTGTTGTTTTTTATTTCTATTATAATTTATTATCATTTATTATTGTTAGCCTATTGCTATTAATATACAGTATTATTAATATTATTATTATTATCATTATCTTTATTACAATTAATCATGTCATTTAATATTATTACTAGGGCAAGGCATTTAATGACCTATAAATTGGTAAAAAATGCAAAATAAAAAATGCATTTATGACCTAAAAATGCAAAAAATTACCAATAAAATAAAAAATGAATAAAAAGTTAAGAATTACCAATAAAAATACTATTTATTAGATTAAGTACTCACTTGATTACTGAATTATATAAAATTTAACTTAACATCAAAATATTAAAAGAAAAGTAGTTAAAACATACCTTTTATTGCAAAACCCCCATTTCAATTACACAGTGCACTTTTACAGCAATTTTGAATTGCAGTTAACAATCAGAATAAGGGTAGAAGCTAGCATAAGCTCTAAGAAATTGAATAAAATTCCTAGAAGTGGGCAAGTTCATTATGCACATACCTTGAAAAATAGGGATAGTAATTAGCAAAACAACTACTTAATTCCAAGAAATTGTATTGACAAAGAAAAATACTGAATTATGATAAAAATCTGAAATAAAATACAAATAATGTCACAGTCTTCCGGAAAAGTGTAAAAAATGCTCAAAATGACCTAAAAATTGCCAAAAAATGACCTATCCCTAAAAAAGTTAAGAAAATGCAAAAAAAAAAAACCTAACAAATTGCTTTTATTTAATCTGTTTTTTAATGCCGTACATTTTCATATATGCAAGCAATGTTTCAACCTTCATAAGAAAAAGATGCAAAATCATTAATTGCCTTGTCCTAATTATTGCTATTGCCCTATTGATATTATTTTTCATTTTTATTATTGCTGTTATGATTATAAACTTTATTATTGCACGCCGTAGCGTAGTGGTTAAGGCACTGCGCTAAAAGCCGGAAGATCGAGGGTTCGAGTTTCGGTGGGGTCAGGATTTTTAAACTGACCCAAACCTTCTGGCGTCACTATAGCCCCGGGGTCGACTCAGCCTCTAACGGAAATGAGTACCAGACACTTGTTCTGGGGATAAAGACGGCCGCCACGCAGGGCTGACAACCCGGTTGACATCAAGTGCCGATTGTCCAGAAAAAGTGGGAGCCTTAACCTCCCACTACCCAAGGGCCTCCTGAGGCTTGTTGTGGGATCACTTTAATTTACTTTATTATTATTATTATTATTATTATTATTATTATTATTATTATTATTATTATTATTATTATTATTATTGTTATTCGGTACTACTGCAGTTATTTTTCCTATTATACTAATATTATATTACTGTAATACGTTTGACCAGCCTCATGGGCTAGTGGTCAGCGTTTCTCACTACTGTTCATGAGGTCCCGGGTTCGATTCCTGGTCAAACCATACGAATGTTTCCTTAAAGGGAATTATTCCTGTGGTTGTCCATGGACTGGAATTTAGGTTAAGAACTCTCCTGGCTCTTCATTATCATTTATCACCCATCATATCATCGGGGTAACGTAACTCTGCCTTCCAGATGCCCCAACTTCAGAAGTGGGTTACAATTAAGCCAATGCCAGGAGAGAACACCAGAAATGTCGAAATGACAACCTGGGACATTAAAAAAAAATTATTATATATTTTGTCCACCGCAGTGGTCTCGAGGTAGCGTGCTGCCTTTTCACGCAGTGGGACCGGGTTCGATACCTGGTTGGGGCAGATTTTCTGGGTGAGGTTTTTATCGGGGGTTTATCCTCACCTGTAAGACAAATGTCAGGAAAAATTTAAGGCCCAAACGGTCCCCGAAATCATATGGCCGTCATCATCATTATCATCATCATCCTTCACCGGTGTGGAAAGCAACGGGAAGCTACCACACCTACAATTCCCTAGTAAAGCTGCAAGCATAGCATGAAAATGCTGTGATTGCAGTGAAGGACCTGCCTTCGGGCAGAATTACTATGGATGGATTATATCTATTGTTATTTTTATTTACCATTTTCGATATTATTATTATTATTATTGCTATAATTATGTTTATGATTTATTATCATTATTGTTGTAATTATTATTATCATTATTATTATTTCTATTATTATTATTATTATTATTATTATTATTATTATTATTATTATTGCTATAATTATTTTTATGATTTATTATATTATTGTAATTATTATTATTATAGAGTAGTATATATTATTATTATTATTATTATTATTATTATTATTATTATTATTATTATTGCTATAAATATTTTTATGATTTATTATCATTATTATTATTATTTCTATTATTATCATTATTATTATTATTGGTACTATTATTATTGTTGTTATTATGATAGCTGGTAGTGACGGCGGGCGGTTGCCATGGAGACAGCTGAGTGTGGTTAGCTCTGCATGACTAGTCAGATATTGTTTAGCTTCTTGTGTATTGATGTTGTGGTTTAAGTAGATTTTTACATTTTTGCAGTTGGGCTTGGACACCGATGAGGTTAGTTTGAATCGAAAAAAAACAAAATAAAAAACCAAAATAAAAACTTTGTGTTGAAAACTCAGTACATAAATGGAAAAGTGGCACATATCACAGTATTTTTCCATTTATAAATACATAAATAAGTAGGTGGCTTCCACAAGAATGCTTATATTTACATTGCAAGTTGAAATGAGGTAAATTTGTTTGCTGGTGTGTTAAGTTGGCTTTCTTGTTCAGTGTAACAGACCTAACCTTGATTTGTCAAGATTAAGAAGCCCTGGATCCTGGTTCCAAACTATTAGTAGGTCAGTGTTACCAGATAGAGAGAAAATTCCCTCAGGGAGGGAAAATTGAGCTTACTTTCAAAACACAGTATGTCCAAAAACACAAAAATGTTTTTTTTTTATTCCGATTAATTTTCAAGAGTCGAATCCATAGGTAGAATTATTTTTTAGCAAAAATTAATGTATCCCATTTTAAAAAAGATTTGAACTTTTCAATAATAATAAATCTAACATCATTATATTTTCCATCAAACGTTCCTAAGTCCAATTTACAGTCTTTCTAGTCAGTATGCTTTTATTTCAAAACTTAATATAATTTTGTTAAATTTGTTGCTTTGCGAGATTGGTGGTACTTTAATTTATAATTTTAGTCAACAGGTGGCACCTCTGTACTTTTTAGAAACTATATTAAAGATTTTGAAAAGACAAAAAAGTAGAACAGGCTTTGCAATATATTCCAAGAGGTACGTTCCGTTGGAGATGAAGGGATATGCACAGGTTTACAGCCTAACCTTGAAGTCGAAGAAGAAAAAGTAGAATTCTTCCAAATTTTTTTCATCTTCAAAACTTAACAAATCCATAGTTTCCTGTTCAAAACTTGATATCTCCAATATTAACTCTGCAATTTCGCTCAAATGAGATATTTACATACTTACGAGTATTTCTTAGGAAAAATTTTGGACCGAGGAGAGATGAACAGACGGGTGAATGGAGAAGGCTACATAACAATGAGCTACAAGGTCTTTATAGGAAGCTAGATACAATAAGAACAGTTAAGTCACGTAGACCTCCATGGGAGCTATGCCGGCGGTAACATTGCTGCCGATAGGAATTCCCATGGTCGAAGGTGATAAGCCGGACGAAAAAAGTACCTTGGTCGAAAGGGTTACGATATTTCACCGTAAAAATACAACCGTAAAGAAATGCGGACATGGGTTCAACTCGGATAAAATTTTGCGAAGATCTAGATATAATAAGAACAGTTAAGTCTTGTACACTTCCATGGGAAGGGCATGTGGCACGAATGGAGAATGAAAAACGTGTTGATTTCCATTTTAACGTGCTCTTATTTAAGACACCGCTAGATGGTGTTAGTGGAACAAAAGTTCACTGCTGCCTGGTGTTGGTATTAGTATAAGAGAAAAATATCGGCCGCGGTGGACTAGTGGTTATGCTCCTTGCCTCTGGTCCTGAGGGTCGCGGGTTCAAACCCGGCAGGGGTCGATGGATTTTTTAGGACGGAAAAATCCAAGGAGCAAGTCCTCTGGGAAGGTCTTTAAGCCGTGGGGTCCCGAGTCTGAAGATTTTCAATCTGGTAAAAAACCCTTACGCCTGAATGAAAAGGCCTCTAAGCAAAATTTACCGAATTTTCCCGTCCTAGTACTACCTTGGTTTCCTAGATGTCAGTATGAGGCGGAACGCTGACCACGGACCACTCAAAAATGGCATCTATATGAAAACAAGTGTAACTAAATTAGTATGGTTCGAATTCTTCCCTGTAGGGGGAGAGCGCCTAAATCTCTGTAAAAGGAAACATCGGCTTACAAAAAAAAAAAAAAAAAAAAGAGAAAAATCTGTTTACATCGAGATGCCTAATAGCTTACAAAGTTAAAGCACTGGTGTACAGAACCAGAGATATTGGGTTCAAATCCCGATTTAGGGATATATTTTTCTCTTCAAATTTAATTTACCTCTATCTATGTATTGTGGAACCAAGTTCGTGGGTTTGATTATGACAAATGGTAAGGATACGTTACGTTTTAACAAAGGATTCAGGTGTTCATTTTATGTTAATTTGCAGTGGCGGATTAAGTAGAACTATTCCGAGCACTTCACTTGCACCGGCACATGTATTTTGGATAACGTTGCAACAATGCATCATTTAGCAAGCTGTGATTGGATAAAAACTGACAAATGGGACAGTTGTCATAAGCTGGCACTATTTCATTTAATTGTACTGTATTACATCAGGTACACATGTACCAGAGAGTCCAGTAAAAATAGACAAAAGGTTTAAAGTACAGAATAATTCGTAGAGAGATCTAAATTGATACAGGGCTTAACTAAACCATTACAAATGAAATGTTAAAAGTTCCATATCACTTGTGTTACAAATTTTATCCAAGGTCAAATGTCCAAATTATTTTCCTCTTCTTTATGAGTTCCAGCATTGTTCTTCCTTCACCCACTCTGTCTAGCACATCTTTATTTTTACACGCTTTATATTAGCTTGACCTGTATCTATCTATGTAACGGAATCTTTTAACGCGATTTTCACCCACTTAAAATCATTGGATCGACTTGAAACTTTGTATACTTGTAAAAGACCCGTGACAATACAATAATTTCATATTTTGTTTCTAAAATCCTGGCCAGAATCATCAGAAAATAAAAAAAAAGTGTCTTTGTATCGGAATTGTTGAACAGGAATTTTGACCCACTTAGAAACATTGGATCGACTTGAAACTTTGTATACCTGTAAAGGACCCGTGACAATACAATAATTTCATTTTTATTTTCTAAAATCCTGGCCAGAATCATCAGAAAATAAAAAAGTGTATTTGTATCTATGTAACGGAATCTTTGAACACGATTTTCACCCACTTAGAAACATTGGATCGACTTGAAACGTTGTATATTTGTAAAGGACCCATGACAATACAATATTTTCATATTTGTTTCTAAAATCCTGGCCAGAATCGTCAGAAATTAAAAATAAAAGTGTCTTTGTATCTATGTAATGGAATCTTTGAACACGATTTTCACCCACTTAGAAACATTGGCTCGACTTGAAACTTTGTATACTTGTAAAGGACCCATGACAATACAATAATTTCATATTCTGTCTCTAAAATCCTGGCCAGAATCATCAGAAAATCAAAAAAAATTAAAACTGGTATAATAGGTTGCGGACTTGTCGACTTTTTAGTCAATCGTTCTAAGAGCTCAGTTGGTAGAGCGGTGAACTCTAGTGGTATATAATTTCAATAATCCATATGTCGCTGGTTCAAATCAGGCTGGGAGGTTTTTTTTTAGAAGAGTATTACTTTTAGCTCATACTACAATAGTATCGAATTTAAAGATATTTACATTTTTATCTTATTCTGTAAAATATTAAAACTAATAAATAAATAATAAATAATAGTTTTAAAAAACTAAAACAACACGCTTTATTAGAAAACCGAAGTAAAAAAATGAAAAATAATTTTAATTTCCAACACGCTTGGGATAAATAATATTCCCATCAAAAGCGTGGGGTGCTTTTTATGATTTTTACATTTTCTTCTTAGAGACTTTACTTTTAGCAATATCTGTTTATTATCAAATATATTAATTGTTAAAGAGCACCCCACGCTTTTGATGGTAAAATTATTTATCCCAAGCGTGTTGGAAATTAAAATTATTTTTCATTTTTTTACTTCGGTTTTCTAATAAAGCGTGTTGTTTTAGAATTTTAAACTATTATTTATTTATTTTGTCTGTCCATTTTATACGTTCCATCCTTCTCCATATCCACATCTCAAAAGCTTCCAGTCGCTGGATTGTTAAGTTTGTAAAGTTTCTGTAAAGTTTCGTTCATTTCCAATCGAGAACTAAAAAACATGTGAATTGCTTATTGAACGCCCTATGCATATACGAGAAGATTGGAAAACGCTGACTGATAATAGGAATGCATGTAGAGCATATGTCCGCGTATTCATACACTTTTAGTTTCAATAGATATAGCGAGTTCGTTATATGAAAATTCGATACACTGTTTTTTTCATGATTATTTTTAAATTCAACACTGAATTTGAGGTTAGGTTACATACTGGGAGACAAAAGAGCGACGTTTTGAATGAGTGGGAAACAAAAGAGTGTACGTGATTGTTATATGTAGTTCCTAACATCACAAAATGAATGTCATTTGTGAAAATGAATCATCTATAGAGAAATGTTGTTAATTAGCTACAGATTTCCATCGCACAATAACCATATTTCAGTAAAAAAGTAGCAAAACATTTGTTAAGAACACTGAACAAGAAAAATATCCACGCTTTTTATGCTTATTAACATTTGTTGCATTGCGAGAGACGTGGGCTGTTATTCTGTAGTGTTATGTAGTTAACAAAATGGACGCCATCTCACATGTTAAACAAAACAGCATCTGCTTGCTTGTGTCTTTTGTTTTTATTTTCCTACTAACTTTTTATACATACTTTATTTTGATTTCAATTTCCATACAAAATATTTACAGTTCTACTTCTATTCAATATTTCCCTGCACGAGGGAAATTTCTCTAATGTGTTCTACTTTTTTTTTACAGACTACAACGCTGATCGGCCTCCTCAAAACTGCGCGATTGCTACGTTTGGTACGAGTTGCTCGCAAGATTGACCGCTATTCGGAATATGGCGCTGCTGTTCTTTTACTGTTGATGGCTACCTTTGCTCTTATAGCTCATTGGTTGGCTTGCATTTGGTGAGCGTTAACTGAATATTTATAATAATACAAATATCTAGAACATGATTCTAATTTATTTAATGTCTGTGTGTGTATCCAAAGAGAGATGAACAGACAGACGAATGGAGAAGACTACATAACAGTGAGCTACATGATCTTTATGGGAAACCAAATGTAATAAGAACAGTTAAGTCTCGTAGAATGTGATGAGCAGGACATGTGGCACGAATGGGGAATCAAAGAGAGGCATGGAAACTACTTATACGAAAAGCAGAGAGAAAGCGCCCAGTTGGTAGACCAAGGGTGGGATGGCAGAATAACACTGTATCTGTGATTTAGGGAAATAGGGCCCAGATTGTATAGGAGATGTGTGTGGTTTCAGGTACGCTATAGGAAATGCTGAAAGACCGATGCTGAAGAGTAAAGTCGGCTGGCTGGACATACTGGCAAATGACACGCATCAGTTCTACCTGGCCAACAACACCGGGGGACCTTCTATCAAGTCCCGCTACATCACCGCCCTCTACTTCACGTTCAGCAGTCTAACGTCTGTAGGATTTGGCAACGTCGCACCAAACACCGACGCCGAGAAGATCTTCACGATATGCGTCATGTTGGTGGGATGTAAGTGACGTCACACTTAGAAAGATACAGGGTGGAAATTAATTAAATCAGAAATGTATCTGCCTGTAGAACAGTTGATATATGGAACCCGGGTCTCTAGACAAAACCTGATTGATCAGCTGATCCAAGTTGTTTACATTTGTTTATCCATCACCAAATTGTGTTGCGTGGAGTCTGGCTTTTATGTTTTGCATCTTTGGTATGAATACAATATATATTCTTATTTGAAATATATATATATATATATATATATATATATATATATATTGCCGAGTTTCCTTCCGAAAAAAAAATAAAATCACGATCGCCACAGCGTTAAATACATATAAATGTATAATAAAAATTACAATATATATAACTCCTGGCGCGACAGGCCTACAAGGCCCTTAGCCTGCCAGCCGGCTGCTGGCCTCACATCCACATGTGTCAATCACAGAGGTAGATGATAATCAGCCAGTGTAGGGGTAACATGTGGTATCATGTCGAGTCCCCCAGCCGTTATAGCTGGTTTTCTCAACCTGGAGCCGCTACTTATTGTAGCTACCCAAATGCATCACGATGCTGGGTGGGCACTGGTCCCATACTTGCCGAAATACCATCAGAAAATGTTGTCTTCCCCCATGGGGACTCGAACCACCGCAAGCCCCGTAGCTCTGCGCCAAGTCTTCCTGCCTTAACCACTCGGCTACGGCGCGGGACAAAATATATATATATATATATATATATATATTAGTACACCATTGTGGTCTCAAGGTAGCGTGCTGTCTTGTCACGCAGCGGACCCGGGTTCCATCCCCAGTCGGGACAGTTTTTCTGGGTGAGGTTTTTATCGCGGTTTTTCCTCAGACAAATGTCAGGAAAACTTTAAGGCCTAAACGGTCCCCAAAATGGCCATCGCAATCATCATCATTCATATTCATCTTAGATTAAGCTTAGGATTAGGGACTCTCCTGGCGCACCATTATCATCATCACCCAAAATATCATCGAGGCAACGTAACCCCGCCTTCCAGGTGCCCCAACCTCAGAAGTGGGTTACAATTACGCCATTGCCAGGAGAGAACATCAGGAAAATCTAAGGACAAAAACTGGGGACATTAAAATATAAACTCTAGATCTTCGTCTTGGCGCAACGTGCCGGCTGGAGTCCCCCAGGGCAGTGTTCTCGGACCTCTTCTTTTCTCAATCTACATAAATGACTTGCCAACTGTACTAAAGCACTGCCGTTATCACCTCTACGCTGATGATCTCCAAATTTACCTACATTCACCTCCTCATTCTCTCTATAACAGCTTGACAAAAATGAATGACGATCTCATATCCATCTTTAACTGGTCTTCAAGTATCGGTCTAAATCTAAATCCTAACAAGTCACAAGTAATTCTAATGGGACAACAAAGACTGCTTACAACCTTTGACATATCTACACTACCAAACATTACTATAAATAATATAATCATCCCTTATTCTTCTTCAGTAATAGATCTTGGACTACATCTAGACGCAAATTTAACCTGGCAAACACAAGTGAAACACATATGTAAAAAGACTTTCTCCATCTTACATTATCTTAGACGTTTAAAGAATTTTCTCCCAGTTTCGTTAAAACAAATCCTTGTGCAGAATCTTGTGTTACCACACTTCGATTATTGTGACATTATATATAATGATCTAAACTATGACTTGTCGCAGAGACTGCAGCGTGTTCATAATGCTTGCGTTCGATTCATTTTCAATATCCGCCGTTATGACCATATTTCCGAACACTTTAATAACCTCTCTTGGCTCCGTCTTACTGACAGACGTAAATTGCACTCTCTTTCACTACTTTTCAAGCTTCTGAATTCCTACATCCATCCCTACTTACCTGGCGTCTAGATTTGAGAAGTTATCCTCTTACCACAATATTGACACTAGATCACAAGATAGCAGTCTGCTAACAATTCCTCTTCATAGCACTTCCTCCTATTCTACTTCCTTCACAGTAGCCTCTGCCCGCTCCTGGAATCTCCTTCCTCAAGATATCAGGGGTTGCCGCACACTTGGTACCTTTAAGTCACGCTTATACAGTTACCTGTTGTCTAATAATTAATTTTTCTCTATTTATTTAATTTTATACTATGTCATTAATCTTTTCCTGTTTTTTATATATATTGTACATATTATATATTTAATTCGTTAAATTTAGAGTAAATCAAAATACATTATAAATATTAATTGTATTGTATTCATAACTTGTACTCGTTTATATATATATATATTGTAATTTAGATTTAAGACTATTTTTTGTTTGTATTTTTTTAAACCTGGTTGAGTGGTAGACAAGGCCTTAAGGCCTTAACTCTGCCAGGTAAAATAAAGCTATTATTATTATTATTATTATTATTATTATTATATATATATATATATATTAGCTGATACCCGTTGTGCGTTGCTGCGCCTAAATAAATGAAATATTAAAGGCTAATTAAATTGTATGGTACACGCTGAGACGAACCTAACATGGCGGTTGCTAGTCAGTTCTTAATTTCGAATTTCAGGTAAACCTCCACTTCTAATTGTCGGATATCGATCTTTTTTTTTATAGCACCTACCATGGTTCATTTTGATAGGATATACCGAGTTTCGTTGTGAAACACCGAAAATTGTAACCGCTAGAGTGATTTTTTAAATATTCACTTCAGGTGAACTCCTACACCTAATGGTTTTAGAGGGCCCAATTGTGAATCTAAACCATCCAGGGACCAATTCAAACACATACAAAAAAAAAACATAAAAATCGGTTCAGTCGTTCAGGAGTTCAGTGACGTACACACGTACACAAGAATTATATATAATATTTGGCCTTCGTTACTAAATCTCAACATTTAATTATAACATGGAAAAAAAAAAAGCATGACAGCTATGAAGTAAAATATTCTATTAGGGGTAGGAATTCACCTGGAACGAAAATCTAAGAATTTCTCTAGAGGTCACAATTTTCGATTTTTTTGCCACGAAACTCAGTATACTATATTGAAACAAAACGCCGAAAGCATTCTCCAAAAATCGGCGAAATCTGGCAATTGAAAATGGGGCTTTATCTGATACCAAGTTAAGAAACAGGCTGTCATCTGTGCAATGTAAGTGTATAAATAGCTAGTCCACTATACAATTTAGTTAATAAAATAAATAAAACTCCTGAGGCCCTTAGCCTACCAGCCGGCTACATGTGTCAATCACAGCCAGTGTAGTGGTGGCATGTGGTCAGCATATCGAGTCCCCAGCCGTTATAGCTGGTTTTCTCAACCTGGGGCCGCTACTTATTGTAGCTACCCAAATGCCTCACGATGCTGGGTGGGCACCGGTCCCATACTGGCCGAAACACCATGAAAAAGTTTCTTCCCCCATGGGGGACTCGAACCAGCGCAAGTTCCGTAGCTCTGCGCCAAGGCTTCCTGTCTTAACCACTCGCCTATGGCGCGGGACAATAAAATAAATACATATTCCATAATTCACGAAAATTGGGCCATAAATTCCAGTTGCTGAGAGATTCGAAGGTGACGATTTTTTTTTATCTTGAGGAATCATTGATATAAAGAATGAGTCTAAATTCCCCTTACAGAGTTTGAGGACCAAGGCAATTAAATTTAACATAGGGACCCATGTCCGGAAATGTATTGTTTATCCGTTACACACAAAATACCACTATCACACATGTTGCCCTCTCCGACTCCTGCTGCCTGTCGTCTGGAACCACTTACAAGAGGGGCTCGATGCGATGACCATCGACTTCAATACAGATGCGGTAGTTCCGTACTATGTTCTCGCCAATCCCTGGTCCTCCAGCATCCGCCTTAGCCATAACTCGTGCTAGTAGGTCTTCCTCGGATTCTACAGGGGTCTCGTAAATTAAGGTTTTCTTCTGACGTCAGAGGTAGTAGTTGAAGTATTATTCTAGTCAGATCTTCATTATGGCCCTCGTTGTGGCGACAATTTTGGAAAAGTAATTCTTTTCCCATATTGTGGCGATGTTTTGAAACAGCTAACTCTCTTCATGCCCGATGTTGTAGTAACATTTTGAAGGATTAGTGCCCCAAAAAGAATTACTGGTTCAGGTTGGGTTTAATTTTCGGTAGAGCTGGATTCTCTTCCCAAGGTCGAAATTGGTACACAAGATAGGAAAACACTTTAAAAATCACTAATAACTGATTCTTGTAGAAATAGTTGTAAATTTATTTACTATTTAATTTCCCAGCAGATCAAGTAAATATAGGTGGTATTATTCTTCACTGTCAATTAAAATTAATTATTTTCTAGTCTGAAATCAATTACTCTTGTATTAATTATCACATTTTATCAGGAGAATTGTTATTGCTTCTATCCTTGATGAAAGTTGTATGCAGACTGACTAGAGTAATTCTGTTATAATTTTAAAGAACATTATTACATCACATGATTTTATATTTAAATTCTATTGGTTAATGGTCCATTAAATACCAGGTTTAAATTTGATTTGTTAAATCAAAAAGTTAATTGTTTTAACACCCAATCAGAATTTAGTATACTTTTATTTAAAAATATTAAGTTAAGCAGGTGTTCTTATTACAGTTATAACAGAAAGCTTTATATTTCAGACAACAATGACTTAAACACAATTTTAAAAGCATTATTTAGAAAGACTGTTATATAATACAATTTCTTTAATTGTTACTGAGACATTTTTATTCAACAATGAACAACAATTAATTATTTAGATGTTTTTCTTTATTTAAGTTATATTTAAATATTAAAATAATTTAAAATATAAAATTATGAACTTAAACTTTCATATTTATTATGATATTAAAATCCTGCTATATAGTCTAGCGGTATCAAGTCAGGAGAACTGTAGGCCAAGCAATCGGACTTGCCATTGCAACAACCTTTGCAGTACAGTAACATCATGTCTGCATGGATAACAGCAACACAGTGCCAATGAATTACGTACACCTTGAATTGTGCTGTGTATTGTCGAGAAGGATTACTGTTGTACTGTGCAGGTACAAACGTCTGAATAGCACGTAAACAAACTTGCGGTGGACGTGGAACATCAGGTGAGCGGGGAAATACGTATGGACTACCCTAGTCAAGACTGTCCTAGTGAGTGGCGCCGAGAAAGCGTGTGAGGTGATTTTGCGTATAGCGGAAAATCGATGCGTTTCCGGACACAAGTTTCTTTGCTAACATTAATCGTGTTGATCCCTACTACAAGTCCTCAAATTCTGTTAGAGGAATTTAGACTCACCCTGTATATTGATGAATTAATTGTGTGAATTTTGTTTGCAGCGCTGATGTATGCGAGCATCTTCGGTAACGTTTCTGCCATCATCCAGCGGTTGTACAGTGGCACTGCAAGATACCACACACAAATGTTGCGCGTGCGCGAATTCATCCGTTTCCACCAGATCCCAAACCCGCTGAGACAAAGACTTGAGGAATATTTCCAACATGCCTGGACTTACACTAACGGAATTGACATGAACAGCGTCCTCAAGGGATTCCCCGAGTGCCTACAAGCCGACATATGTCTGCACCTTAATAGAAATCTGCTCACTAACTGCTCTGCTTTCGAAGGTGCTTCACCTGGGTGTCTCAGAGCACTTTCACTCAAGTTCAAGACTACGCATGCGCCGCCAGGGGACACACTGGTGCACAGGGGCGACGTCCTCACCTCTCTGTACTTCATAGCAAGAGGCTCCATAGAGATCCTCAAAGACGACATTGTCATGGCCATCCTGGGGAAAGATGACATATTTGGAGAAAATCCGTGTCTGCATCCAACTCTGGGGAAATCTTCGTGCAATGTGCGCGCATTAACGTACTGCGATCTTCACAAAATCCACCGTGACGATCTTCTGGATGTCCTGGACTTGTATCCAGAATTCTACCATTCCTTCTCCAACAACCTGGAGATCACATTCAACATGAGAGATGTAAGTATCACATCCATCCGCAACTATTTTAAAATTGCATGGAAAACACCTTCCTTGTTTATTCTTTATTACTATTATTTATTCTTCTTCTTCTTCCTCTACGCATGAAAGTGGCAGCTTGTTGCGTGTTCATTCACTACAAGTCCGGGGTATGGTGACGTCCTTCCATCCTAGTTGTGGTCTTCCTAAAGGCCTTCTCTGCTGAGGTGTCCAGTCATGTACTTTCTTCACTAATCTACTGTTCTCCATTCTATCTATGTGATCGTTCCAATTTAGTTTTCGATCATTTATCCAAAGGTTTATAGGTACAATTTCACATTCTTCTCTAATAACATAGCTGGTAATTTGCTCTCTCAGCGATTTTCCTTAAAACTTTCATTTCGGTTGTTTCATTGATTTGTTTTGTTTTTTGAGTTTCTGTTCGGCATTCACAACCACATGTTAGAACTGGTTTTATGACGCGGGGCTTGTGATGAGTCCTAATGACTCCATGAGCTATACAGGCGGTAGTGTAACTACCAGCAGGGCCTCCCATGCCTGGCAGGTCATGGAAGAAGGTCCAGACTAAAAGAGATGCCCATCGAAGAAGGGCCAGTAACTCAATTCCAAGATGTAAAATTTTCAATTACTCACAGAAACATTATTTATTTATTTACTTAGCATGTTTCACATCATCCTGCGCCCAATTATTGTACTGCCATTCTGCTCCTGTCTCTCTATCATTCCAATCTACATCGTCCAATCCTTTTCCCCTCATGCTGCTCAAAACAACAGCAGTCCACGTTATATCTGGCCGTTCTCTTGTTCCTCTACTAAGTGGCACCCGTTCTAGTATTCTTTTTGGGAACTTGACTTCCGTCATTTTTGACATCACCACACCATTTTGTTTGTTTCTTTTTATGAAATCCACAATTGAAGTTTGAACATTCTTGCTTTGTTTAATTACGCTGTTTCTTGTTTTATCTGTTCTAGAAATTCCAGCTGAACGTCTACAAAAATCCATTTCTGCAGAATTTAATTTACTTACTGTTCTAGATTTTAATTCCCATGATTCTGCATCATACGTCATGGCACTGATTATTATTGTATTAAAATGTTTGATTTTGTTTTAGAACTTACATTTTGATCCCATAAAACACAATTTAATGCAGATGTTCCCTTATTTATCCTCCCATTAATTTCAACGTCATGACTTCCATTTGCACTAATATCTTGGTTCAACTGTAAATGGAAAAAACTATATGGAGGAAGAAATTGGTGAAAGAATTTCTTTGGGCAATAAAGCTTACTATGCAAATATAATACTATTCAAAAGTAAACTTGTCTCCAGATTAAGTAAAGTTAAACTGTATAATACAGTAATAAGACCGATTGTAACTTATGGCTGTGGGTACTGAACGAGTCTGATAAACAAAAACTATTAATCTTTGAAAGGAAGATCTTACGGAGAATTTTTGGACCAATTAGAGAAAGCGATGGCACATGGCGTATACTAATTAACTCTGAATTAAATAATCTTATCCATTCACCTGTTTGTTCATCTCTCTTTGGTCCAAAAATTTTCCTAAGTACTTTATTTTCAAATACTTGTAATCTTCTTTCCTCCCTTAAAGTAAGATTCCATGTTTCGCATCCATATAATATAACTGGTAGAATAATTGTTTTATATATTTTCAGTTTAACGTTTTTTGAAAGGAGTTGGGACATCAAGAGTCTCTGCAATGCATAATAACACGCATTTCCAGAATTGAGCCTATGTTTAATTTCCTTGTGCATCTCATTCCTGTTTGTGATTATTGTTACTAGGTATTTGAATTCAGTCACTTCCTCAAAATTTCCCTCATTTGTCATTAGCTGTCCATTTCCATTATATAATGTATTTCTGTGTGACCATATATTTAGTTTGGACATATAAATAGAATGCAGGAAGACAAGCCTGTAAGACGAATAAACAAATGGAAACCAATATGCATCAGAACAGCTGGACGCCCAAAAAAAAAAAAAAAAAAAAAAACAGATGTCAGGATGATGTTATAAAAGATATATTAGAAATGAAAATTGGAAATTGGCCAGTCTGTATCCAGAATAGATCCAGGTGGAGAAAAATTGTTGAGTAGGCCAAAACTTCAATGAGGTTGTAGTCGCCTACTAAAGAAGAAGAAGAAGACTTCCATCTCCACTAATTTTTGTCCCCAAAAATACATATTCGTTACACGCTTTTAGTTTTCCATATACTTAGTTCTTTTTTTTTCAAATTTATTTTTAATCCCCATTTTTCATATTCCTCCTTTACTTTTCTTGTCATGTACTAAAAATCTTCATAATCTTCTGTCATCCGTAACTGATCATCAGCAAATACGGGTAGCAATGAATAAATAATTTCTTCTTCTACCTTTATTTCCATAGGAGAACATTTGTTTTTCCTCTGTATTGAGGCATTATATATATATATATATATATATATGTTTAAATAATATATATTATTATTAATATTGTTATAATTATTTTCGGAGTGTTACAACAGTTGTTATTTCTCTGTTCCCAATTTCCAATTCCTTCTGTCTAACCAGTCCTTTCCTTCCAATCCCTTCCCTTTCATGGCTTCCTGGATATATTTCTTGGAACTGTACGATGCATGACTGCAACAGTGCTCTCGTTATCAGTGGAACGTCTCTTTCTTCCCCACCGACCTTTCAACACATCTTGCACCGTTCCATCGTCTTGAAACTTGTCTCGGATTCTTGTTATTGTTACCCTTGTTGGTGGTGGTGTCACAAATTCAACCATCCAACGTCGTTGCACTTCAACAACATTCTCCACTTTCCAATAACATTTCAGTATCCACTTACGTTCATCGAATGATAATCTCGCCGCCATTGTTGTTTATAAAGACGTGAAGATCGATGAACGTGTTGATATGCTTTTCCAGTGCCTTGTGGATCATACACAACAAAAATAGTATTTCTGTCTCATTTCGTTGCTCAGAAACGACGTTTCAAAGAGTGTATACATCAATTTGGGACACTCTGTATTTTTAGGATTGATAGTAGTGTTGACTGTGCGAATATTTCTGAATCTCATTGCCAATAAGAGGAACAACCAGGAATTAATAAATTGCCGTGGAAACTTGTTTGCAGGAGGAGTTGGCAGGTGTGGATCCTCGTGCAGCGCGGCATCGCACAGGAGTTGCCTCTCGCTCGAGCTCCCAGGATCGAGATTCGGACGTAAGGAAGTTTGCATTCAAACCGCCAAGACGTCGAGATCATCACCATCCTCTCGGCACCAGCCAAGACAACGGCAGAGGGGATTCCAGCGACGAGGGGAGCGAATAGTAAGCAACCAATTACACTGGTCAACATGATTTTTGTCTCATGAGTACCAATAGTTGTACTTAATGCAGTTTTTTATCGTGTTTTCAAATATGTATTCGGAATTTCTCCATCACCCACAGTTTTTTTATTTCAATTTCAATTAATGGATTTAAATAATTATTAATCAATTGAGTTGATGTTTACTTGATGAAAATCCATATTCATTAATTAAATAAAAATAAAACTTAGTTTTATTTGATTTTCATATTTATTATATAATTCAGTGACAGCTGTTTCGGTACACTGTACCTTCTTCAGACATGTTAACAAATTATGAATTGTGTTCCAACTGATCTAAGCAACAATACAACAATAATTTATTTATTGTTTTTATTTGAATGAATCGCCTTTGTTAAATTTAAAAAAATTAAATAAATTATTGTTGTATTGTTGCTTAGATCAGTTGATATGTACTATAATAACACAATTCATAATTTGTTAGCATGTCTGAAGAAGATACAGTGTACCGAAACAACTGTCACTGAATTATATCTTAATAAATATGAAAATCAAGTAAAACTATAAGTTTTATTTTTATTTAATTAATAGATATTTATTTTTTAATAAATGTTTTTTCGTCCATTTGTCCATTGTAAAATAAAACCAAATGAGCTAACTCAGGAGATTTCAGCTATGGAAAAGAGATATCAAGACAAATGGAATCCTAATATGCTGACCGATTATTGTTGCACCATCAAGAGGGATGCTCCACTGGCGAAATATAGCAGAAAATCGTAATTTCTTGCTTTCTAGGTGAGTCCAAATTTTCGAATATTGTGCGGTTACGAATGTAGAAAATATTAAAGTGTTTGAAATTATAAATTCCTGTCTCTTGGAAACCTTGCGTGATGGAGAAAAACCGATATCATATTTGAATTCAGGAGAAAAAATACTATCAGAATCACATATTTTTATTTTTCTGAGAGAAAAAAAAGTTTATTTTTTGTTGCTCAGTGTTATACAGTGAGTATAACAAGTGATTGTACAGTGGGCCATTTCATCCATTAACGTATTTATGGTAACCATTTTTGGGAATTCTATGCCACCTATGTAAACTCAAAAAATGGATTTTACACAATTTATTGTTGCACTATCTGAATAATTACTTCTTCTTCTTCTTCACGGTTTAGGCTTATTTACTAACCTGTTCCGGCTCCAAATTGCTGCTCTTTCCATCTTTTCCTTGGTCTTCCCAAACTTCTTCTTCCTCGTGGTGAATAGCTGTATGCTGCTTTTGGTATTCTATTCTCAGTCATCTTTGCCAAGTGTTCTTTCCAGTTTGTTCTGTATTTCACTATTGTTGTGTTTTATATCCTCACAAAAATAAAAAACAATGGCCTTCAAGGGCGCTCATCCAGTTCGGACAAAGATAATATCAGAAAATAAACCAATAGAACAAGTGTAAAGATATAACTTCCTAGGTTGCGAAATATCATACACAGCGGAAACAGATATAAATAACAAACTAAATAAGTTTAATTATATAACAGGAACACTAAAAAGAACTTTGAAAAATAAAGCCAGGAAAGACTCTACTGAATAATTACCTGAGAGAAATATATATATATATATATATATATTGATTTTTCCCCAAAAAATGTGAGAAATGCCTCAAAATGTAATGAGAAGTTGAGTTGAAACTAACCTAAAATCACCATATTTACAATGTGAAATATGTTTTAGTCATTGCTCAGGCAGTGTAGCCAACGTTTCGCAAAAATCCACTAACAAATAAGCGAACACTAAACTAATCTAGCGTGCACTAACTTGCCCAAATTAACAACTAACTTGCCCAAACTAACACTAAATTGCCCATTTGCTCACTCTAACTTGCCCAATAATGTAGGTAGACTTCTCAGATAGAAGCTCCTTATATGTGAGTAAACATGTTGCCAATTGGCTCTAGCGAGAACATGTGTTAACAACATGATGCTAGCAGTCACTAATTCTCCGATCCAATCTTCAAAAGTAGCACGGTGGCACATAATAGCCCCATTTTTTTAGGAAACTACGAACTATGGAATCACTTTCAATACATCTGATACTAATTTCCTTTATTATGCAACCCATTTCCATTAGGCCTATGTAATGGAATTGGACAGCTAATGACAAATGAGGCGCAATTTTGAAGAAGTGGCTGAATTCAGATACCTAAGAACAATAATTACAAACAGAAATCAGGTAAAGTAACTAAAACCAACTCACTGGCACTATCGAACCCGTAGGTTCATGGCCGCGTGGGCATAAGCTCTCCATACATCCCTATCCTGAGCTAATCCTTTCCAATCATTCCCTGTATAATCTACTTCCCTCAAATCATAGTTAATGTTATTCTCCCACCTCATTCTTGGTCTACCAACTGGGCGTTTTCCCTCTGGCTTTCCTACAAGAAGCTTCCATGCAAGTATTTCATTCCCCATACGTGCAACATGTCCTGCCCATCGCAGTCTACGAGACTTGACTGTTCTTATTATATCTGGCTTCCTATAAAGACCATGTAGTTCATTGTTATGTAGTCTTCTCCATTCACCAGTCTGTTCATCTCTCTTTGGTCCAAAAATTTTCAGGTATATAACTGTTTTAAATTTGAATTGTTAACAGTGAGAAGTCAGGACACGGTATTCTGGAGTTCTCGACTGACAAGGCGGGGCAGGACGTGACGCCGCTGAACCTGCAGTTCGGTGAGGAAGAGAAGCAGCACAAGGCGGGCGGTCCACTGACGTCCATAGCAGGTACTTGTAGCCGTAGTGTGGAATGCGCAAGTAGTTAGTGCACTTGTTGATTCTGTAAACTGAGTAATGCATTGGAACCACAGGCATGTTATCCCAGCTGAAAAGGAGCCTCACAGACCTGCGAGGTTTGCACAAGTCCTCGTCAGCTGCCTCAGTCTCTCAGCGTCACCTTCACCACGACAGTAAGTCAACACTCATTGCGCATGCTTCTCTCTCTCTCTTTCTCTGCTTCTCTTATAGATTTCGCACATTTCCAGGGAGAAACTCAACACAGCTCCAAACTTATGCCTTCACCAATACATTATAAATGTCTTCAAGGTTACGTCAAAGTCAAACCCTCCATGCCAGTCGCGTCGCTAGAATCTGTGAACTGGGGATGGTAGAGGGGTGTAAGGTCAAAAATATGATGTTCGGGTAAAAACGCAAAAATGTAGTCGAAATACAGTATAATGTAGTGTGCGCATAAAGACGCAGTTCATTTTCGGGATTTTTCACCAAATTGCAACAAACTACAACATGGAAATATCAATAGAAAAATCTAAAGTCATAGCTTTCCTAGGAAAAGACCCAGTTCGCAGTATAAAATCATTATTAATAATAAAATATTAGAAAAAACTAACACATTTAACTATTTCGGATATCAAGTTACACATACGAAGAGGAAAAAGATTTTAGTCAAAAAATTATAAAATTTAACAAAGTAACAGGAATTATAAATAATATTTTCAAGCCAAACACAGTACATCAACCCACACGAGCTAGAATTTATAAAACACTGGCCAGACCCATATTATGTTACGGCAGTGAGGCCTGGACAATTCGCAGTGTAGATGAACAAAGACTAACTGCGGCAGAAATGAAATTTACGAGACGTACTGCAGGTTACTCAAGAACAGACCATAAAAGTAATTCTGAGATTCTCAAAGAATTACAAACAGAATCAGTCATGGAATATGTAGAAAAATACAGAAACAACTGGAAATCTCACGTAAGAAGAATGAACAGAACAAGAATACCATGTCAGATCTTAAATTACCAGCCACCAGGCAAGAGATCTTTGGGCAGACCTTTCAAACGTTGGATTGAGACCGTAACAGACCACTAGGTCTATCACATGAAAGGAAGAATAAGACGTAGTCCAAATAAAACTATTGTTACAACGGGGGAGGGGCAAAGGAGCAGTATGTGGCCTCAAGGGTGCAGTTCGTGCCTGAAAACTCGAGAAAAGCCCTACATATCCTTGTCCTAAGTCATGTGAGAACGAAGATCGAGTTCTTGACGCTGTACTTGAGACCTACCAAGTTCAGGATCGCGCTGGATGGTTGGGCATAGGGCAGGCTACCCTACTCTGTAAAAAAACAAAATAACCTTTGCTAGAAAAACCAAATAATCAGATAAAACCGGTCGGATCAATTGTTGGTAACTTGGCAAGGTGGCTGGTTACTAGAGACAAAGATGTCTGAAAGAGGGTTCTAACGAAAGCCGAGGTTCCAATCGGGCTGTAGAGCTGCTGCTGCTGCTGCTGCTGATCTGCTACAAAGTCAGTGTTCCACATGGCCTCCATCAATCTCAAAATACGTTCCCCAACGACGCACCGTCACCCTGAAAACATTCACCAACATACCCACTCTAATAATTCCACTTGCTTGCCGTATGTCTTCTTTCAGCACTTTTAGATTAGGAACATTGGTTCTGTACACCTGTTCCTTGATGAACTCCCAAATAAAAAAGTTCAGGAGTGTGAGCATATCATATGCAAGTGGACAAGAAACTGGAAGCCGAAGACTGCGCAGCACGACAAAGCTGCAGACAGGGATAATTTAATTGGACCACATCATCTTTACCGACGAAGCTACGTGGACGTGTTCATCGACATAATTGTATATGGGCGAATGAGGTGCCCAATAAAACTATTGAGTGGGAAAGGCATTCACCGAAAGTGAATGTTTGGCTTGGCTTGACTAAACGAAACGTTTACGGTCCATACATGTCTGCTGAGCAAACAATCACAGGAGCCATGTATCTTGATACGTTGCAACTTTTATTACAGTCACAGTTACTGCAAGATGGTATCATGGATACGGTGGTATTACAACAAGATGGTGCACCACCACATTTTGTTCTGAGTATCTCAATGATATGTTTCCCAACAGGTGGATAGGAAGGACATATCCTCCTATCTGAACGCCGCGTTCGTCAGACTCACACCTCTGGAATTTTTCGCTTGGGGGTTCATCAAACAACAGGTGTCAGAACCAAAGTTCCTAATCTTCAAGTGGTGAAAAAACGCATTCCCGAAGCTGGTGAAATGATTACAGAGAACGTGTTGGTGAATTTTACCGGGCGAAGGTAAGTCATTCGGAAACGTGTTTGAACCTGATGGAGGTCACTTTGTAATGGATACTAAGTAAGAAACCAAGGTATTACTAGAACGTTGGTCGGTAAATTTTGCTTAGAGGCCTCTTTATTCGGGCTTAAGCCTGAAAATCATCAGACTCGGGACCCACCACTTGAAGTCCTCCCAGAGGAATTACTCTGTGGATTTTTCCATGCTAAAAAATCCATCGACCCCAGCATGGTTTGAACCCCGCGACCCTTGGGACCACGAACATAACCACTAGTCCACCGGGGCACACAAATTACGTTAACATCACAACAAACTTGCAAAATATCACTTTGAATGCATGTGTCATAAATAAACAAGGGTGTTGTGTTGGGTTTCTGCCTGCACCACGCTGAAGCTGATGCACATAGTAACATTGCGAGGTTGGTATGGCTTAGCTATGTAATATTGTAATGACGTAATAATTTTGGTAGGCTGTAGTTTTACTAACTGCTCGCACTGTAGGTGGCTTGGCTGATACCGTGGTGTCTCTGCGTGACAACGGCCGTGGCTCCGGATCACCAGCCGTCACTGTGCACTGCTATCCCAGAGACAACGCGCCCTTACTGCAGCACCAGCACACCCCCAGTACGTATTCACTCCTGCCGCCACCGAGTAAGTGGCACACCGGATATTTTCACCTATCTATTCTCACTAAATGTTATTTTCTTTTCCTGACTGAATTTATACCAAATTAAATAATAAAAAACAAGCTCAAGTTTCCAGCATGCGACTTTTAAAATACTTCACACAACTTCTGTCAAATTTTAGTTTTATCGTTTCATTTTTAGAAACAGTTATCGCCATTTTGAACGTATTTTGAACGTTTTCTAATGATTATTAGTAGAGACCGGATGTTAGGGAAAATGCCTACAGTTATTTATTATAGATATTGTAAAAGTGACTTCATATAAGTTCATACCGACGACCCTAAAGTTGTTTTCTATGAATTTTATTTTGCCTATAAATGCCGATTTCAGCTTACAATGCCTATAAAATGCCATTTTTTTTCTCGAAATTAACTTAGTATTTCAATTAAATTAATTGAAATGGACAAACTTCATAACAAATGTCTATTATTTTTTATGATGGTAACACTGAATTCAGTCTGTAGTCCTCGTTCACAGACAGGTTCTTCATAGACAAAGTTGTGCAACAAGTGTATGTGGCTTTTTTTTTACCTTTAGAACAGTTGTTTCACAATGCCTAAAGAACGGACAACAGTAAAAGCCAAACTGACCAATTTCGTGAAAGAATTTGGTGCGGAAACATTCTCAAGTGACAATGTTTTGCAAAGAGTATAAAAATTTCAGTGAATTGCGCGAAGAAGTTGCGTGTTTCGCAGCAAGTACACACTGCAACTGCAAAACATAAGTATGCTGTTTGTAAAAAGGCAAAACTAGTTCCAAAAAATCATCTCAGATATCTTTGTAAGGTATTGATAGCATATGTTTATATTCTTTACGTAAGGTTGTAAAATTTTATGTTGTAGTCCATTTTTGTGATCTTTCACCGTAAAAATACAACCGTCAAGAAATGCGGAAATGGGTTCATCTGGGGTAAAATTTTCCGGAGGTCAAATAGTCCCCCATTCGGTTCTCCGGGCGGGGACTACTTCAGGGAACCCATGCCAAAGGCTCAAACAATTCTGGAAATGCATGCTATTATGCATTACAGAGACTTTTGATGTCCCAACTGCTTTCAAAAAAACGTTAAGTTGAAAATATATAAAACTCTTATTACCAGTTATATTATATGGGTGCGAAACATGGACTCTTACTTTAAGGGAGGAAATGAGATTACGAGTATTTGAGAATAAAGTTCTTAGGAAAATGTTTGGACCAAAGAGAGATGAACAGACAGGTGAATGGAGAAGACTACATAACAATGAACTACATGATCTTTATAGGAAGCCAGATATAATAAGAACAGTTAAGTCTCGTAGACTGCGATGGGCAGGACATGTTGCGCGTATGGGGAATGAAAGACGTGCATGGAAGCTTCTTCTAGGAAAGCCAGAGGGAAAACGCCCAGTTGGTAGACCAAAGATGAGGTGGGAGAACAACATTAACTATGATTTGAGGGAAGTAGATTATACAGGGAATGATTGGAAAGCATTAGCTCAGGATGGGGATGAATGGAGAGCTTATGTCCGCGCGGCCATGAACCTACGGGTTCGATAGTGCCAGTGAGTAAGTAAGTAAGTCCATTTTTGTAAGAGCCTATTTTTATTTTAGTGCCTATATTAATGATTTTAGTGCCTTTTTGCCAGCCTATTTTGAATTTTCTAAGTGCCTAACATCCGGACTCAAATTACTAGACTTATTTTTCTTTACAATATTCAACTACAGTGGTTTTCATGTCTAGAAAATAAGGATTATAATGCCATCGTCCCATCTACACACATTCAAATTAAAAAAAAAGAAAGAAAAAACACATTTTTTTTGCTGCAGCAAGTGAATAATTACCTGAGACTATTTAACTCATGCCCCAAATGGGAGTCAATGACCAATCACATTTCAATGATTTTTTATTTACAACCAATCACAGTCTTGTTTCGCCTAAAATTTACCAACTGAAGTTTGTCATAATAAAGAAAGCACCTCCTTTTTAACATTCTGAATAGGTCATAACATTATTTTGCAGTGACTGACTCTCTAAGAAATACGGCTACCAGATTGTATATATAGTGCATGAATGTCAGCAGATAGCGCATGCAGGAGATAATATAAACACATTTATAGCAATTGATTATACCACAAAAAAAAGGAAACCACTGTTTTCACTTCTTAAACGAATTATTTTCCAGGAAATGACGTTGCAAAAAAATATAATTGACATACTTACATCATAGGACATCAGAAATTAATTAATACCTATAATGATGGTTATAAATTTCTCCACTAGGGTGCATTCTTACAACATTGCGATCCTTTGGCAATAAATAATATGATCTGGTTGCAGTGGTGAACAAGCGTAATAATCGTTTCTCATTTGTTTTCAAACATCGCTTCTCATTTGTTTTCAAACATCCCCGTTTACATTAGATAAATAAATATTTTAAAATAACTATATTTAAATAATGATTTGTGAGTAAACAGCTTAATTTTATTCGTTAAACAGTCCTAACAAATGCTACTCTTGATTTCCAAATCCTCTAAATAAATTCATTCATTACTCATGAAAAAAAGGATGGTTTTGTGGCATCTCCACTAGCCGCTGTTCCAGTAATTCAATTCACCCCCTAGCTTTATTAAATAATTTTGTAATAATTATACGTTCCATAATAGTATTTTTTCATAAATCTGACACTCAGTTTCCTGAAAAAATTGTAAATGAAACCATTTAACTCATTTATTTATTTAAAATGAATTAATTAATTAATTCATCACACATAAAAGGACACGTTTGCCAACAAGAATTGCTCCATAAGACTGTTTTCTAGACGTGAAACTTGCTACAGATATGTACTACAGTGATTTGCCAGACTTATTGTCTTTAACCATATTCCGTGTTCCAATGCAGCCAACATGTACTTGCGAAGTTCAACTTGTTACAATGCAGCCAACATGTACTTGCGAAGTTCAACTTGTTACAATGCAGCCAACATGTACTTGCGAAGTTCAACTTGTTACAATGCAGCCAACATGTACTTGCGAAGTTCAACTTGTTACAATGCAGCCAACATGTACTTGCGAAGTTCAACTTGTTACAATGCAGCCAACATACAGTTTATAACTTACCAAGTACTAATTAACTGTTTACACTAAACAAACTTAATAAACAAAAACCACGCCAATAACTAACTAAAAACACGCTAAGTAATTAAACTGCAGGATAAACTTCCCGAATGTCTTCCATTAGTTCTTGGAAAGGGTCTACCGATCTCTTTCTGCTAAATGTGATGAAACTCCTACCTAGGATAAATCTAGTTAGTGTGTTTCTATTTGTATTCTGTTTAGCTCCTTGAGTTTAAGACTTCAATATTAGGGCCCATGTGTTAGTGGTGATGTTTGTAAATGTTACTTGCATCCCGTGATTCTATATCCGCTATCGTCTGCTGACGCATCACCAGCATCCACTTTGGACTTAGAAAAATGTTTCGCCTCACATGTTGGATACTATTTACACAATAATAATAATAATAATAATAATAATAATAATAATAATAATAATAATAATAATAATAATAATAATAATAATAATAACAATAATAATAATAACAATAATATAATAACAATAATAACAATAATATAATAACAATAATAATAACAATAATAACAATAATAACAACAATAATAATAACAATAATAATTCATCCATAGTAATTCTGCCCGAAGGCAGGTCCTTCACTTGAATCATAGCATTTTCATGCTGTGCTTGCAGCTTTACTAGGGAATTGTAGGTGTGGTAGCTTCCCGTTGCTTTCCACACCGGTGAAGGATGATGGTGATAATGATAAGGATGAAGATGGCCATATGATTTCGGGGACCGTTTGGGCCTTAAAGTTTTCCTGTCATTTGTCTTACGGGTGAGAAAAACCCCAGAAAAACTGTCCCGACCGGGGATCGAACCCGGAACCGCTGCGTGACAAAGCAGTACGCTACGAGACCACAGGGGTGGACATAATAATAATAATAATAATAATAATAATAATAATAATAATAATAATAATAACCTATGTCCAGATCCAGGATTTCAAAGACTTTAAAGAATAAAAAAAAAAATTAAAGAATGTTGAGACGGACTAGAAGGATATAGTTGTAGAAATTTCTAGTAGAACTTAAAGAGTCCTCAAAGGACTACGACATGAAAGGAAAGTGACGATGGTAACGATTATTATTATTATTATTATTATTATTATTATTATTATTAAAACTAAAAGAAGAATATGAAAAATGGGGACTTTATATAAACATTGAGAAAACTAAATACCTGTGTATAGGAGAAGAAATGGAAAATATAAATTTCAACAATGGAGAAGAACTAAAACCTAGTATTGAATGCACTTATTTGGGAACAAAATTAGACCATTCAGGCGATAACACAGTGGAAATTAAAAATAGAATCGCACAAACAAAACAAGCAATAAATGCTTTAAACTCTGTTTGGTGGAGCAAAAATATTACAAAAAATAGAAAATTACAAATATATCAAACCATAATTCAGAGCATTTTAACATGTGGTGCTGAAGTCTGGCAAATTCCTACCAGGGAAATGAAAAGAATTTTAAGTACAGAAATGGATGTGCTAAGAAGATCAGCTGGAAAATATAGAATGGATAGAATACGAAATAAAGAAATAAGGGAAATTATGGGTGTACAAGAGGAGCCGGACATCATAGACATCAAAGAAAAGAAAAGATTGCAGTGGTATGGTCATGTCAAACGAATGCCAGAGAAAAGATTGCCAAAAATTGTTATGGAATGGATCCCAATGGAAAGGAGGAAGAGAGGAAGACCGAAGAAAACTTGGATAGAACGGGTACAAGCAGATATGAATATCAGAGGAATGGAGGAAGATCAATGGATGGATAGAGAGGAATGGCGTTTGATTTCAGGAAGACGGCGGCAGTTGCCATGATACCGGATGATGATGATGATGATTATTATTATTATTATTATTATTATTATTATTATTATTAATATTATTCTATAGTAATTCTGCCTGAGGGCAGGTCTTTCACTACAGTCATAGAATTTTCATGCTATGCTTTGCAGCTTTACTAGGGGATTATAGGTGTGGTAGCTTCCCGTTGCTTTCCACACCGGTTAAGAATGAAGATGACCGGATGATTGTCGGGGACCGTTGGGCCGTAAGCTTCCTGACATTTGTCTTACAGGTGAGGGAAACCCCCCCCCAAAAAAAACCTCACCCAGGAGCCTGTCCCGACCGGGGATCGAAACCGGGCCCGCTGCATGACAAGGCAGCACGCTACCTCGAGACCATAGGGGTGGACAAAAATAAGACATTAAGAGGATTAAAATGTGTATGTTTTTTTTTTATTTGTAGACAAGATTCAGCTTAAATCTCTTCCTGGAACAATAGAAGATGAATACGAAATTCGTAGGGAATGATTGGAAGACAGCTCAAGATAGGGATGTATGATGAGCTTATGTCCACGCGACCATGAACCTAGGGATTTGATGTCCGTCGCCGTGGCGTAGTCGGTAGAGTCCCTACCTTCCACTCCGGCGACCCGGCTTCGATTCACAGCGGGGTAGGGGATTTTAAATCTCCACCTTGGGTCTGGGTCCTGTCTTGTGTTTGTATGTGTGAATTAAGATAAAAAGGTTAATAAAGATAAAACAAAAAGGAAGAACAGTGTAAAGGAAAACGAGAAAGAAATATATATATATATATATATATATATATTGCCAAAGGGTTAGTTATTGTGACATAATTTGTATACAACATTTCTTCAAACCAAAATATTTGCAGGCATATTTATTACACGCTTCATATTAGCTTGACCTGTATCTATCTATGTAACGGAATCCTTCAACACGATTTTGACTCACTTAAAAACATTGGATAGACTTCAAACTTTGTATACTTGTAAAGGACCAACGACAATACAATAATTTCATAATTTTTTTCTAAGATCCTGGCCAGAATCATCAAGACATCAAAAAAATAAAGACCGGTATAATAGGTTGCGAACTTATCGACTTTTTAGTCCATTGTTGTAAGAAATTAATATTATACCCTCTGGTAGGTCAGTTGGTAGAGCGGTGGACTGTAGTGGTATATAACTTCAGTAATCCATAAGTCGCTGGTTAAAATCCGGCCCGGAGGATTTTTTAGAAGAGTATTAAGCAATTAAATTTTCATGGGATTCCGGTTTATGACAATGGATTAAACTAAAAATTAAAAAATTAATAATAGTTTTAAAAAACTAAAACAGCACGCTTTATTAGAAAACCGAACTAAAAAATGAAAAATAATTTTAATTTCCAACACGCTTGGGATAAAATTAAAGTGGTCAACAAAAAAATCATGCCCAACACATCTAGAATAAAACTATAGTTGTCTACAAAAAAATAGTTTTATCGTCAAAAGTGTGGGGTGCTTTTTTATGGTTTTTACGTTTTCTTCTTAGAGACTTTACTTTTACCAATATCTGTTTATTATCAAATATATTAATCGATATAAAGCACCCCACGCTTTTGATGGTATTTGTTTTTGTAGACTATTTAACTCATGCCCTAAATGGGAGTCAATGACCAATCACGTTTCAATGATTTCTGTTTTACAACCAATCAGAGTCGTGTTTCACGAAATATTTATCAGTGTTATAATTACCATATATTAAACAAAGCTCCTCCTTTTTAATATTCTGAACAGGTCTGACCGTTATTTTGCAGTGACTGAGCCTATAAGAAATACGGCTACCAGATTGTATATATAGTGCATACATGTCACATTTGTAGCAATTTATTATACCACCAAAAAAAGAAACCACTGTTTGACTTTCTTAAATGTATTTTTTCCCAGGTAATAATCCAGAAAAATATAATTGTAATATTTACATCATACGACATCAGAAATGAATTAATATACAGATTGATGTTTCATTTTTTCTCCACTAGAGAGCATTCTTACAATATTGCGTTCCTTTGGCAATAAATAGTATGATCTGGTTGCAGTGATAAACAAAAGAAGCAGTAGAAGCGTACCTATCGTTTCTCATTTGTTTTCAAACATCGCCGTTTGCATTAAATATATAAATATTTTGAAATAACTACAGTTAAATAATGATTTGTGAGTAAACAGCTTAATTTTATTCGTTAAATAGTCCTAACAAATGCCACTCTTGATTTCCAAATTCTCTAGATAAATTCACTCCTCACTTCGTGAGTCGTGAATTTATCGATAATTTGGAAATCACTCGTGGCATTACTTATGATAACTCTAATTTTATGCTAGATGTGTTGGAGATGATTTTTTTTACCACTTTAATTTTATCCCAAGCGTGTTGGAAATTAAAATTAATTTTCATTTTTAAGTTCGGTTTTCTAATAAAGCCTGTTGTTTTAGTTTTTTAAAACTATTATTATTTATTGTTTATTTGAGTGATTTACTGGTGTGACCGCATGATCTAACCTTAATATGAACGCCTGTACTTACTAACACCTGAAATGACCATATTGTAGTCTGTAGACCAAATAATTGTGGAAATTAAAGAATTTTGTCTTCGGAAAAAAAGAAAAAAGGAAATACTTTACAACACGTGACAAGAAACCATACAGCATGCGCATGCGCTAACAGACGCGAAGCGGTTTACACTATGCAATCACGGGTTGCAGCCAACATATACACAATATTTGAACTCGCGTTGCCAACGAACCTAAAAGCTAACCTAACGCAATTTAAGTACTCTAACCTGTCAGAATGCACGCTGATTTTATTTAGTGTAAGTTAATTAGTACAGATTCTATGTTGGCTGCACTGGAACACAGAATATTCATTAAAATCAATATGGCTGCAATGTCTTCATGTAGCTCATTATCGTGAAAAAAATATATACAAATAATCGCTAGAAAACATGTAAAAATCATTGTAAATGGTGGGAAATAATTTGAAAACTGAGACCCTAAGAATAAAATTTGACAAGAGTTGATTAAGTAGTTTAAAAAGTGATGTCACGTGTTGTAAAGTTTAGCCAAAAGAAAAGTACAGTTGTTTGGGGAATTAACCATATTTGGTGAAATGATTAATCAAATGGTATTCATTGTTTAAGGGGGGTGATGGGCGAAATTTCTATTTTCTACATTTTTTGAGCTGGAGACTTGATTTTTTGTACAAACATTCACTGCATGATACACAATGATGTGTTTAAGTTTCATTCTTGTGAGACATTTATTTTACGAGTTATTAAATATTATATTTTTAAAAATTTGCATATATTATAATTAAATGGGTTCCACAATTATTTATTAAATGCCTGATTTTTTTACAAGACCCCTAAAATATTTAGAAAAACACCATGCATTAGAATTCTTATAACATGAATACAAAGGGAGAAAAAAAATAACGATGTGCCTCATGCGTGGAATTACAAAAAAAATTAATAGTTGCATACATTTTATGTTTTATTTCTTAAAATACTACTTCAATCATGAAACCCATGCACTACTTTGTTACCCATTGTTTTTAGGACATGCTGTAAAAATTTGAACCTTCTTGGACAAAATTCCTGAATTCCATTCAATATTGAATGTACAAAAATGCAGTGAAAATAAAAGTGTGAAAAAAAAAGTTTAAATATTTGCATGCAGGTGGCATTTAACTGGCGCAGCCTTTTAACTCCTACGTAATTTAGGGCACTTACAAGCGCCATAGGCCTCTGAAACTTTGCCAACATATACATTAGAGTACAGGCTATTTTTTAGTACAAAAAATGTCAATTTTGATCTCAAATGGTAAATTTTTCACCCATTACTCCCCTTAATGATTGCTTCACAAGCTACTTGTCACTGATTTAGTTACGTTAAGGAATTCAAATAACTTTAGTCTGACTATTTAACTCATGCCCCAAATGGGACTCAATGGCCAATCACGTTTCAATGATTTCTGTTTCACAACCAATCAGAGTCGTGTTTCACGAAATATTTATCAGTGTTATAATTACCATATTAAAGAAGGCTCCTTCTTTTTAATATTCTGAACAGGTCTGACCATTATTTTGCAGTGACTGAGGCCGTGAGAAATACGGCTACCAGATTGTATATATAGTGCATGAATGTCAACACAAGCCGCATGCGGGAGTTAATATAAAAACATTTGTAGCAATTGATTATACCAGCAAAAAAAAGAAACCACTGTTTGCACTTTCTTAAATGTATTTTTTCCCAGGTAACAATCCAGAAAAATACAATTGTCATATTTACATCATACGACATTAGAAATGAATTAATATACACTTTGATGTGTTTCATTTTTTCTCCACTAGAGAGCATTCTTACAATATTGCGTTCCTTTGGCAATAAATAGTATGATCTGGTTGCAGTGATAAACAAAAGAAGCAGATGAAGCATACCTATCGTTTCTCATTTGTTTTCAAACATCGCCGTTTACATTAAATATATAAATATTTTAAAATAACTATAGTTAAATAATGATTTGTGAGTAAACAGCTTAATTTTATTCGTTAAATAGTCCTAACAAATGCCACTCTTGATTTCCATATTCTGTAGATAAATTTGAAATCACTCGTGGCGTTACTTATGATAAATTTGAATTTTATGGGTTGTACTCGAGCTTGCTGCTTAGAACAATCAAGTGATTACGTTTGGTTTATGCCATCGCTTTAATGTTTATGTTTCTATATGAATGTACCTTCGTATATGTATCACTACGCAGTGCCCAACATCCTCATTTCTGTTCCAATCTTTCCTAATTGTTAACTAGTCAGTATTTTTATGTAATAAGATATAAGATTGCAATACATATAGTACGTTATTTAATTGTGTTTGTGTGAAACCAAGATAAAAGACAGAAGTCTTACTTTTCATTATACTATTCAAATGTTTGTGCGTGAAACCAAAATAAAAGACAGTCAGATGTCTAACTTCTCATTACACTATCCAACTGTTTGTTTGTGAAACACGAACAAAAGACAGTCAAAAGTCTAACTTTTCTGGGCAAGAGGTACTCTACCAGGATTCTTAGATACATTTTGGAATTCCTTACATTTGGATAGAGTATATCTTTCTAAAATTGTCATCGCTGCCATTAGAGGGTCAATTTCAATTTTAAGAATCCATTTTTACAAAATTTCTACTTTATAGCATGTATACTTCAATTACAATTTGAAAATTTTAAATGTATTTACAAAATGTATTTCATCAATTTATAAAACTAATTGTCTGTATCACTTTGTCCTTGAGGCAATCCTCTAATGAGGAAAGTTTTATATAACGATAATGATAATATAATAATAATAATAATCTTCTTCTTCTTCCTTCCAAGTATTAGGCCAAGGCCTGTTACGATCCTATAGAAAATTTTCCCTCCAGCGTTTCATAGGACGGCCCAGTGATCTTCGTCCTCTTGGTATATAATTATAAACAGCTTTGGGGGTCCGATTTGAACTCATTCTTTCAAGATGGTGTTTCCAATTTAGTTAATAATAATAATAATAATAATAATAGTAATAATAATAATAATAATAATAATAATATTCAACTGTTTGTATGCGAAACCAAAATAAAAGACATGTCTAACTTCTCATTATACTATTCAACAGTTTGTATGCGAAACTAAAACAAAAGGCAGTCAGAAGTCTAACTTCTTATAATACTATTCAACTGTTTGTTTGTGAAACCAAAATAGAAGACGGTCAGAAGTCTAACTTCTCATTACACTATTTAACTGTTGGTTTGTGAAACCAGACCCAAAGACAGTCAGAATTCTAACTTCTCACTACACTGTTCAACCGTTGGTTTATGAAACCAGAACAAAAGACAGTCAGAATTCTAACTTCTCACTACACTGTTCAACCGTTGGTTTGTGAAACCAGAACAAAAGACAGTCAGAATTCTAACTTCTCACTACACTGTTGAACCGTTGGTTTGTGAAACCAGAACAAAAGACAGTCAGAATTCTAACTTCTCACTACACTGTTCAACCGTTGGTTTGTGAAACCAGAACAAAAGACAGTCAGAATTCTAACTTCTCACTACACTGTTCAACCGTTGGTTTGTGAAACCAGAACAAAAGACAGTCAGAATTCTAACTTCTCAGTACACTGTTCAACCGTTGGTTTGTGAAACCAGAACAAAAGACAGTCAGAATTCTAACTTCTCACTACACTGTTCAACCGTTGGTTTGTGAAACCAGAACAAAAGACAGTCAGAAGTCTAGCCTCTTATTACATTATTCAATTGTTTGTGAAACCAGAATAAAAGACAGTAAGAATTCTAACTTCTCATTATACTATTCAATTGTTTGTGTGTGAAACCAGAATAAAAGACGGTCAGAAGTCTAACTTAGTATTACAATATTCAATTGTTTATTTATGAAACCAGAACAAAAGACAGTCAGAAGTCTAACTTATTGTAATATTATTCAACCGTTTGTGGGCAAAACCAAAACACAAGACAGTCATAAGTCTAACTTCTCATTATACTATGTTGCAATCTTACCTTTCAGTACATAAAAATTTTGATTCTAATGATAAGTGGTGTTATTGTGTTGGTAAATAAATGAAATGACATTACAGTGTCTGCAACCCCGCACCTCTTGCGGCGGCGTCAGAGTAACCAACAGCAGCAAGAGGAAAATCTTCAAGTTCCTCCTAAACCACCGCCTTCTCATTCCGCTCTAAGCCACGCCACCGGGTCGTCCTACTACACCACCCCCTCGCCCCCAGTACATTCCAGTGCAGTTCCGCACATCCCACCCCCTGACGTATACGCCCGGATCGACCAGCTGGGAAAACAACTCCAATCCTTGGAGCAATCAGTAGCCAATGACGTCAGACTTATCCTGACGATACTTCAGCAGCAGAGGAGTTCAGAGTCTTCAGGCTCGTCCATGATGCCCGATTACAGGGAGTCTTCCTCGGATTACGGACAGAGGTCGGGCCGTTCGTCCAGAGAGCGCGCGTTACCGCACGTACAAAGAAGTTATAGCATTTCACAAGATAGTCCGTCTAACTTCAGACCTCCAACGTTGGAAGATCAAGCTCCGACCGAATCGCAAAGTAGCAGCGCGACTAAACCTCAACTGTCATCCGTCCCACATACAGTGACCCCAGAACTGCCCAGCAGGCGTCTACACCAGCAGCCGCCACTCCCGCGCGTGCCGCAGAGAAGCCAGTCGCAACCCACGGATCTCACACAGGTCAGTTGTACTGTAATGTATAACCCTAGCAATAGTTCCTAGTAATGGGAGCTTAGATGCGAGTCCTGTACTAACCAGATGTAGGTCTCAGCCAATAGGAAGCATGACCACACGTCATTGCTAGCTCCCTCGCTAGTACAGTCACTGCTAAACATTTTAAAAATATCACTACAAAGATTAATTAATATTTAAAGTAAAGTGATCCCACAACAGACCCGGGGGCCCTTGGGGTAGTAGGAGGTTAAGGCTCCCACTTTTTCCTAGACAGTCGGCACTTTATGTCAGCCGGGTTGTCAGCCCTGCGTGACGGCCACCTTTACCCCCAGAACAAGCGTCTGGTACTCATTTCCGTTAGAGGCTGAATCGACCCCAGGGTCATAGTGCCGCCAGAGGGTTTGGGTCAGTTTAAAAATCCTGACCCCAACGGGGACTTGAACCTGCGACCCTCCGGCTTGTAGCTCAGTGCCTTAACCACTACGCTACGGCGTGCCCCATAAAAGACTACTTGGTGGTCTTAAACAAAAAATAAAAAAAATAACAAAATGAGAAAGAAATTTAAAGTGGAAAATGGGAGTAAGAGGTTCATAGAAGCTTCTTGTAAAAAAACCAGGGGGAAAACGTCCAGTTGGTAGACCAAGAATGAGCTGGGAGAATAACATACTCCACGATTTGAGGGAAGTAGATTATGCAGGGAATGATTGGAAAACATTATCTCAGGATAGGGATGTATGTCCGCGCGACGATGAACCTACGGGTTCGATAGAGCCAGTGAGTTAGAATGAGATGTGTGTTGCAGGTGCACCATTCTCCCTCCTTAAAGCTGGCGACAGTCTTCGCCTTTACAACCATCCACTAGGGGCGACACAGAGAGTGAAGATGTGTGGTCAGCACAACGTGGAGCTGGCAGTGATGACGCGAGTTCCTGGGAGTTCAAGGAGTCGGGAGGCACTCGGCTGGAAGCGCCGATAGCAAGACTGGAGTCGCTAGACGAGCTGGACCAGGGACCGGTGAGTATCCACTGACAAGCGATACTTCGTGTGCACTAATTAACAGGCCTGCTCTAACACTTGTTTGTTGTGCGCAGGACTCAGCTGGCAGCAGCCCTAACGTCAGCACCATGTTCATCCAGAAGCCTGAAGCCAAATCTTCAGACGTGTAGATTTTGAGCAGCTCAGTTTGGGGCCTTGACCTAGCTCAATGCAGGACTGAGTTCACTCCTTTTTTTATTTCTCTTTGGTGTGAAGTGTGATGACTTAGTTGAACACCAACACCAATTCCATAGAGAAAAGAACGTAGATTCAAACTGTGATCACAGGGTACTGGAGGTACAATCGCCGAATTTAGTTTATATCGCACATACCGGGAGAGGGGAATACGCTCTACCAGACCGCCGGTACACGCACTGGCAACAGATAAGAGAACATACAAATCAATTCAGTGCTGTGTCTTTTAAAATGCGTATGCTGTAGTAGAAATTTATGGTGTCGTAAAATGTAGTGTACCCCATTGATCAAGTTTAATGCCGACTTTATGTGTGTAACTAAAGGATGGAAATAAGAGAAGCGTGCAAACACTGAGTATCCCTACGGCCGGGCCTGGTTCATACATTTAGTGACAACCAGGGACAGGATTTCTATGTAAACACAGGGTGCGGCGTAAGTTAGTTAACCACTGCACATGATTACAAGGGGAAAAAATCAGATTGGTTCAAACTGGGATTTGAATACGGGACCTTCAGTATACAATGGAATGTATTATTATTATTATTATCATCATCATCATCTTCATCATCATTATTATCACTTCTTCTTCTTCTTCCTTCCAAGTATTAGGCCAAGGCCTGTTACGATCCTATAGAAAATTTTCCCTCCAGCGTTTGAGGGAAATTCTCGTGTAAGACTTGAAAGCATAATAATAGTCCCTTCGATTGGTTGCTGGCCAAAGGAAGGCAAGACCAGTGATGGGGCTGCCATCTTATAGCCTCTGGTCAGGCTTTTCTGGAGAAGAAAAGAAAATAAAGGAAAGAAGAAATGGAAGAAAGGAAAGACTCCCTAGCCTTCGGATGCCCTAATAGCGTCGGCGTAAAAAAAAACAAGAGTTAACCAAGAGAGGTTAGATAGTAAAGTTAAAAGAGTGCAAAACACAAGTAAGTGGAAGAAATGTTTTGCTCAGCTTAGGCACCTTGTGGTCGCCATCCACATATCCCCTAGATGAGGACCCCTGAGGGGTCATTATTATTATTATTATTATTATTATTATTATTATTATTATTATTATTATTATTATTATTATTATAAGAGAAAAAAATTAGGAACTCAGTTATAAGGGAGAAAATGAAGATTGAAGACACCATTTTAGATTATGTTAAAACTCAGCAATTAAGATGGTACGGACATGTCCAGCGAATGGAAGAGTGGAAAATGTGTTTTGGAATGGAAACCTGAGGGAAGACGAGGCAGAGGAAGACCTAAAACTTCCTGGAGTCAGGGAATATATTTATACATGAAGGAGAAGCATCTACAACCAGGAGATTGGTTGGACCGACAAAATTGGCTATTAGGAATCGGACGATGTCAAAGACATTGATCAATCGATGATCTATCTATCTATCTATTATTATTATTATTATTATTATTATTATTGTTATTTTCTTCTGATCGCGGATTCAAGCTCGGATGGAAAAATCCAAGTGCAAGTCCTTCCGGGTGGAACCGTGGGTCCCGAATCGGGCTCGTAAAAGAACCTCAAGGCAAAATTATAGCGTATGAACAAAATTTGATCCACCTTTCCCATCCAATTAATACATTAGTTGTCTACCAGATGTCTCTTTGAAGCGATAAGCTAGCAATTTGTCACTTGCTGACATCTCTAGGAAAATAAGGCTAATTAAATGAGCTTAGACGAGTAATTCCTACAATTGAACACTCTCGCCCGACGTGGGGATGTAGCATATTATTGTTAGCAGAATGGGTGATATATACAGGGTGTGCCAGTGATCACATTGTACTACATTCTGTTCTCTATGTTCAAGTACTATTGTTAGCGAAGTTGTTGTATTTAATTCTGCATGGTATGTAATTTTTACCGACATATTTATTTGTATATATAAGCAACGATGTAAATATCAAGTTTACCTGTACATAAGGCTTTCTACTGTACAATACAGACATTTGGAGTGCGTGCGTGAATGAGTGAAGCAATAGCATTTTGGAACATTTGGGGACAAAAAACTTTATATGAAATTAACCTTTTTGCTCAGGTATATAAATTTGAATTAACTCAACTGTTTTTTCCTTTCTGTTTCAATATTATTGTTGAAAAACAATTGTTGATTGTTTTTTATTTTTTAACTTAAGGTTGTGAATTAGTACAGCACACGAGATAAGCAGGGCTGCCAATTTAATGTCGAATCAAAAAAAATGTCCTCTTTTTTGATACTCAATGGGAAATATATCTGGGAATCCCCGTCTGTGATAAAACTTGCATCCCATCTTGCTCTTTTCCCCCTCCAAACAACTGCTGCCACCTATATACTCGCACTTTTACTACTTTAATGGCAGGTCTGTACAACGAACTTGCTAACTGTTTTTTCTTCATCCTTGGGCATGATCCATTTTTAAACTTCAAAACAAAATATATATTTTTGTCATTGTGATAAAATTGTATGTAAAATTCAACTCCCTCCAAGTAAATAGGGAAGAATTTGTGGGGTAGACAGTGTTCCCAACTCTAATCAACCAGCATTTAATTATGTATCCTCTATATTCATACATTTTTCATCTTCATCTTTCATTTATTTGGACCTAGTTGTCTCTTAACTAACACTGGCAGTATTGAAGCCGTAGGTTCATGGCTGTGCGGATATAAGCTCTCCATACATCCCTATTCTCAGCTATAAGACCCTCTATCATGGAGTAAAGGCATACTTACTTACTCACTGGCACTATCGAACCCGTAGGTTCATGGCCGCGCGGACATAAGCTCTCCATACATCCCTATCCCGAGCTCAATTTTCATGTGATATCGTGAAAGGCTATCAAATAAGCATTCTAATTCTTCATAGAACTCATCCTTGATCTTGTCATCTTTATCTTCTGTGGGGGCATGTACATTTACAATTATAAAATCATGTCGTTTACCCTTTAGAATTATGTATGATATCCTATCAATAACAAACTTAATATCTCGGATAGCGGATAGGATCCTCCTTCTGACTAAAAAAACCCGTTCCAAATGCAGGTCTTTCTGCACCTCCGTAGTATAGTGCAAAGCTTCCAGATTCCTGACTACCTTCTCCTGGCCACCTAACGTCCTGTAAAGCGACTATATCCAAGGGCGATTTATCTAATTCCCGCGTTAATATCTCTAGCGCCCCGCTATTGTATAAAGTCCTAACATTCCATGTTCCTAGGAACATGTCCTTGTGTTTGAGCCTTTGGCATGGGTTCCCTGAAGTAGTCCCCGCCCGGAGATCCGAATGGGGGATTATTTGACCTCTGGATAATTTTACCCCAGTTGAACCCATGTCCGAATTTCTTGACGGTTGTATTTTTACGGTGAAAGATCGTCACTCTTTCGACCAAGGTACTTTTTTCGTCTGGCTTATCACCTTCGACCAGTCCGGCATGGGTAACCCTATCTGCAGCAATGCTACCGCCGGCATAGTTCTCAGGATCATTTAAGCACGCAAGCCACTCCACCACGACAAGGTAAAGATAACATGGAGGCATTTTAGCATGAAACTAAAAATGAAATGCTCTACTCTGGCTCTCTATGAAGGCTGGAGGAAAGTTTTTTAAGCACAAAATGTATATCTACATGTATTTTTTTTTTCAAATGCCCTTCGGAAATTGATATAATTACACATGTATTAGGTAGCACGGAGCCAACAGTCACATTCATGGCGCCACAGTGTTTTCATTATATATTAAGTTACGTATTCGCTTCGGCAATACACTAACAATTAGAGGTTAATGGACTCAGTCTTCGTCCCCTTGTCAGCCTCTCGGAAGGCTAACAGTAGCCGCAATCTGTGTTGTTCATCTTGTTTTCCTTTTGGTCTAGTGCCAACAGGTTGTCTTCAATGACATTTTTGGCTTTCTCCCCTGACATTGGCGGAATTGTAATCCATTTCTTAGGTTGGGGCACCTGGAAGGCGGAGTTACATTACCCCGAAGATATGATGGGTGATAAATGATAATGAAGCGCCAGGAGAGTTCTTAACCTAAATTCCAGACCATGTGCAACCACAGGAATAGTTCCCTTTAAGGAAAACTTCCTATGGTCTAACTGGGATCGAATCCGGGACCTCGTGAACTTTGGTCAGAAACACTGACCACTGGACAATGCGGATGGTCATATGCAAGGATGTTGAATCTGTTTAACTCATTTTTGTAAGAAATTCCAGAAAGGATCTTTGAGCAATGACCAATCCAATTCTAAATTTGAAATTGTACCAGGTCATGTTATTAGTCATTCAAAATATCTCTGCAGGCGGAAGAATTACGAAGCTCTGTATGTTGCTACACGTGACGTCATAAGGCAGTGTACACGTCAGCGTCCCACGTCCCATTCCCCTCTGCACTTATAGATAGCAGTGTCACGTGTTCTATTCCTGCATAAACACGACTGGCAGAGCCCTCCGTCAACAACTGCACTTACTCCTTAATAGGGTAATATTCTTATGGCTCTTATTAAACGTGTGTTGACAAGTGTTTGCGATTTGTTTTGAATTTCCGTACTAGGACACAAACACACATAATTGGCAGAGCTTTCAAAAGTTACTCACTGTTTTATGATATACTTCTATTGGAACAGAATGAACTTCTCAAGAATTAAATTAATCGTGATTATTTCTTACCTCATACCTCTATATTTCTTTAAATACAGCACTGCAATATCGGCAATTTCTCATCACCATCATCAGCTGTTTTCACGATTTTTACTTTTGTTGATAATTATCCAAACTGCCATCTGATGTTCTTTTAGAGAATTATTTTCTAAACTGCCATCTGGTATTCAATTTAATGAATCATTTTCTAAACGCCATCTGTTGTATTTTTGAAGAACTTTGTAATCAAGCTAGGTTCATCTGGAATTTCGAAGTTCACAGTTCTAGTATGGTTTTTTTGAATATATATTTTTCCCCAAACTGTTAAATCTAAAGGTTTAGATAGATGTCTCAAAAGTTTTGCTTCTTTTTCAATTCTATGATGCTCTAATAAACTATGTGCTGCTATAGCTGATTTTTCAATTTCTCCATTCTTTATATTTCTGAAGTGTTCTTTTTTACGAGTTTCCAAATTCCTTTTTGTTTTTCCTATATATATATCCTGTTGCAATCTTTGCAATCAATTTGATAAATTCCAGATTTTTTGTTGTCTGGGGTGTTAGATTTATTATTAGTTAACAGAACTTCTTCCTCAATTTTTATTTTCAACAAGTTGCGGTGTCCGGGAATAAATCATCTAACACGTACAAGTGAACTGAAGCCATCTGTAACGTCACTGAACACTGAGTTAAAAAATATATCAGTTACTATTTAACTCATGCCCCAAATGGGAGTCAATGACCAATCACATTTCAATTAATTTTGTTTTATAACCAATGACAGTCGTGTTTCACCTCGATATTTATCGAATTATGTTTAGCAAAATAAAGAAAGCTCCTCCTTTTTAATATTCTGAACAGGTCAGAGCATTATTCTGCAGTGACTGACTCTCCAACAAATACGTTGAATATAGCAAATAATGAACAGATTCCTTCGAACTGCACATTTGATAATTGTGTTTTTAAATAATGATTTTACCGAGTTGTTTCCTAAAAAAAATAATAAATAACCTATAATGTTGGTTATAATATACAGTTTGATGTGTTTATTTTTCAACTAAGATGCATTTTTACAATATTGCGATCCTATTTGGTAATAAATAATATGATTTGTTTTCAAACATCTCCGTTTACATTAAATATATAAATATTTTAAAATACCGGTAACTATATTTAAATAATGATTTTTGAGTAAACAGCTTAATTTTATTCGTTAAATAGTCCTAACAAATGCCGCTCTTGATTTTCAAATCCTCTAGATAAATTGGAAATCACTCGTGGCATTACTTATGATTATGTTCCCTGCCTCTGGTCCCGAGGATCGCGGGTTCAAACCCGGCCGGGGTCGATGGATTTTTTAGTATGGAAATTTCAAGGAGCAAGTCCTCCGGGAGGAACTTTAAGATATGGGTCCCGAGTCTGACCATTTTCAAGCTCGTTAAAGAACCTTAAGCCTGAATAAAGAGGCCTCTGAGCAAAATTTACCGACCTTCTTCATCCTAGTAATACCTTAGTTGCCTACTAGATGTCTCACTGGGTCGGTGTGTTGACCGCATACCATTCATGACATATTTAGGGAAATAGGCGTAACTAAATTAACTCGGTTTAGTAACTCTGCTCCGCAAAGGCCATGCTGCACTGTCGTTTAGGGCGAATCTATGGAGATAGGCTTTTTTAACCCATGTCCAGTTACCATCGCTGTGAATTCGGCGAGGGAGCTTTAAGTCTATCAGTTTTGGTGTCCATAATTCGGAGATATGGAAATGATTGTTTTTAATTCTTATGGTATACTACAATGTTAATAGCAATTTTTCCTTTATTTTTTCAATCCCCTTATGATTTATCTTAAATTATTGATTTGTTCAATCAATAATTTTTATCATTATTTTTAATTTTACATTAATACTAGAAGTCCCGGCCACGCGTTGCTGTGGCTAAGGTATACGTTAAAAATTTAAATTAAGTTGCTGTCTTTCAGCCAAATTACTTAAAACTAATACTTATACACGAAATTAATAATATTGAAAATAAAATAAACACTGAACACACTTAAATTATGAAATAATCAATATTTGTAATTCAATTAAAATTCGCGGTTGCAACAAAAAGCACAGCCATCTGGATCTCTCTTTGTTAAATAATAAACCAATTACCTTACACCGCCATCTGTTAGAATCATATGGAACTCACAGATAATTATAACTCTTTGTTAAATAATAAACAAATAATTTGCAATAAAAAATAATGCGACTATAAATTTAGTTATAAACTACCCTAAGTCTCAAGTTGGATCAAACTGCACACAGTGTGCAAAATTTTATTAAAATCGGTTCAGTAGTTTAAGATTCCATCGCGGACAAACAACGTGACACGAAATTTTTATATATTAATATACCCCTATCAGTTTGCTGGCAGTTTTTTTTAGTCTTTCCCTCTCTGAAGGGAGAAAGCATCTGCAAGCAGCATCTTTCCTTAATTTCCCCACTGGATCTGCCATTTTCTCTTTCTCTCATTACATTATTCCGTATTTTATCCATACACGTTTTACGTGAACTCCTTGTCAAGAAATGCATTTTGGTGCTCAAGGGCTTGTTTTTTATTTCCGCTAGTTGTATGGCACATCTCTGACCCTCTAACAACACAACACTTTGAACTACAGTGGTTTGTTTTTCTTCTTATTTTTGTTTATTGCTTAAAATGGAGTTTAATTTCCTTATCACCGCTCTTCCTTTGTTTATTCTCATTATAATCTCATCACTAATGTTCATTTGTTTATTAAAACTGACTAGCAGATGTTTCACTGTTTTAACACATTTTTTTTTTTACATTCTGCGGGTAAATTCTCAATTGTATCAAAAACAAAAAAACAATGAACAGACAGGTGAATGGAGAAGACTACATAACAATGAACTACATGGTCTTTATAGGGAGCCAGATATAATAAGAACAGTTAAGTCTCGTAGACTGCGATGGGCAGGACATGTTGCACGTATGGGGAATGAAAGACTTGCATGGAAGCTTCTTGTAGGGAAGCCAGAGGGAAAACGCCCAGTTGGTAGACCAAGAATGAGGTGGGAGAATAACATTACCTATGATTTGAGGGAAGTAGATTATACAGGGAATGATTGGAAAGTATTAGCTCAGGATAGGGATGTATGGAGAGCTTATGTCCGCGCGGCCATGAACCTACGGGTTCGATAGTGCCAGCGAGTAAGTAAGTAAGATGTTTCACTGTTTTAACCCTTAAATTGTCAATACAATATTTTCTCGTGCAAGTTATTTAAATGTTCCGGACCTCAAGGAAAATAAATTCATGTTACACATTGTTATCATTATACATTATTGCATAATTTGACATAAATATATGTAATTTTTAATCGTTTGTTTTTCTATTGATCTAAAAACAAAATTAAATAAATGAAATCACTGTATCCAATAAGACACATTTTTAATTTAAGGGTTAACACATTTTTTTTTTACCTTCTGCGGGTAAATTCTCAATTGTATGGTCCCCCATTTTCAAATATTTACACATTACCATAATCACGTCTAGTCCAGCCTTCTTTAATCCTATTATTGAACTCAAAAACATGTATTATTTTAGAAGTAAGTTGAACCCATTAAATGGAGTTGGGAACGCTATCCTGGGACAGTCGATCCTGCCATCAGAGTTGATAGTGGGTTGCTCATATATCGATATAATGCATATATACATACATATATAAGCTTAATATAATTAATCACTTTAAAAATTGTTGGTTTGTCCTACAAATGAGATGTTACGACATCTCGCGAGTAAATGCTGCCATTCACATGCACACATCTGTACATGCAGCCACTTATTACCTTAACATGGACATTTCCTCTAGGGTACTTCTATATCCGCCGAAGTTTTAATTCTTACATCACAAGGAAACAAAGAGTAGCTCGAATTCGAAAAGTCCAGGGTGCAAACTCCGGTGCTGGTCGGTCTGAAGAGGCGACCTCCTGTATAAGTCATAGAACGATCAATGGTTTTCTTTTGTTTCCAATGATAAGTATATAACAGGAAAACAGGGTTATATAAGAAAGAGAAAAGTTTGTGTTAGAACAAAGAACTCTGAGTAGCACAATGGTCAGTGCGCTGGTCCGTTTTGTGTTCAATTCCCGGTTCACGGAAAAGTTATTATATTTTTAAAAAATGAATGTTTGATCGGAGAACAAGTGACTGCTTGCGTCATGTAAACACATGTTCCCGCTAGAGCTAATTGCCGACATGTTTAATTATATAAGGGGATTCTGTCCCACAAGTCCATCTACATTAGTGGGCAAGTTATGGTGAGAAAATGGGCATGTTGGTGTACAAGAGATTAGTTAGGCATTCACTTGTTCGTTAGCGGGTTTTTATCATAAGTTGGCTACACTGACTGAGCAACGACTAATACATATTTTACGTTGTAAATATGGTGATTTTAGGCTACTTTCAGCTCAAATCCTCACTTTATTTTAAGACATTTCTAACATAATTTTTGGAAAAGTGTAAACTTTTTTTCTCAAAATTATTTATGAGCATTCATGTTTACTGCTAATTTAAATAAACACTTGAAATAGTTGGATTAATAACAGATTATAATGACAGACAAAGAAAATAAGTTAAAATATACCTTCTTAGGTAAAATCCGTTGTCCTCAACTTATAAAATATGTAATATTTATGCCTGTAGGCCTTTCAGAACATCCGTTCCATCTTCAGCAGGTCACTTTTCGCTACAAAATCCAGTATGATGGTTGATGCTGCTGGTCCTAATGTGGTGTTGTCGTGACAACCATCATAGTGGATGTTGTAGCGAAAAGTGAACTGCTGAAGATGGAACGGATGTTCTGAAAGGCCTACAGGCATAAAGATTACATATTTTATAAGTTGAGGACAACGGATTTTACCTAAGAAGGTATATTTTAACTTATTTTATTTTATGACTCTCCACCTCAACGGTTTTAACAATGAATTTTATAATGACAAAGAAAAATAGTTATAATCTGTGGTCATAAAAGCGAAGAAAATAACATTTACTTCCTTATCGCCTTTAGGCCTACTGGTTCACGCTGTCATCGCTCCTCCAATGTGAATATATTAATGTATATGCTTCTCTGGTGTAGCAGCGCTGTTTTGTTTATCACCGCTCCTACATGCACGCAAGCTAACTTTACAGGGAGCCATGTTGGAGGGGGATTTTTTAGCTCTGGAGCACACACAAGTCGAAAAAAATTTTTACCGACTATTTAACTCATGCCCAAAAGGGAGTCAATGACCAATCACATTACAATGATTTTTTATTTACAACCAATGACAGTCGTGTTTCATCTCGCTCTTTATCGATTTATCTTTATCAGCTCCTGCTTTTGTGATAAAGAAATCTCCTCCTTTTTATTGTTCTGAACAGGTCAGAACATTATTTTTCTCCAACAAATACATTGAATATAGCAAATAATGAACAGATTCCTTGATTTTACTGAGTTGTTTACTAAAAAAATAAATGAATAACCCGTAATGTTGATTATGATATAGAATTTGATGTGTTTCATTATTTCTCCACTTGGGTGCACTCTTACAATATTGCGATCTTATTTGGCAATAAATAATACGATCAAGCAGCAGTGAATGAACATAACCTCACATTTCTCATTTGTTTTCAAACATCGCCGTTTACATTAAATATATAAATATTTTAAAATGACTATAGTTAAACAATGATTTGTGAGTAAACAGCTTAATTTTATTCTATAGATAGTCCTAACAAATGCTACTCTTGATTTCCAAATTCTCTATACAAATTCTCTAGATAAATTTACTCCTCACTTCGTGAGTCGTGAATTTATCGATCATTTGGAAATCACTCGTGGCATTACATATGAAAAGTAGTCAGCTCAGCGTCAGAGCCACCTCTTAAACAAAACGAGCAATTATACAAATATTCAAAGTATTTTTTTATAATTTTTGGACGATGTACCCTTTTCAGGATGTCTATAGAGTGTAAATAAACAACTGCAACAATTATTTACTCTATACATAGTCAATAAAAAACCCAAATCACTAAATCAAGATTTAAAAGAGCCAACTAGTTTCAATAGCGAAGTTATCATTTTCAATAAATAAAAACAAATTAAAATAGGTAAACAAAATAGCAATTACAATTTTGACTGCGTCACATGACGAGATTAATAATTTTAAATAATTATTTTACATATTTTAATTTGTTTTTCTTTACTCAATAATTAGTCTTGAAAATGATAGCTTCGCTATTGAAACTACTTAGATCTTTCAAATGTTAATTTGGTGATTTGGGTATTTATTTTTATCACCAAGAAGATCCTACTATTTTATTAATTATTTACTAAATTTTAATAATGAAAAACAAGTGAAAATCAAACTTTTAGTTAGAGCATCTACTGTTGCATTTGTTTTTCTCTGTTCTGTAAGACATCCTCGATAAAGTGTCACGAATCGAAAGTTGACAATCTCACGTCTAACTTCTATAGCAGGATTTTAATATTATAATAAATATAAAAGTTAAAGTTAATAATTTTGCACTTTAAAATTCTTGTAATATTTAAATACAACCTAAATAAAGAAAAACATCTAAATAATTCATTGTTGTTTATTGTTGAATAAAAATATCTCAGTAACAATTAAAGAAATTTTATTACATAACAGTTTTGTAAATAATACTTTTAAAATTGTTTTAAGCCATTGTTGTCAAAATTATATAGCTTTCTCTTGCTTCTATCTTTCTGGAAAGTTATATGCAGAACGACTAGTGTAATTCTTTTATAATTTTAAAGACCATTATTACATCACATGATGTTATTTTTAAATTCTATTGGTTAATAGTCTTTTAAATATAAGGTTTAAATTGATTTGTTAAATACGATAGGTAATTGTTTAAACATCCAATCAGAGTTTAGTTTACTTTCATTTAAGAATATGAAGTTAGGCAGGTGTTCTTATTACAGTTATAACAGAAAGCTTTATAATTCTGACAACAATGACTTAAAACAATTTTAAAAGCATTATTTACAAAACTGTTATGTAATACAATTTCTTTAATTGTTACTGAGATATTTTTATTCAACGATAAACAACAATTAATTATTTAGATGTTTTTCTTTATTTAAGTTAGGCTATATTTAATTATTAAATGAACCATAAAGAACAAAATTATTAACTTTAACTTTCATTTAATACACAAGTGATCTTCTTGGTTATAAAATATTAATATATATATATATATATATATATATACAGTCAATATGCCCATTTCACCAATTAATGTTTTAAAATGGTCAACAAGTTTCCACAGCCAAGCTGTCATTCTCAAGACCAGATATTGACTGAAGACAAAATTGATAATAAATAAATAAACAAATTGAGTTTGTTTTAAAATGGTCAACAAGTTTCCACAGCCAAGCTGTCATTCTCAAGACCAGATATTGACTGAAGACAAAATTGATAATAAATAAATAAACAAATTGAGTTTGTTTTAAAATGGTCAACAAGTTTCCACAGCCAAGCTGTCATTCTCAAGACCAGATATTGACTGAAGACAAAATTGATAATAAATAAATAAACAAATTGAGTTTGTTTTAAAATGGTCAACAAGTTTCCACAGCCAAGCTGTCATTCTCAAGACCAGATATTGACTGAAGACAAAATTGATAATAAATAAATAAACAAATTGAGTTTGTTTTAAAATGGTCAACAAGTTTCCACAGCCAAGCTGTCATTCTCAAGACCAGATATTGACTGAAGACAAAATTGATAATAAATAAATAAACAAATTGAGTTTGTTTTAAAATGGTCAACAAGTTTCCCCAGCCAAGCTGTCATTCTCAAGACCAGATATTGACTGAAGACAAAATTGATAATAAATAAATAACAAATTGAGTTTGTTTTAAAATGGTCAACAAGTTTCCACAGCCAAGCTGTCATTCTCAAGACCAGATATTGACTGAAGACAAAATTGATAATAAATAAATAAACAAATTGAGTTTGTTTTAAAATGGTCAACAAGTTTCCACAGCCAAGCTGTCATTCTCAAGACCAGATATTGACTGAAGACAAAATTGATAATAAATAAATAAACAAATTGAGTTTGTTTAAAATGGTCAACAAGTTTCCACAGCCAAGCTGTCATTCTCAAGACCAGATATTGACTGAAGACAAAATTGATAATAAATAAATAAACAAATTCAGTTTGTTTTAAAATGGTCAACAAGTTTCCACAGCCAAGCTGTCATTCTCAAGACCAGATATTGACTGAAGACAAAATTGATAATAAATAAATAAACAAATTCAGTTTGTTTTTAACTGAATTTGTTTATTTATTTATTATCAATTTTGTCTTCAGCCAATATCTGGTCTTGAGAATGACAGCTTGGCTGTGGAAACTTGTTGACCATTTTAAAACATTAATTGGTGAAATGGGCATATTGACTGTACATTAATTGGTGAAATGGGCATATTGACTGTACATTAATTGGTGAAATGGGCATATTGACTGTATATATATTTTAACTTTCATATTTACAATAATATTAAAATCCTGCTATACTTTGTTGCTATGCAAACAAAAGAAAACGCAATACTGCAATGAATATTTTTTAACGTGTGCGGTAAATCAAATTGTTACGACTTTCAACTGCTCCTCTCTCATAGTAGGCCTAATCATTTATATTAAATACTAGCCGATACTCGGTGTGCGCAGCTACGCCTAAATGCATTAAATATATCATTTTATTTTTAGTTAAAATAAGTAAAAAAAAAAAACTTAAGGATTAATTAAATTGTATGTATAGGTTAAATTGCCAAGAACCAAACATCGCGATTGCAGTCAATTTTTATTTCGGGAATTAGGTAAATCCCCGGATTTCTGTGATGTTATCAAATATCAAAAATTGCTATCGCTAAAGCGATTTTGAAATTTTCGTTTCAGGTGAACTCCTACATCTATAAAGGACCAACATACACCCATTAATATATATATATTACTAGATTTTAATTAATATTAATACCTATCGTCAAGAAAATGTTATATCGTCAAAAAAAAATGGGGTGCAATTCATGTGTGCAAAGTGTCTTAACAAAATTTCGGAAATAGAAAAAAATTGGCTTTACTTCTTTTTTTTTTAAACTTCTCCTCGATTATGTTAATCCAACATTTGTATCGCAATATATAACAGCTAAGATCTGACGAGACAAGCGTAAGGAATGCATGCCATAATACTGGAGTCATAACATTTCTATCGCATACATCTTAGTACTACGTGTCCTGAAAATATTAATCGCGTTTCTGGACGAATAAAACATTCTTTATAAATACTCTAATGAAAATGAAACAATAGTAATCAATGCAACACATGGACTCGTAGCACGACTCTGCAAGAAAAGAGCTCAGGGTTTATGAATTATTAATACAGTAGAATGCAAAGAACCGCGTGCATCGGGGATTCACAGCGATAACAGCCTCCCTCTCTTCATGACCTACTTGCTCCCAGTTGTACTATAGCTTATTTCCGGTCACCATATGTTAGAGACGATAAAAAAAATCAAATTAAGATGATGAGAGATCCTAGATCCAATCGAGTGTGTGATCTTAAGTTTAAAAGATCTAGAACTTATCCGAAATATCATGTCCATATAATTAAAAAAATGGTTTTATGAAATGTGGCAAGAATACAGATGTGTGCAGGTTGGCAGGCCTGTATATATATGATATTATTTTATGTTTGTGATGGTGCTTAATGTGTTGAGGATCTGTGATCAAGAGCACAACATGAAACGCAAAGTAGAGGTAGCAAAGAAGTTCAACGAAAAAGATATCACAAGCTTATGGTGTTGACAATATAAAGACATACCATTATGCTTTGCTTCACCGCGTAGTTTCATACTTTTGTTACGGATACTACTTGTACATAACAAATTCATTACTTTGCACTTTTCAAGTAAAATTACTTGTTATGACGTCATTTTATTTTATTTGTGATTCACTGATTGTTAAGATATTATATTAATAAACACAGCCTTGTTTAAAATTTATCTTTTCTTTTCATTCTAAACTTCCCAAATCCCGCACAAAATTTCCCAAATCCATTACAAAATTTTCCAAATCCAATAGAAAATTTCCCAAATCCCACACAAAATTTCCCAAACCCAACACAAAATATCCCAAATTCAACACAAAATTTCCCAAATCCCACACAAAATTTTCCAAATCCAACACAAAATCTCCCAAATCCAACACAAAATTTCCCAAATCCCACAAATCCAACATAAAATTTTCCAAATCTCACATAAAATTTTCCAAATCCAACACAAAATTTCCCAATTACTATGTTGATGATGATGACTAATCTCATTGTCCATCCATAGTAATTCTGCCCGAAGGCAGGTCCTTCACTGCAGTAATAGCATTTTCATGCTATGCTTGCAGCTTTACTAGGAAATTGTAGGTGTGGTAGCTTCCCTTGCTTTCCACACCGGTGAAGGATGGTGATGATGATAATGATAAGGATGATGATGATGGCCATATGATTTCGGGGACCGTTTGGGCCTTAAAGTTTTCCTGACATTTGTCTTACAGGTGAGGAAAACCCCCGATAAAAACCTCACCAAGAAAACTGCCCCGACCGGGGATCGAACCCGGGCCCGCTGCGTGACAAGGCAGCACGCTACCTCGAGACCACAGCGGTGGACAATCCTGATTTCTTGATGAGTTTACTAGTTCGATTCCCAGATCAGGCCATTAATCCTTTTCTTTAAGGCCGTAACCGAGCGGTTTAAGGCATCATACCTTGGAACAGTGCTTCGGGATTTGCGCTGGTTCGAATCTCTATGAGGAAATTAGTTTTCTCATGGAATTTCTGCCAGTATGGGGCGGTGCCCATCCAGCATCGTGAGGAATTTGGATAGACCCTATGCCTTTCTAATATTAACTTTTAACAAATTCATCAAGATCAGACAAGTTTTTGACAGTGTTGCTCAGTTTGATATGGACCCTTTCAGGAGTCGACCCCGGAATGGACGCACAAAACTAGGTAAAGATTTTTGTCTTATGTTTAAGGCTAAATTTTGATATTTACTATAAATTCGTTTGTTTTTTTAAAGTGTAAAAAGCTTAAATTCAAAATTCTACCTTTTTTTTTTCAAAATATATTTTATCGCATCCTTGAAAACTGATTTTTGACAGTGTAATATCGGTCTCCTTCACAACAAGAATGAAAATATTTATGACTTACCCAAGTGCAGCTCTTCATCGCAATCTCTCGCGATCTGTAAGTATTAAAAAAATGTTTGTAAGTCTCATAGACTGCGTTGGGCAGGACATAAGGCACGAATGGGGAATTAAGGAGGACAGGGAAGCTTCTTATAGGAAAACCAGAGAGTAAACGTCCAGTTGGTAGACCAAGAATGAGGTGGGAGAATAAAAATAACCATGTAGATTATACAGGGGATGAATGGAAAACATTAGCTCAGGATAGGGATGTAGGGAGAGCTTAAGTCCGCGCGGCCATGAACCTATGGGTTCTATAGTGTCAGTGAGTTAGTTCGTTAATTAATTAAAAGATATCAAGTTAATATTTGCGCAGGGGGCCGTGTTCGATACCCAGCGGAGTTGACAATTTTAATAATTCAAATAATTTAATTAATTTTATTGTAAAAATTTGAATTTAGGGGTGTACAATTTTTAATCGATGGTTCGCGGTGGTCTAGTAGTTACGTTCTATGTCTCTAGTCCCGAGGGTCGCAGGTTCAAACCCGGCGGGGGTAGATGCAATTTTTTAAGATGCAAAAATCCAAGCGATGAGTTCTCCGGAAGGGACTTAAATCGTGGGCCCAGAGTCTAAAGAATTTCAGGCTCGTAAGAGGACATTAAGCTGAATAAAGAGGCCTCTAAGCAAAATTTACCGACCATCATGCAAGTAACACCTTAGTTTTCATGTCTCATTGGGTCGGTATTCTGATCAACATGCCACTCACTGACATATGTATGGAAATAAGTTTTGTCTCAGAAAGAAAAATTGTGATTCTGAGAGTATTTTTTTTCTCCTGAATTCAAATATGATATCGGTTTTTCTCCATCACGCAAGGTTTCCGAGAGACAGGAATTTATAATTTCAAACAGTTAAATATTTTCTACATTCATAACTACACAATATTCGAACATTCGGACTCACCTAGAAAGTAAGAAATGGCGATTTTGTGCTATATTTCGCCTGTGGAGCATCCTTCTTGATGATCCAACAATAAATGGTCAGCATATTAGGATTCCATTTGCCTTGATATCTCTTTTCCATAGCTGAGTTAGCTCCTTTGGTTTTATTTTACAATGGACAAATGGAAGGAAAAAGTTTTTTAAAAAAGTAATTATTTAAATCCATTAATAGAAATTAAAAAAAACTGTGGGTGATGGAGAAATTCTGAATACATATTTGAAAACATGATAAAAAAACTGCATTAAGTACAACTATTGGTACTCATGAGACAAAAATCATGTTGACCAGTGAAATTGATTAACTAGCTAACTTATTGGCATTATCTAACCCGTAGGTTCATGGCCACACAGACATAAGCTCTTCATACATCCCTATCCTGAAATAATGTTTTCCACTTCCCTCAACCCACGGTTAATTGTATTCTCTGACCTTATTCTCGGCCTGCCTACTGGACAATTTCCTTCTGGTTTTCCTAAAAGGAGCTTCCATGCCTCTCTTTCATTCCCTATTTGTTTCACATGTCCTGTGCAGTGAAATAGCAGACACACTCACCAAGAAAGGAACTGAAATAAACATTTCATTGAATCCTGAGCCACTCTGAAACGGAAAACTTGTCATCAAGAAGGTATGGGATGCCAAGAACAGCAAAATATTCCAAGAAAACAGTGGAAAAAAACAGAATAACTGGTAAATGAAGTTAAACTGAAGGGACATAAGGAAGCTGTGACCAAGTTTAGGCTGATGATGAGACATGACTGTCTCCAGACCATCTCCACTGGTTGGGAATGTATCCATCCACTAGCAAATGAACCAACAACATCTGCTCCACTGCTCACAGCTGAACCCAGAAGTCCAAAGAAGACAGGATTGGAAAGCCAGAGAGAGAGGGCATTATGGCAGTTCCTGCTATTTGATAAATAAATAATTAACTTTATAATTTGTAAATTGTAATTACACTTTCAAATCCCTGTAAATAAAATTACTTTCATTTTACACTTCCTTTTTTTTATCGAGTAGAAGATTAGTTAATTAAAACATTTTTCTGTTCATTCTTACCTCTTAGAGTTGTTTTTGTCGAACATGTTTCAGAGCTTCTTAGCCCCATTGTCAGTGATTACAGACTCATTACAGACAGAGTATTTTGTCGAACATATGTTTCAGAGCTTCTTAGCCCTATTGTCAGTGATTACAGACTCATTACAGACAGAGTCTTTTGTCGAACATATGTTTCAGAGCTTCTTAGCCCTATTGTCAGTGATTACAGGCTCATTACAGACAGAGTCTTTTGTCAAACATATGTTTCAGAGCTTCTTAGCCCCATTGTCAGCGATTACAGACTCATTACAGACAGAGTCTTTTGTCAAACATATGTTTCAGAGCTTCTTAGCCCCATTGTCAGTGATTACAGACTCATTACAGACAGAGTCTTTTGTCGAACATATGTTTCAGAGCTTCTTAGCCCCATTGTCAGTGATTACAGACTCATTACAGACAGAGTCTTTTGTCGAACATGTGTTTCAGAGCTTCTTAGCCCCATTGTCAGTGATTACAGACTCATTACAGACAGAGTATTTTGTCGAACATATGTTTCAGAGCTTCTTAGCCCTATTGTCAGTGATTACAGACTCATTACAGACAGAGTCTTTTGTCAAACATATGTTTCAGAGCTTCTTAGCCCCATTGTCAGCGATTACAGACTCATTACAGACAGAGTCTTTTGTCAAACATATGTTTCAGAGCTTCTTAGCCCCATTGTCAGTGATTACAGACTCATTACAGACAGAGTCTTTTGTCGAACATATGTTTCAGAGCTTCTTAGCCCCATTGTCAGTGATTACAGACTCATTACAGACAGAGTCTTTTGTCGAACATGTGTTTCAGAGCTTCTTAGCCCCATTGTCAGTGATTACAGACTCATTACAGACAGAGTCTTTTGTCGAACATATGTTTCAGAGCTTCTTAGCCCCATTGTCAGTGATTACAGACTCATTACAGACAGAGTCTTTTGTCGAACATATGTTTCAGAGCTTCTTAGCCCCATTGTCAGTATTTACAGACTCATTACAGACAGAGCCTCTTGTCGAACATATGTTTCAGAGCTTCTTAGCCCCATTGTCAGTGATTACAGACTCATTACAGACAGAGTCTTTTGTCGAACATATGTTTCAGAGCTTCTTAGCCCCATTGTCAGCGATTACAGACTCATTACAGACAGTCTTTTGTCGAACATATGTTTCAGAGCTTCTTAGCCCCATTGTCAGTGATTACAGACTCATTACAGACAGAGTCTTTTGTCGAACATATGTTTCAGAGGTTCTTAGCCCCATTGTCAGCGATTACAGACTCATTACAGACAGAGTCTTTTGTCGAACATATGTTTCAGAGCTTCTTAGCCCCATCGTCAGTGATTACAGACTCATTACAGACAGAGTCTTTTGTCGAACATATGTTTCAGAGCTTCATAGCCCTATTGTCAGTGATTACAGACTCATTACAGACAGAGTCTTTTGTCGAACATATGTTTCAGAGCTTCTTAGCCCCATCGTCAGTGATTACAGACTCATTACAGACAGAGTCTTTTGTCGAACATATGTTTCAGAGCTTCTTAGCCCCATTGTCAGTGATTACAGACTCATTACAGACAGAGTCTTTTGTCGAACATATGTTTCAGAGCTTCTTAGCCCCATTGTCAGTGATTACAGACTCATTACAGACAGAGTCTTTTGTCGAACATATGTTTCAGAGCTTCTTAGCCCCATTGTCAGTGATTACAGACTCATTACAGACAGAGCCTCTTGTCGAACATATGTTTCAGAGCTTCTTAGCCCCATTGTCAGTGATTACAGACTCATTACAGACAGTCTTTTGTCGAACATATGTTTCAGAGCTTCTTAGCCCCATTGTCAGTGATTACAGACTCATTACAGACATAGTCTTTTGTCGAACATATGTTTCAGAGCTTCTTAGCCCCATTGTCAGTGATTACAGACTCATTACAGACAGTCTTTTGTCGAACATATGTTTCAGAGCTTCTTAGCCCCATTGTCAGTGATTACAGACTCATTACAGACAGAGTCTTTTGTCGAACATATGTTTCAGAGCTTCTTAGCCCCATTGTCAGCGATTACAGACTCATTACAGACAGAGTCTTTTGTTGAACATGTTTCAGAGCTTCTTAGCCCCATCGTCAGCGATTACAGACTCATTACAGACAGAGTCTTTTGTTGAACATGTTTCAGAGCTTCTTAGCCCCATCGTCAGCGATTACAGATTCATTACAGACAGAGTCTTTTGTTGAACATATTTCAGAGCTTCTTAGTCCCATCGTCAGCGATTACAGACTCATTATAGACAGAGTCTTTTGTCGAACATGTTTCAGAGTTTCTTAGCACCATCGTCAGCGATTACAGATTCATTACAGACAGAGTCTTTTGTTGAACATGTTTCAGAGCTTCTTAGCCCCATCGTCAGCGATTACAGACTCATTACAGACAGAGTCTTTTGTTGAACATGTTTCAGAGCTTCTTAGCCCCATCGTCAGCGATTACAGATTCATTACAGACAGAGTCTTTTGTTGAACATATTTCAGAGCTTCTTAGTCCCATCGTCAGCGATTACAGACTCATTATAGACAGAGTCTTTTGTCGAACATGTTTCAGAGTTTCTTAGCACCATCGTCAGCGATTACAGATTCATTACAGACAGAGTCTTTTGTTGAACATGTTTCAGAGCTTCTTAGCCCCATCGTCAGCGATTACAGATTCATTACAGACAGAGTCTTTTGTTGAACATGTTTCAGAGCTTCTTAGCCTCATTGTCAGCGATTACAGACTCATTACAGAGTCTTTTGTCGAACATGTTTCAGAGTTTCTTAGCCCCATCGTCAGCGATTACAGATTCATTACAGACAGAGTCTTTTGTTGAACATGTTTCAGAGCTTCTTAGCCCCATCGTCAGCGATTACAGACTCATTACAGACAGAGTCTTTTGTCAAACATGTTTCAGAGCTTCTTAGCCCCACCGTCAGCGATTACAAACTCATTACAGGCAGAGTCTGTAATCACTGACGATGGGGCTAAGAAGCCTTGAAACATATGTTCGACAAAAACAACTCTAAGAGGTGAGAATGAACAGACAAAATGTTGTAATTATTAAACAAACCTCTTAATGTAACTTCCTATTGTATTAAAAAAGAAGAAGAAGAAGAAGATTAGGTATTAAGTAGATTTCTTGACTTCATTGTTTTCAGGCTTTTTAGCTCTTTTTGGTGAACAATCCTGTGCACTGCAATTCTCATTGCTCCCTTTTTACTGAATGATTCAATTGTTACAAGATTTTCAACATGGATGCCTCATTAACCATAATGTAATGTTTCACATCCATATAATGTAACTGGGAGAATAACAGTTTTATATATGTTAACTTTAATGTTTTTTTTTAGAGAGAAGTTGGTACTAGAAGAGTCTATATAATACATAATAGCATGCATTTCCAGATTAAACCTATGTTTAATTTCTCGTTCCTAAGAATATGGAATGTTAGAGTCACCAGATTAATTTAAAATTTATAAAATTATATTTTATTATTTCAAAACATTTTGTTACTGCACATTCATACATTATGATGTATCAAATATTTTCAACAATCAAGTAACTAAAATAAATACTTTATGGCTCAACTGCACTTCTACTAGCGCTTGATTTTTCAGTTATCTTCTTCTTCACTTCACGGGCTAGGCAAATTGCCTGTTCCGCCTCTCAGTTGTTCTGTCCATCTTTTCACTGGCCTTCCTATATTCCTTGAACCTCTTGGCTTGTAGTTGAATGCTGCTCTTGGTAATCTTGTTACATTCTTTCCACATGTGTAAACCATTTCTCTCTATATTCTCTGATTTTCTCATCCAATGGATATATATTTAACTCTGTTCTTATATCTTCATTCCTTATCCGATCCAATCTTGTGCAGCCTTTTGTTCTTCTAAGGAAGTTCATTTCTGCGCTTTGTATTCTACTTTGCAGTTTCTTAGTCATTACCCAAGTTTCGTTCCCATAAAGTAATGCAGGAACTGCCAATGTTTTACAAAACTTCAATCTAGTATCTCTTCTTGTTTTATTCTTTAATGTTTATGTATAGTTCCGCATATCATTTGAAATTTCGATAGTTTCATATGTATGTCTCTTTCAGTTTTTGTGTTTATAGTAAAATTACAACCCAAATAATTAAAATTTTGTTACTTGTTCCAGAGGTTTGTTGTCTATTACAATTTTTGATCTTATATGATCGTTTCCCCAGTTATATTGTTGTAAAATATAGCTCTTCTTCTGTATTTACTAACATTATTTAATATTTTAAACTTTTTCAAACAATTTTTATAACATTATTAGACAATTTTGAAGTATTTTATTTAAATATGCAAATCACAATATTATGACACTGTTAGAAAATATTGTGATGCTAACTGCTATTTCTCCACAGGGTATATTACTTATTCTATGGTTTTTCTATCGCTGTTTTGATCAGTATTATGGAGTGATAAGTAAGTGTACACCCATTTTTAATAAACGTTTGGTAATTTTAATATTATTGGTACACTTTTTTAACATATATTTGGGGATTAATTGCAAATATTGGTCATTTAAATTTCATAGCGACGGATAGTAATCGAGGATGATAATCGATATGTGGTTCGATTGTGGGTTATCGCTGGCTCTATAAACTCTGATGCATGTGCACTGTTGTTCTATAGGACTTTGAAAATATTTCACGCTAGTTTAAGTGCAGTTTTTCCTTCTTTTTAAATACTTATACAGTATATCATTCATCAGAAAGAACAGTTAGGTAAAGGAATCTATTAAATTTATCGAAGATTAGCCGGATAATCAGCTAGCAAGTAGTCATGATTTATCGTTTTATATTAATATCACTAAATAATATTAATAACACCTTAATTAATATAAAATTATGGAATATTCACCTGAAAGGTCCGTCTCCTCAGCTTAAATAATCATTTAACTGTAGCGCTTTCGGGATTTGTCCCATCATCGGCAGGATTCAAAAATGGTGTTCTCCTGCCGATGATGGGACAAGTCCCGAAAGCGCTACAGTTAAATGATTAATTAAGTTGAGGAGACGGACCTTTCAGGTGAATATTCCATAATTTTATATTAATTTTGAATAATACCTCAACGGAACACATCATGAATCTTATAAAAGTTGAATAACACCTTAACACAGTGGAAAAACAAATGATCACCTACAAGTATAAAGGTAGAAGATACAGTTTTCATTAATATTTTAAGGAGGGGCAAAGGGTGAAATTTCTATTTTCTACATTTTTTGAGCTAGAGACTTGATTTTTTGTACAAACATTCACTGCATGATACATAATGATGTGTTTAAGTTTCATTCTTGTGAGACATTTATTTTATGAGTTATTAAATATTATATTTTTAAAAATTTGCTTATATTATAGTTACATGGGTTCCACAATTTTTTAGTAAAATGTCTGATTTTTTTACAAGACCCCTAAAATATTTAGAAAAACATCATGCATTAGAATTCTTATAATGTGAATACAAAGGGAGAAAAAAAAATAATATTGTACCTCATGCGTGGAATTACAAAAAAAATAATGATTACATATATTTTATTTTTTATTTCTTAAAATACTACTTGAATCATGAAACCCATGAACTACTTTGTTACCCATTGTTTTTACGACATGCAGTAAAAATTTGAACCTTCTAGGACAAAAATTTCTGAATTCCATTCAATTTTGAATGTACAAAAATGCATTGGAAATAAAAGTGTGGAAAAACAAGTTTAAAGATTTGCATGCAGGTGGCATTTAACTGGTGCAGCCTTTTAACTCTGACATAATTTAGGGCACTTAGAAGCGCCGTAGGCCTCTGAAACTTTGCCAACATATACATTAGAGTACAGGCTATTTTTAGTACAAAAAACAAAAAAGTGCCAATTTTTATCTCAAATGGTCAATTTTTCACCCATCACCCCCCTTAAACCAAGTGACACTAAGAGATTTATTTTAATTAATAATAGAGTTAGAATTTAACACCTCACCTCATAATTGTAGATAAAAGGTGAGGTATTAAATTCTAATTCAACTATTAATTATGATACAGTATATTTGTTGCTATTTGCTGATCATCAGCTTCTGGTGGCAGAAGATTATGAAGATTTAGAGTACATGACAAGAATTTTTTTTTTTACCAAATGCCCGAAGTTGTCATTTCAACATATCTGGTGTTCTCTCCTGGTATGGCATACTTATAGAAATAGAAATAGATTTATTTAGCCTGGTGGAGTTAAGACCATGTGGCCTTCTCTTCCACTCACCAGGACAAACATATGTTACATATCAATAAAAAAAAGTACAATAATAGTCAAACTAAACAATTAATTATCTGTCAAATTGAATAATAATGAAAATAATGTCTAATAATACAATAAAACTAAATACAATTAAAATTAAATTAATGATAGAATGAATACAGAAAGGAATAACAGCTCGAATCTACTATACATAAAAAGAAAAGAAAGAAAAAAATACAAAGAAAGTAATAAACTATAATGAATTAATCTATCACTTATTGTACAAGGTATTACGTAAATATATTAACAAATCTTAAAACTATTTTTGTTAAACAATGAAAAAACACATTATCAATTTTTAAAAAGTAATATTAGTGAGTTGTTTATGTTAATAATTTTATTTTCAATTTGTTTGTGAAAGACGGTAAAGTTTGTCAGTCTCTGACATAGGGTGGAAGGGAATTCCATGTTTTAGCAAGAAAAATTGTAAAAGATTTTGAATAATAGGTAGTGTGATGAGGAGGGATATAAAGGGCACTGTGCTCAAGGGATCAGGTGTGTATCAGAGAGTCTAGTGAAGCAGTGTGATAAATAATAAGGTAATGATGTGTGTAATATGTTATAGAGAAGGCATAGGGAGTGGATGGTTCTACGATCTTGTAGACGAAGCCATGACAATTGTTCCACGGATGGTGTAACGTGATCAAATCTACGTATACCACAAATAAAACGTATGCAAGAATTATGAACATGTTGAAGTCTTTGGGTAAGAACAGTATTTAGGTCAGTAAAAAGAGTATCACAATAATCAAAATGGGGCATTGCAAGTGTTTCTACTAACATTTTCCTTAGAGCAAACGGTAAACAATTTCTTACACGATTTAATGAGTGTATTATTGAGAAGATAGTTTTGCAAATGTTATTTATTTGTTTATTCCAAATTAAATGTTTATCCATAAACACTCCTACATTTTTTACTGTCTCACTATAAGGGATTTGAATGCTTATAACCCACTTCTGAGGTTGGGGCGCCTGAAAGGCTGGGTTATGCTGCCCCGATGATATGAGAGTTGATGACGATGGTAATGATGCGCCAGGAGAGACCTTAAACCTAAACTTAATCTAATTAGGCGAATATGATATTGATGATGATGATGACCAGATGGTGTTCGGGGACTGTTTGGGCCTTAAAGTTTCCTGACATTTGTCTTACAGGTGAGGAAAAACTCTGAAAAAAACTTCACCCACAAAACTTGTCCTGACCGGGGATCGAATCCGGGCCCACTGGATGACAAGGCAGCACGCTACCTCAAGACCACAGCGGTGGACTATAAAATATTGAAATAAGCATTAAATTAATATTGTCCCGCGCCGTAGCCAAGCGGTTAAGGTAGGAAGCCTTGGTGCAGAGCTACGGGACTTGCGCTGGTTCGAGTCTCCATGGGGGAAGAAATTTTCTCATGGTATTTTGGGCAGTATGGGACCGGTGCCCACCCAGCATCGTGAGGCAATTGGGTAGCTACAATAAGTAGCGGCTCCAGGTTGAGGAACCAGCTATAATGGCTGGGGGACTCGACATGCTAACCACATGTCACCCCTACACTGGCTGTTGATCATCTACCTCTGTGATTGACACATGTGGATGTGAAGGGCCAGCAGCCGGCTGGTAAAAGGGCAACCGCTGAAAAGTGGAAAGACCCTCAACCAGATTAAATTAATATTAAGAAGCTAAAGCTGTTACTATGATTGGAATAAGTATATTAAAGTACACTACTAAATTATTGTAATCAAATGGTAAAGAGAAAACCACAAATTGTGACACAGAGTGTAAGGTAAAGGGAGAATTTATGTTTGGATGGGAATGTAGCCTGAATTAGCTCAGTGGTCAGAGTGTCAGCATGGAATTTTGAAGGTTTGGTGTTTGATTTCTGGTTAAAAAAGTTTATATTTACCATTATATCAGTCGTACTCATCTAAATTAAATTTCTGTTTAAAAAAATGTGTCAAGTGGTTAAAACTATGTAGGCCTTTCAAAAACATGTTCCATCTTCGGCATTTCATTTGGTACTGATGTTGGCGTACAAGTTCTACAATGTTTTAACAACTTGACGAAGTTTTTTAAACAAAAATTTAGAAAAACTGCACTTAAACTTGCGTGAAATATTTTCAAAGTCCTATAGAACAACAGTGTGCATGCACCAGAGTTTATAGAGCCAGCGATAACCCACTGTTAGACAATATTGTGATGCTAACTGCTATTTTATCCACAGAGTATATTACTTAGTCCATGCTTTTTCTATCGCTGTTTTGGGTTATCGCTGGTTCGATCAGCGTTTGGGAGTGATAAGTAAGTGTACACCCATTTTTAATAAACGTTTGGTAATTTTAATATTATTAATATATTTTTTAACATAGATTTGGGAATTTATTGCAAATATTGGTCATTTAAATTTCATAGCGACGGATAGTAATCGAGGTTGATAATCGATATGTAGTTAGATTGTGGGTTATCGCTAGCTCTATAAACTCTGGCGCATGTGCACTGTTGTTCTATAGGACTTTGAAAATATTTGACGCTAGTTTAAGTGCAGTTTTTCCATTTTTTGTTAGTGTATTTCTCATAAGTTGGCTATTCAGTTTTAGTAATTGAAATCAACATGTTCTAATGGTAAGGAGTAGCCCTATTTTATATTATCAATGCAAAATGTTCCTTCAATTGCAAGGTGTATATGGCAGTTCATTTGAAAAAACAAAACACATACAAGTACATATGCCTGAAGTAGCTTTACACATTAAAGTTACAGAAACCTGGAGGGACACAGAGAATGGACAGACAAACCATTCACAAAGAAGGTCATTCAAGGACATATCGATGGCCCAGAACCATCTCACAGAATAATTATTCTTGTTATGAAATTAATATTTTATGTCGCATGTCCATGTGCATTGTGAGGATAAAACAGGAATACAATATTTTGTATACTTACTTACTTACTCACTGGCACTATCGAACCCATAGGTTCATGGCCGCGCGGACATAAGCTCTCTGTACATTCCTATCCTGAGCTAATGCTTTCCAATCATTCCCTCAGATCATAGTTAATGTTATTCTCCCACCTCATTCTTGGTCTACCAACTGGACGTTTTCCCTCTGGCTTTCCTACAAGAAGCTTCCATGCATGTCTTTCATTCCCCATACGTGCAACATGTCCTGCCCATCGCAGTCTATGAGACTTAACTGTTCTTATTATATCTGGCTTCCTATAAAGACCATGTAGTTCATTGTTATGTAGTCTTCTCCATTCACCTGTCTGTTCATCTCTCTTTGGTCCAAAAATTTTCCTAAGAACTTTATTCTCAAATACTTGTAATCTCCTTTCCTCCCTTAAAGTAAGAGTCCATGTTTCGCATCCATATAATATAACTGGTAGAATAATAGTTTTATATATTTTCAGTTTAACGTTTTTTGAAAGGAGTTGGGACATCAAAAGTCTCTGCAATGCATAATAGCACGCATTTCCAGAATTGAGCCTATGTTTAATTTCTCTGTGCATCTCATTCCTATTTGTGATTATTGTTCTGTATAGTATTTTTAACCGAAATGTCAAATTCCTGTTCACCCTTACAATGCACATGGATACGGGACATGAAACATAAGAAACGTAACAAGAATTCTACAAAATGGACTTAGAACTGTATGGTTCTGGACCATCGATATGTTTGGTATGCGACCTATTGGAAAGCTGCTGAAGTTGAAGAATTAGAAAGAAAGCTGCAGACAGAGAAGAATGGGCGTGTTGAGAAAGGCCAAGGCTCATCTACTGCTGTTGCCTGATCTATTATTCACATACTGCTTCAATAACTTTTGTATTTTATGTTTTATTTTAATTTATGTAAACAGATACTTGGCTTAGAATTCCGTAATTATTTTATTGGGAGATCCTTCAATGTAAGTAGGAGGATAATATCAGATGGATTTTAGGAAACTGGATATTAAAGATATGAACCAGTTTCAGTTAGCTGCAGTTAGGAATGAGTCGAGGGCCTTGGTGAATATCAGCAACAAACCTATGGGCTTCACAACCGAGGTACATAGTTTCTAAAGTTAGATTTATAATTTGACTATAAGAACTACATTATTAAACATACTTAAGTGTGTAGTGAGAATAACTTAAATATAACCATAAAATATAATCCCCATTATATCAACATGTAAGGTTGGTTGCTTCCTGGCTGTGATCCCGGGACCACCTATACATGGGCCTCAAATCCTATCGACTGAGGCACAGGCAGAAACTATTATATAATTAATTATTACCTCACATCCTACAGTGAGGGAACTGTTGTAGCACTAATTTACGTTCCACGGAGATTGACAGCTTACGTACGAATTTGAATTAAGCACATAATAATAAATACACTTCATAAATGTTAATTTATGTTTGTATAAATGCACAGAAAATAAAATAATTAATATTATTTCATACTGGAAAGGTATCTTTTTTCACATTTCCCACGTCCCGCACGATCACTTCCTATATTAACTATACAATCGAAACACGTATATTTTAGTTCCCTCTTTGTAGCACAATTAGAAACTCTGTTAGCCCTGTTATAATTAATTTAAGATTATTTAGTGTTTTATTATATAAAATATATAAATCTGAAAACTTTTTATGTAATTAATTTAGATTTGAGTTGATTAAATTAGTACCTATACCAAGTCCATAAAATATTTTCTGATGAATTCGTACGATAAAGTATTTTAATAAAAATAAGAGGAAACTCATTTTGCGTTACAATTTATGGTATAAATTTGCAATTTACTTCTTATACAATTAATTTCCAAATTCATCCGTGAATTACATTATGACAGGAAAAATAAAAGTGAATTGATCCGCCATCTATTGAATATATTTCAAACTTTTTCGGAAAAAATGAATCGATAGAATATTACATTTTTTATTATGTAAAATAAAATATTTTAACTCTGTCATGAAATATGGGATTTAATAATACTTTAGTAAGCAGTTAATTTTATCCCGGAATATACGGTTAATCTGAAAAACGATATTTAATTTGATTTACTTTCAATTTCGAGATATTTTGCTGCTACTTAAATCGATTCTATTATAACTCAGACTGTAATCGAAAACTAATCGATATATTATTGTCAATAGCAAGTCACTGTGGTTTGTTGAAATATTTGCTATTTGTATTGAGTTTAATTGCAAGATCAGTATTTAATTAACCGAAACACCATGGTAAGATATAAAATTAGCAAAATGTCCGTATTCTTAAAGAATTTGAAAATAAAAATGGAATCAGTATTATCGGTAATAGAACGAAATGTTAATTACTAGGTTAAGTTTTTCTCATGGCATCATTTTAAATTTTAGTTTTAAAATATGATGTATTATTTCAGTCTATTATGACATATAATGGAGGGGCCATTGTGGCTATGAAAGGGAAGAATTGTGTGGCTATAGCAGCAGATAGAAGATTTGGAATCCAGGCACAGACCCTCTCCTTGGATTTTCAAAAAATATTTGAGATGGGGCCACATTTATTCATCGGACTCCCAGGCCTGGCAACTGACACACAGACGGTGCATCAGAGACTGAAATTCAGGCTAAACTTGTATGAACTCAAGGAAAACCGCCACATCCACCCCAAGACATTTACAGCCATGGTGTCTAATCTTTTGTATGAGAAAAGGTAAACCTACACTAGAGATTAATTTAAGATATTTATGGTAAAATATTAGAGGAGATGAGAACCAAGACTATATTAATAAAAAACAAGGGCTAACTAAAAGTTTCCTTAATCCAAAGATTGTAGCATAGATGACTTGCAGGACTCAAGTTTAGAATATCTTCAGGCTGTACTTTCCTTTAGGTCCGGAAAATTTTCCAATTTTATATCTTATTCCACTAATGCACTAAACACTCTTAAACACTTTCAAAACATTTTGCAACACTTTTTAACACATTTTAAACATATTCCAATGTTCCAACGAGTTTTTTTCCATATTTATATATTTGCGTAAAACATGGTCGTGCTACATTTCTTACTTCCTGCTCTTTGTCTTTTTCCCTCCACTTCCCTATGTTGTTCCAGCGTTGCCACCATCAACAACCCGAACTTGCTTTTTAAATGTGATTCCACGTTCCCTGGATTTCACCTACGTTAGAGTAATTGATTTGTATTACAGTAATTGATTTAGGTTTGGTTAGCTTTTAGGTTCCTTGCTTTTTAAAAGTGATTTGATACGTAAAATAAATTATACATTTTTAGACAAGTTCTGGGAATTTTGTGTCAATGTTGGTCATACTGATTTCACATATATACACCGCCAACTGCTGGAGGCTGCATTTATCTACCTGGGATAATTGGAGCACTAGCGCATGCGCACTGCGATTCTATAGAACTTAGAAAAATTTTCTCCGGACCTAAAGGAAAGTATATCCTATCTTTACCTATAATTTTCCACATTACATTCTTGGGATAAAGTTTCCATTAAACACAGTGAGAAAATTTTAAGTCCCTGGCATATGTTAATAAACACAAAGTGGTTTACACTATGGAATCACACGATGCTGCCAACATATAGACAATATTTAACGGACCTAATGCAATTTAAGTATTCTAACATAGATAAATAGGAAATCCCTGACTCTAACCTCTGAAAGAATGTGATGCCCAAGAATAAATAGTAAGTTCTGAAATTCTGAAGTACATACACTATGTTGGCTGCATTGGAACATGTGTTGTGAATATTCATTAAAATCAATATGGCTGCCATGTTTTTAAATTACGTATGTAGTTAAATATCATAGGTAAATATATTGAGATAATTGTTGGAAAAAATGTAAAATTTATTTTAAATGGCGGTAAATAATTTGAAAATAAAACCATGTTGGTGAATGCATGTGATGTCTGCCTGGGATTTAGAAAAAAATTTCTCACTGCGCTTAACATAAACTTCAGCCCATTCTTGTAATACTCTGCTTTATGCACTTTTTCCACCTTTACTAATATTTTGTATTAATTTAAAATGTTTTTCAACGATACTTATAACATTTTTTTGTAATTATTAAATATTTATCTTCATTGATTTCTTCAAAGTTCTGCAGAATCATTGTGTGCATGTGCAAACTGGATATTCTATGCCACCAACAAATTCAAATAAAGAAATGGAAACATTTATTTTTGCAGTAGGTGAATAATTACCTGAGAGAAATATTTTGTTGATTTTTTCCCAAAAGAAATGTGAAAAATGCCTTTAAATAAAGTGAGAAGTTGAGATCAAACTAACCTAAAATCAGCAAATTTGCAATGAAAAATGTTTATTAGTCATTGCTCAGTGTAGCCAACTTCGAAAAAACTGCACTTAAACTAGCGTGAAATATTTTCAAAGTCCTATAGAACAACAGTGTGCATGTGCCAGAGTTTATAGAGCTAGCGATAACCCACAATCGAACCACATATTGATTATCATCCTCGATTACTATCTGTCGCTATGAAATTTAAATGACCAATATTTGCAATAAATCCCTAAATCTATGTTAAAAAAATGTATTAATAATATGGTTGGTTGGTTGGTATCTAATGTCGAGCACTTGATAATGAAATCATTCGCTCTCTTGCACTCCAATATTTAGCAGAAAGGCTGGTCTCTTCTGCAAAAGCTGGACAACGGAGGAGACGGTTTCTTTCCATATCTTCATTTAAATTGCAAAAAGGGCATTTAGGTGAATCTGTTATGCCAATTCTGTGTAGGTGTTTATTCAAGCAGTCATGTCCCGTTAGCAGTCTGAATGTTGCTACTGCAGATTTTCTTTGTAATGTAGTAATGTCATAAGCTTGTAGATTTTCCCATTCCTTTCCAGATGTTTTGGTGGTGTATTCTTCTCTAAGTTTATTGATATATTTATTTGAGATAATTCTTTTGATAGAGTGAAAGGAAACTGGAGCAGAAGTTGGGTTTGAAACAATTTTGCTACCCTTCTTGGCTAGAAAATCGGCTATTTCAGTGCCTGTCACTCCACAATGGGCCAGAATCCATTGAAGTACAACTTTTTTATGTAGACGGGATAAATGTTTTATCATTTTGTGACATTCGATAATTTTGATGCTTTTGGGTGTTGTGTCTCGTGTTATAGCGAGAATGGCTGCTTTGGAGTCACATAGAATTACAACTTTTGTAAATTTTTGGATGTGATATAAAAGATTTTGTAAACTTAAGAAAATTGCTAGAATTTCGCCATCAAAGTTTGTTGAATTTGTGTTTAGTTTACGATAAAAGGAAAAAAGTGGACATACTGCACCAGCACCAGTGCCACCATCATTTGGTAGGCTGGAGCCATCTGTAAAAATATGTATCCATTCAGGAGCTGGGTATCTTAGATTTATCATTTCCAGTGACATTTGTTTTAAAATATATGGAGGAGTTTCAGATTTCTTGATGTCTTCTGTTAAATGAAGGTTATATTCGATTTCCAAAAATTCTAGAGGGTTGTTTCTCATCTGCATATTTTCTTTTGAATGTGGAAGTTGCAATTTCTGTTTGATTTCTTGTACAATGCTTAGGAAGCTTTGCTGAGATTTTAAACATACTTGTGGTTTTCTTTGGGTCCAGTTATTATGGGGTAGCCTTAAAAATTTTTCATACTGTGTGACTGCTGTTTTCTCAATTTCAGATGCTATGTTTGGGTTATTTGTTAAGATTTGCATGGCAGTGATTGGTGTTGTTTTAACGGCTCCTGTATTAATAATATTAAAGTTACCAAATGTTTATTAAAAATGAGTGTACACTTACTTATCACTCCCTAACGCTGATACAACCAGCGATAGAAAAATCATAGAGTAAGTAATATACTCTGTGGAGAAAATAGCAGTTAGCATCACAATATTGTCTAACAGTGTCATAATATTGTGATTTGCATATTTAAATAAATACTTCAAAATTGTCTAATAATGCTATAAAAATTGTTTGAAAAAGTTTAAAATATTAAATAATGTTAGTAAATACAGAAGAAGAGCTATAGTTTACAACAATATAACTGAAAAATCAAGCGCTAGTAGAAGTGCAGTTGAGCCCCGGTTTTAAATCCTAGATGGTTTCATCTTTATTAATATCTTGACTGAGATTCCAGATCCGACAAGATTTTTTTCTTAAATTAACTTATTCCTGTGGTCTCCCATAGTCTGGATTTAGGTTAAATTTAGGTTTAAAGGACTCTCCTGGCACTTCATTATCATTTATCACTCATAAATAACAAACTTTTTCAAACAATTTTTATAACATTATTAGACAATTTTGAAGTATTTATTTAAATATGCAAATCACAATATTATGACACTGTTAGACAATATTGTGATGCTAACTGCTATTTTCTCCACGGAGTATATTACTTAGTCTATGATTTTTCTATCACTGTTTTGGGTTATCACTGGTTGGATCAGCGTTAGGGAGTGATAAGTAAGTGTACACCCATTTTTAATAAACGTTTGGTAATTTTAATGTTATTAGTATATTTTTTTAACATAGATTTGGGGAAATTTTTGGACCAAAGAGAGATGAACAGACAGGTGAATGGAGAAGACTACATAACAATGAACTACATCGTCTTTATAGGAAGCCAGATATAATAAGATCAGTTGTCTCGTAGACTGCGATGGGCAGGACATGTTGCGCATATGGGGAATGAAAGACGTGCATGGAAACTTCTTGTAGGAAAGCCAGAAGGAAAACGCCCGTTGGTAGACCAAAATGAGTTGGGAGAACATTAACTATGATTTGAGGGAAGTAGATTATACAGGGAATGATTGGAAAGCATTAGCTCAGGATAGGGATGTATGGAGAGCTTATGTCCGCGTGGCCATGAACCTATGGGTTCGATAGTGCCAGTGAGTTAGTAAGTAAGATTTGGGGATTTATTGCAAATATTGGTCATTTAAATTTCATAGGGACATGCTGCCATCTAGCATAAGTACGACATGTGGTTCGATTGTGGGTTATCGCTGGCTCTATAAACTCTGGTGCATGTGCACTGTTGTTCTATAGGACTTCGAAAATATTTCACGCTAGTTTAAGTGCAGTTTTTCCAAAAAAATGTATTCATAGTGCATGAGATGTAAGCATTCGATTGACTTTTATAAACCTCACTGGCTGTCTCTTGCTTTCAAGGTCCAAAAATATTTCTCAGTATGAGATATGATACAGGAATTCAGTTATAACTCACTTGGATCACATATCGAAAACATCATTGTTCAGCAGCCAAATACACATAAGTTTTCGATCACATACTTATTTTTCACGGACTATAGTGATGAGTTTTGCCATGAGAACATTCATGTCCTGTAGAGTTATCTTTAAATTTGAGGAGAAACTAATTAATTTTATTTAATTTTAGGTTTGGTCCCTACTTCGTAGAGCCAGTGATTGCAGGACTTGATCCCAAGACATTTGAGCCCTATGTATGCAACATGGATCTGATAGGATGTCCAAACGAACCTGAGGACTTTGTAGTGGCTGGCACTTGTACAGAACAACTTTACGGCATGTGTGAGGCATTGTGGGAACCTGATCTTGGTCCTGATGAGCTTTTTGAGACCATCTCACAAGCTCTCATCAACGCTTTTGACAGAGATGCTCTCTCAGGTTGGGGTGCCATCGTGCACATCATGTGAGTATACCAATGGGGTCAATTCCTACTCCTGCAAATTCACCTAAGGGTTCTTCATTGTACAAAATCCATTCAACAATTACTCTAAGCTTCAATGGCTATAAATGTAGTGTTAATTCCCATTTAAAATCTTCTAGATGGTGTTAGTGGAACAAAAGGTTCATTGCTCTCTGGAATTGATTACTATAGAGAAACATCTACAAATAAATATATTGGAAGTCTAATAGCTTAAAAATCGTAAGACCACTGATGTACAGAGCCAGAGATATTGGGTTCAAATTCTGATATAGGCATATATTTTTCTTTAAATTTAATTTGTCTTTTGGTGAGAAGTGGTAAATTTTATATTAAACATTGAATAGTAAGGATAATATTTAATTTTAGGAAGTGATATTTTGAGGTTATTTTAATTATATTATTTTTAGTCTGATCATCTTACCTCAATATTAATGTTGATTTGTTCTTGGACATGTTTCAAAACAATTCTGTTACATCGTCAGCTTGTCCAGACTGGTTTGATTTATGTTGCACGCCCTGGATGTTGATGTCAGCTCCATCCTGCAGTTGGCTAAAGAACCTCCAAACGAGGTCACGTTCAGTCGGTATTTCAAAACTCATAACTCTGTTTTTGTTCTTCTGAATATAGAATTTTTTCCCAAATAGTCAGCTCTTTTGTATTTTCTACCCGCTTTAATAATTTAGTGTCCAAATTTATATTTTATTTTTCAGACCAAACGTGGGCAGCAACTGCAGATTTTTCTATTTCCCCATTTTTAATATTTCTTGTGTGTTCTTTGGTTCTAATTTAAAATTTAATGTTAAACATTGAATAGTAAGGATAATTTTCTAATTTTTTCAAAGAAAAATTGATGGTTGAACTGGAAATTGAACCTCTGACTCTTTGTGTCAGCATGCAGTCCATTCAAGGCCCGATACAACTGTCAAATTTTCTTTCCACGTATATAATTCTCTTACGTCCAAAGGCAGATAGGCAGCTTTATTAATGCCATCAATCGACTTCTATTAAGAAGTATTTTTAACAAGAATTTTACGTGATAAAGCTTAATATTTTGATGTTATTGGACTTTGATGGAATGTGTTAAACCAAATAGAACATCAAAATGATTTTCTAGGTTCATCTGGAATTTATTTTAGTTTTATCTGTAAATCTTTGCACTTCAGATTATCAGAAGTAAGGTATTTATCATATTTGCCAATGAAAATATTTTAAATTAATAATTTTAAGTGTTTCATAGGGATATTTCTTAATAATTCTGGAACCTTTCTTGGCTTTGTATTTTTTGGTCAGAGTCATTTTTATAAATAACATTGTTATATTTAAAATTTAAACTTGTATAAATTCTAAAAGCAATAATATTGAAAAAAAATGACCAGCCTCATGGCCTAGTGGTCAGCATTTCTGACTACAGTTCATGAGGTTCCGGTCAAACCATAAGAATTTTTCCTTAAAGGGAATTATTCCTGTGGTTGCCCATGGTCTGGAATTTAGGTTAAGGGCTCTCCTGGTGCTTCATTATCATTTATCATCCATCATATCATCGGTGTAACGTAACTCCGCCTTCCAGATGCTCCAACCTAAGAAACGGATTACAATCTTGCCAATGCCAGGGGAGAAAGCCAGTAATGTTATAAAAGACAATCTGGTGGCATTAGACAAAAAAATAATAATTTAATAGAAGTCACATCTCTCCACTAGCCTTTTCAGATCCCTCAAGGAGGCACGTGTCACAGGTTCCTAGTAGTGTAATCACCAGGGGATGCTAGTTGAGACAGTACATAAAACAGGCTGAGCACTGAGCACTGGGTTATTCATATTGTTGCGACTTGCTTCGCAACTCTTAGCCGGGTGCGGCTGGCTCAGTCATATCTGGCGTGATCTGCATCGACTACAGATGTAGTTCACTTACTCTCCACTTGGAGGTGCCTGAGTACAGCACTAGACATTTTATGTTGGTCATACTGTCTTGCTGCAGCCTTTGCCATAGCTACCAACATTGTCGGTGCTGTGTCCAGGTCCAGTGTGTCCTCGTGTGACTCGCTCTGTGTGTTGTAAGCCGTCCAAGGCAACGGTCACCTTTGCATAGAGGTCTGAATACCTCTCAGTTTGTGCCAGAATGTGTCACATTCAGTAGCAGGCACTGAGCAGGGCATTTAAACCCACAGGCCAGCCATTTAAATACCCCGGCTACCCATTTCGTGGCACTTCAGTAAATGGACCATTATTCACAAACTATTAGTCCTAGAAAATTCAAATTTTGTACATACCTAAAGGAGATATCCTAGTAGGATTTGATGGTGAAATAACTTGGGTGATTGACATCACATGGTATTGGCGTATCATTTCAGGAAGTGGAAGTTCATCTTCACTTTCACTTTGTGAATCTTCTAATTCAGGAATCAGTTCATCACCTGAATCATCATTATACAAAATATTCACTAATTCTTCTTCAGTGAGATATTTTTCTTTCGCCATGGTTTCACTCATGCACAAACAACAGCACGATAACAAGAAACACATACGACTGCATTGGAGCCTGGAGGCAAGTTTGGGTGAACGAATTCCTTGTGTTTTTGTTTTAAAAATAAAAGGGGATTCACCAAGGTTAAACGTGTCAAACGGGAATAGAAAATGTACATTTACATGCCATCTATGATCTCTAAGACATACTAAGCCAACACAATATTTAGACGCCGAATATAAATGCGGTTGTTCGCACCCACTCTAAAAGAGTTAACTGACTGACGGCCACATACACGATAGTCTCTTTAAATGCCGTAACTGGTTTACGGTACTGAATGTGTTAATCAGGCCGTCTATGATGACGGCATTGCTCGTAGACCGAGGCTTTGAATGCCTCGTGGTCCCTCGTTGTAAGGAATCTGAGTATTCCGATCGAACATGTGAAATTGTTCTATTATTGATAGTGTATTCGTAATAAAACTAATTATAGTTACCAAAGTGCTCTACAAATTCTTTCTCGACATAAAAATCCCAGCGACCTACCAGAGGACTTTTCAACCATTGAATCTAAATTTAGTCGTGTTACAGATTTGTTAATTCTAACAACATTACGGCAGTGATGCAACGTTTTTGGTACTCGCGATCCGGATCTTATTTTTTGGCAGTGAATCAACATGTGGTCGTGCTAATGCAACACGCGCTGATAGTTCTTTGCTCTGCTGCTTTCATAGTTTTTACTTGTCATTCAAAGAACTGTACACTATACCAGCAGATTCAACATAGAAAACCAAATAATGTTACAGAAATGTCTGCATTGGTTTTTACTATTTTTCTGTCTGTTTCAGAGAGAAAGACAAGATTACCACGAAGTCACTCAAGACGCGGATGGATTGAGCTCTGCTATTTAAATATTGTATTCACATTTTTATAACCTGTTGAAATTTCAATAAACATTGCTTCATTCCACTACCCAGTCTTTTCATTTAAACATCACCAACCAGTAGTTATTATTATTATATGTGTCATGTGATAACACACATTCCTGCTAGAACCAGTTGCCAACATGTTTATTCACAAGGGGATTATATTCCAGGAGTCCACCTACATTAGTGGGCAAGATAATTACACTGGATTAGTTTAGCATTCACTTGTTTGTTGATAAGTTGGCTACACTGTCTGAGCAATGACTAATACATATTTTACGTTGTAAATATGATGATTTTAGGTTACTTTAAGTTCAACATCTCACTTCATTACACGCTTTATATTAGCTTGACCTGTATCTATGTAACGGAATCTTTCAACGCGATTTTCTTAAATTCATAATTGCTAAAATCTGTAGAGTTTGAACATTAAAGTTAAAATGGATCGACCAGTCATTAAGTACATACAAGAATACCAGAACAACTGGATGAATCAGCTGTGATGGATGAGTTTAGATAAATTTTTCTCTTCAAATATAATTTATCTTTCATTGAGAAGTATTGAAACAATAATAAAAACATCAATAGAAGGCCTACTGGCTTTATAAAGTAATGTTAAATTCCCAATAAATGTCTTCTTAACTAAGAAGCCGCCATTTGCAAAGATAGAAGCAATGGTTTCAAAAGCATTTGGCGAGAGGGAATTACAACGTATATAAGAGAAAAATTTGCATCTAGATCGCAACTTGCCTTGGTAGCTCAGTTGGTAGAGCATTTGGCCCGGCAAGCCAAAGGTCCCAGGTTCGAGTCTCGGCAAACATTTTTCTCTTCAAATATAATTTATCTTTCATTGAGAAATGTTAAATAAACAATAAAAATATCATTAGAAGCCTTACTAGCTTTATAAAGTAATGTTAAATTCCCAATAAATATCTTCGTAACTGAGAAGCCACCATTTGCAAAGATAGAAGCAATGGTTTCAAAAGCATTTGGCGAGAGGGAATTACAACGTATATAAGAGAAAAATTTGCATCTAGATCGCAACTCGCCTTGGTAGCTCAGTTGGTAGAGCATTTGGCCTGGCAAGCCAAAGGTCCCGGGTTCGAGTCTCAGTCTAGGCAAAAAAAAAAATTTTCTTTTCAAATATTATTAGATAGATTTCCCAAAGCCATGGTTCATTACTGTCCAAAGAGGGAAGAGACCTCTGGGCTGCCCAAGAAAACAAACAGTGAGATGATAACAGACATATAGGGGTAAGACTTGGTTGGATGATGAAAGTTAAAATGGTTTGGAAATGTAAGAAAGGGAAACAATTTAGTAGATTTGTCGGTCAAAAATATTTATTTAATAAGACAGGAAAGTGTGAGGAAAGAGAACAAATAAAGCATACTTTAAGCAAAAATCTTCTCCTCTCGTCTCTTCTTGGTAACAACTGTACCGGGCTTGTGTTGAGCATCTGGATGGTTCAATAGTTCCGGCGGACATGTGGACACAGGGCTGGACAATATTGTGTGTTTCAAGTCGTAGAACAGTTCTGAGTCATCCTTCGTGCAGAACGATATGGCCATACCATGCTTACCAGCACGACCAGTACGACCAATACGATGTGTGTACTCTGTAACATTCCATCAATTAATATTTTAACAGCAAGTAACACTATGAGGTTTATTTTAATAAATTTTAGAGTCGGCTAAACATCTCATGAAGAAGAAGGATATGAGGTGAGGTGCCAATATTATGAAAAAAAACTACTTTCATGCATGACCAGTCAGCGACTTGCTAATTCGAACTTTGCACGCGTGCTCACGGAAAACTCAGCTCACCAGAGACTAATGTATTTGCATGCGACCCTTAATCATCTCATCTCATATCCTCTTTTCTAATTAAAGTCGTTTCATCTCCAGTAATTTCACAAATGCTGTTATGTCTTCTAGGAGCACTGCTTCTTACTCCATCTGTTGGTAAGTAAAGTATTCCCACTACAGGCCTTTGGGGTAGTGGGAGATTAAGGCTCCCACTTTTTCTTGACAATTGGCACTTGATATCAGCCAGGTTGTCAGCCCTGCGTGACGGCCGCCTTTACCCCCAGAACAAGCATCTGGTACTCATTTCCGTTAGAGGCTGAGTCGACCCCAGGGCCATAGTGCCGCCAGAAGGTTTGGGTCAGTTTAAAAATCCTGACCCCACCGGGACTTGAATCCTCGACCTTCCGGCTTGTAGCGCAGTGCCTTAACCACTACGCTACAGCGTGCTCTCCACCTGTTGGTGGGCCGATGAATCTCCAAATCAAATCATCTTCCCTGGGAATTTCAAAATTAATTAATTTTCCTTTCTTGTTTTTTTTAATCTTTTCCCCAAATCGTAAGCTCTTTACGTGTTTGCAATTGTTTTAAATTAATAATTCAATTAATAATACATTTATAAAACAATTATAAAAAATAAAGGGCTTACGTCTAGAGAAAATATCCACATTTAAAAAAAAAAACAGGAAAGAAAAATTAATGAATTTTGAAATTCCCGGGGAAGATGATTTGATTTGGAGGTTCATCAATCCACCAATAATAATAATAATAGCTTTATTTTACCTGGCAGAGTTAAGGCCTTAAGGCCTTGTCTACCACTCAACCAGGTTTAAAAAATACAAACAAAAAAAATAGTCTTAGATCTAAATTACAATATATATATATAAACGATTACAAGTTATGAATACAATACAATTAATATTTATAATGTAATTTGATGTACTCTAAATTTAACGAATTAAATATATAATATGTACAAGATATATAAAAAAACGAGGAAAAGATTAATGACATAGTATAAAATTAAATAAATTGAGAAAAATTAATTATTAGACAACAGGTAACTGTATAAGCGTGACTTAAAGGTGCCAAGTGTGCGGCAACCCCTGATATCTTGAGGAAGGAGATTCCAGGAGCGGGCAGAGGCTACTGTGAAGGAAGTAGAATAAGAGGAAGTGCTATGAAGAGGAATTGTTAGCAGACTGTTATCTTGTGACCTAGTGTCAATATTGTGGTAAGAGGATAACTTCTCAGATCTGGACGCCAGGTAAGTAGTAATGTAGGAATTCAGAAGCTTGAAAAGTAGTGAAAGAGAGTGCAATTTACGTCTGTCAGTAAGAAGGAACCAAGAGAGGTTATTAAAGATGGAGTAAGAAGCAGTGCTCTTAGATGACAGAACAGCAGCCTTAGAATCATTAAGATGAAACCAATAAGGTTTTGAAAATAGTCTAATTAGAAAACAGAATATGAGGTGAAGTGATAAAGGAATTATTAAAAATTTTTCAAAAAAAATATTTTCGTAAGAACGTCAATAATTTCAATCCTTCAGAATTTGTTAAAAAGGAAGCCTGAGGAAAGAGTATATGAGTGGTATTAAGGTATAGCAAAAAGAAACGAGAAAGACGTTGAAGAATTAAAGAGAAGAAAAAGCAGAGTGGAGGAAGGAGCATGAATAGAGACCACCTCCTGCTCACTCTGTTCAAGTATAAGTAAGTTTGTGTACCTTCTATGCTCTTCGCCATGTCGTAGTTGATGACCATGGAGACGTCTTTAATGTCAATACCACGACCTGCGACATTAGTGGCCACCAGGATGTCCTTAGTGCCAGACTTGAGACTAGCCAGAGCGTACTCTCGTTGTTCCTGACCTTTGCCACCGTGCAGCGTGCAGGCGTTGTACTGAAACACAATTTTAATACAATCGTTTATAAATAGGTTACTCATTTTTTGTGTAAGAAGTTAAGTTTGCAACACAAGTAAGACTTGAGACTGTGTTTTGTCTTAGTTCCACACAGAAACAGTTCAACAGTACATACTATCTCTGTTCCAATCAACATGGAAAAAACTAAAAGAAATCTGAACACCAGATTGAAGGAATACCTTCGAAGGGATGTTTTTATTATTAATTTAATGTTTCTCATTGAAGGACAAATTATATTTGAAGAAAAAAATTATGTGCTCACACTGGGGTTTGAACCCAGGACCTTTGGCTTTCTAGGCCAATGCTCTACCGCTGAGCACTCCAATCTAAATGCAAATTTCTCTCTTATTGACTGTTAATTCGAGAGACTCACTCTTCATGAATAAGAATCTCATAATTTTATTTTCCAAATTTAACTATACCCGAGCCGCCATATCTCCGGCTCTGAAGTTTAGGTTGTACGAGGGGTAAAGGGAGAACTCGCCCTCTACTGTCAATAAGGATATGGTTGTAATTGGAGTAGATGTCTGCCACGACCAATCACTGCTCTTGACGCAGCTATAGCACGCTGGTAAGGTTTGGAATTGTTGAGATGTTGTCAGCTGTAAGTCTGCTAACCGCATACATAAAGCGGCCACTCCCACTGAATATCCATATCGGCAACACTGTCGTGAAAACGTCAAGGCTGGAGAATCAGTGGTTGCAGTATATAAATATTGTGTATATGTTGGCTGCATCCTGTGATTCCAATGTGTAAACTGCTTTGCAATTGTTGGCACATGGTGTATGATTGGAACTTAATAACAATTTCTCATGTCACATATTGTAAACAAACCCATATATTGCAATGGAGTGGCATTAAAACCCACCCACACACCATATCTTATATTAAATGGGAATAAAGAAATGGAAGGAGTAAGAGAAAGACAAAAAGGATTAACAAGAGTTTCTTAAGAAGGCCAAGGCCCACAAAGATGATTGTTGTAAGTGAGATGATACATACTCCAAGTTTCTCGAGACCCCTGGCCAGCACATCTGCTCCCTTCTTCTGGTTGACGAATATGATGACAGGGGGAGTAACCCCTCGTCCCAGGATCTCCAGCAGTTTGCGTCTCTTGTCTGCCTCCGACAGTATATACACTATCTGTTCGACACGCTCTGTTGGCTTGCCGGCTGAACCTATGTACACTACAGCTGGACGGCGCAAGTATGTGCGTGCTAGCCGCTCCACCGCTGGTGGCATCGTGGCTGTAAACATCACCGTCTGAAACACAAAATTATTTACATCAACAACTGACAGCAAGTAACATTAAGACTGCAAATATTCAACTAGTTAGTTGTCTTTTGGGTCAAAATTGGATAAATGATTGAGGTCACCAAACTGAAAATGTTGATATAAGGAACTAAACCAGGCTCATGGGCTAGTGGTCAGCGCTTCTGACTACAGTTCATGAGGTCCCTATTTGATTCCCAGTCAGAATAAAGGAATTTTCCTTAATGGGAATTATTTCTGTGGTTGCCCATGGTCTGGAATTTAGGTTAACATTCAGTACCGTAAACTAGTTAAGGCGTTTAAAGAGACTATCGTGTATGCTGCCATCGGTCAGTTAACTCGCTTTAGAGCGGGTGCGAACAAACCACGTTTATAAATTATATTTGAAGAGAAAAATTTTTTTCGCCCAGACCGGGACTCGAACCCGGGACCCTTGGCTTTCCGGGCCAAGTGCTCTACCAACTGAGCTACCGAGGCGAGTTACGATCTAGACGCAAATTTTTCTCTTATATACGTTTATATTTGGCGCCTAAATTTTATGTTGGCTTAGTATGTCTTGGCATGTAAATGTACATTTTCTATTTCCGTTTGACACGTTTAACCTTGGTGAATCCCCTTTTATTTTTAAAACAAACAACACATGGAATTCATTCACCCAAACTTGCCTCCAGGCTCCAATGCAGTCGTATATGTTTGTCGTTATCGCGCTGTTGTTTGTGTGTGAGTGAAACCATGGCGAAAGAAAAATATCTCACTGAAGAAGAATTAGTGAATATTTTGTATAATGATGATTCAGGTGATGAACTGATTCCTGAATTAGAAGATTCACAAAGTGAAAGTGAAGATGAACTTCCACTTCCTGAAATTGATACGCTGATACCATGTGATGTCAATCACCCAACTTATTTCACCATCAAATGCTACTAGGATATCTCCTTTAGGTATGTACAAAATTTGAATTTTCTAGGAACTAATAGTTTGTGAATAATGGTCCATTTTCTGAAGTGCCACGAAAAGGGTAGCTGGTGTATTTAAATGGCTGCCTGTGGGTTTAAATGCCCTGCCCAGTGCCTGGTACTGAATGTGACTTAAGAACTCTCCTGGCTCTTCATTATCATTTATCACTCATCATATAATCGGGGTAACGTAACTCTACCTTCCAGGTGTCCCAACCTAAGAAATGGATTATGCCAGGGGGAGAAAAGCAGAAATGTCATAAAAGACAACCTGGTGGCACTGGACAAAAAGAAAATAAGGAACCTACTGCCAGAAATGCATTTATCTATCTATAATGGTGTAGCCCATTGTTGAGCCATAGTCTCTCCTTTGTAAGGAGTTACTAGATCACGTTAATTTTTTTTTAGTTACCTTATTCGCTCGTAGATGTCATGAGTGGCACGCAATCAACACACCGACCCAATGAGACATCTAACAGGCAACTAAGGAATTACTAGGACATTGATGTCGGCAAATATTGCTTAGAAGCCTCTTTATTCAGGCTTAAGGATCTTTTATGAGCCTGAAAATCTTCAGACTCAGGACCCATGGTTTAAAGTTCCTCCCGGAGGAATTGCTCCTCGGACTTTTCCGTCCATCGACCCCAGCCAGATTTGAAACCCATGACCCTTCACAACCAGAGGCAAGGAGCATAACTAATAGTGCACAGCGGCCGATCCAGAAATGTACAGTCATGTTTTACTAAAAAAAACATACATCTCTGTAAGAAAACAACAATTTACAATACTGTCTTGGTCCCACATTCAATGCTATGAATCATCATTCATAAATACACAATGAATGGCTTCTACCTGAAGAAGACATGAAGGGACTCCACATAGCTATAGCATTATTTCTTAAATTAATATTAAGAAGCTAAAGCTGTTACTATGATTGAAATCAAGTATATTAAGGTACATACTAAATTCATTGTAATCAAATTTCAATCATAGTAACAGCTTTAGCTTCTTAATATTAATTTTAATAAACAATTTACAAATTCATAAAACATTCTGAGCTCAGATTTATCAGAAAGTGGTATTGTTAGAGGATATTCGTAAATTATATGAGTCATTTTTTAAACATCTTACCTCATATTTTATGTTTCTTCAACACACGGGAACTAGTTTTTCAAGAGAAGGATCTCTCTCATTTTCAACAGACATTGTGACAGTCATAATGTCGGTTGAAAATGAGAGAGATCCTTCTCTTGAAAACTAGTTCCCATGTTTAAAGAAACATAAAATATGAGGTAAGATGTTAAAAAATGACTCATTAATTTACGAATTAAGAACCTCATAATGTTATTTCCCATATTTAACTATGAAGTTACAGATATGTTTTATTATAATATTATATCTGTGCTCTGATTTTATTTTTCAATAAATGCAACAACCTTTAAAAAACATCTTGTGAACTCCACTTTTTTCTTAAAATCAAATGAATCGTGAATTCTTCTTACCTCATACATCTATGCTTTTTAACACAGAACTGCAGTACCTGGAAACATCATTCCCATCCCCAGCTGTTTTCACGGCTCAATTCTTCATTATGTCGGTCATTATATAAACTACCATCTGGTGTTGATTTCAAGAACTTTGTAATCAAATTTATTTCATCCAGAAACTCAAAATTCATGGTTCTCATATGGTTTTTTTGAATGTATATCTTTTTTCCCAGACTGTTAATTCCAAAGGTTTGGATAGATGTTTCAAAAGTTTTTTTTTTCTTTTTCAATTCTATGATTCTCTAATAAACTATGTGCTGCAATAGCTCATTTTTCAATTTCACCATTATTTATATTTCTAGTGTTCTTTTTTTGCGAATGTCCAAATTCCTTTTTTTTTTTCCTATGTATACTTTATTGCAATCTTTGCAATTGATTTGATAAATTCAAGATTTTTTATTATCTGAGGTGTTAACCTTTTTATTAGTTAACAGATGATTCCCGATACTGCAGTTCTGTGTTAGAAAACATAGATGTATGAGGTAAGAAGAATTCTCGATTTGTTTGATTTTAATTAATAAAAAAAATCTCATAATGTAAAAAGTCCCAACTTTATTATATGAATTCACTTTTAACCAATTACAACCACTCTGTACACATTGTGAATTTAGTATAGGTGCGAAGATGGCCAGAGAAAGAAGAATTCCGAGAGGAAGAACTGTGCAAAGATTCAGCTTTATGGAAGAGGATATGTTTAATACACAAACAAGTGGAAAAATTTTATCAATATGTGACAACACACCTGTCTGTACTTCTTCTTGGAGTTGTAGTTTGCAAGAAGTTTAGTCTCGTCTTCAGCATCCTCTGTGTCTGGCTTCAGGTTAGTGACCGGCATGTAGTCCAGGATTTTCTGCACATCGGGTTCGAATCCCATGTCTATCATTCTGTCAGCTTCATCCAACACAATGTACGTGCACTGGTTGAGAACCAAATACCTGTTCTCCAGAACGTCTATCAAACGTCCAGGCGTTGCTATCACAATCTGAAACATAACAAAATACACTTGAAGGGATAAGCGAAAGAATACGCACATCCATGTTTACCACATCATTTTGAATCTATAATAGCTATCAGATATTTTGCACTATAGGGCATACAGTTTTAGAAGCAATATAATGTGGTCTCACCCAGAAATACCTATTTCGTTTTAATCTCATTGATTCTAAGCACCTGCTGTTGGTGCAACAGTCATGAAGAAGTTCTTGAACACATTCTCATAAATTGCTCTTTTCCAAACCTTCAAAGACCTAAACTCCAATCTTTAATACCTGGAACTTTGGAAAAAGCACAGCAAATACTCATATATCCTGACAACTCCTCATCTTTGGACTCTAGCAGCTGGAATATACTACAAACATCGGGCACTATATCCATCTTTTGTAAAATGAAGAACAATGTAGTGGAACTTCGTATTGTCAGCAAATAGCTGGATACACTAAGAAGATAAATAATGTTGTTAATAAATGAGTTGGAGAAAATGTTTTAACATCTCACCTCACAAAGTTCCGTGTCTTCACGATACCGGTTTCAAAAGTAATACTCTACTTTTGAAACCGCGTATCGTAAAGACACACAACTTTGTGAGGTGAGATGTTAAAACATTTTCTCCAACTCATTCATTAATATAAATACCTCATAGTGTTTCCTGCCACTGAAAATTTAATTAAAATAGATAATGTTGTTTTAATTTTGTTGAGTTGTTTCTTGACTTGCCTCATTTTCTTAACTCCCTCGCAATCTGGATTTCGTCGCTGTATTTGTGACATTCCCAATGCTGTTCACGTTCACAACTGATGTCCAATGGTCTCCTCTCTTGCAGACTGACCTTTGCACCATCTGATGGCTGACTGACGAACTTCCAAATCAATCCCCTCTCCTTATCACCGGGTATTTCAAAATTCATAGTTGTGTTTTTATTCTTGCATATGTAATTTGGGAAAAAATTTACATATGCAAGAATAAAACCATGGTTTTTGGAATTCTATGAGATAGCATTCGTTGAAGATGGGCTTTCTAGTTGTTCTGGTAGTTTTATATATGGTGAAGAATGGGTTCTACATCCACCTCTTCCATAATTTCCTCATTTCTTTTATGATCCCACTTTGTGTAGCCTGCTGTACGGCACATAAATTGCATCTCATTTGCTGTTTTTGTTTTCTTTCATCTCTTCTTCATATTGTCCATGCTTCACTGCCATATCTTAATACTGGTCTTGCGAGAACCTTATAAAGCAGTAATTTTGTGTTCTTCTGTACTAAAGATGGTTTCATTATACTGTTAATTATCCCCATTGTTTTTGTAAAATTTGTGATTTTCTTCGATGTATTAGCTTCATCTTGAAATGTTAAATTACCATCATCATCATCATCATCACTCCAGGGATTAGGCAATTGCCCGTTCCGACTTCATAATGCATCAGCCCAACGTCTTCTAGGTCTTCCTCTTGCTTGATAATTTCTTGCTAACAATGGATATCTCTCCTTACTCATTCCATCCATGTGATCAATCCATTTCTGTCTGTAATTCGTGACTTTATCCAATAAAGGCTGTACTTTCAATTCTTCTCTTATATCCACATTTCTTATCATGTTAAATTATAACCCAAATAATTAAATTTGTTTACTCGTTCTAAAATTTCATCATCCAAAACAATTTTGTTAGGTATAGGGTATTTCCCACAAAAGGCCATCACTTTAGTTTTCTTTGTATTGATTTCCATATTGTACCTTTTTGCAATTATATTAAAATTGTGTATAGAATACTGTAAATCTGTTTCTGTTGGAGCTATTAATACCAAATCATCTGCAAAAAGCAAAGAGTCTATTTTATGGTTTCTATTAATTTGGATAGAACCATGTCTCATCTGTCGCCAATCTTGGAGTATTCTATCCATGTATATGATAAAGAGCAAGATTTAATATAATTCTTATAACTGAGTCTGAACTAGTGTATACGTTACCTCACAGCCCATCCTGAGTCGGAAGCCCTGCTCTTCTCTGGACAAACCTCCGACCACGACGACTGTCCTGATGCCGAGAGGTTGTCCGAACTTGTTAGTCTCCTCCTCTATCTGCTGAGCAAGTTCTCGAGTCGGTGCCAGGATGATGGAGTATGGCCCCTGGTCAGCGTCTTCCACTCGCTCGATCTTAGGTAACGACTGGATCCACATGAGCAGTGGAATCAGGAATGCCAACGTCTTGCCTGAACCTGTCTCTGCAACACCTATTATATCTCTGTTCTGCAGGCCAATAGGAATGGCTTGTCTCTGTATAGGCGTAGGATCAGTGTAGCCAACCTTCTCAACAATTTCCAGGATCTCTTTAGGAATGCCTGACTCCTTCCAGTTCCTAATTGGATCAGGTATCCGACCTCCTGCAAATTTAAATTAACAATTATAATTAATAAATTACAATAGGAAGTAACATTATGAGGTCCTACTTAATAAATATGGTGAATCCGGGGTCATCTTACCTCATAACTTGTTGTGTTCTGTTTGAACATGTTTCAATATGTTTTTATTATTCATTTCATACATCTCAATGATGGATAAATCATATATGAAGAGAAAATTTATACGCTCAGACTGGGGCTTGAACCCAGGACCTTTGGCTTTCTAGGCCAATGCTCTACCGACTGAGCTACCTGACCAAGTTCCAATTTAAATGCAAATCTTTCTCTTATATACGCTGTTAATTTTAATTTTAATAATTTTTCTCCATCGGCCGCGGTGGACTAGTGGTTATGCTCCTTGCCTCTGGCCCCAAGGGTCGCGGGTTCAAACCCGGCCGGGGTCGATGGATTTTTTAGGATGGAAAAATCCAAGAAGCAAGTCCTCTGGGAGGGACTTTAAGCTGTGGGTCCCGAGTCTGAAGATTTTCAGGCTCGTAAAAGATCCTTAAGCCTGAATGAAAAGGCCTCTAAGCAAGATTTACCGAATTTTCCCGTCCCAGTACTACCTTGGTTTCCTAGATGTCAGTATGAGGCGGAATGCTGACCACAGACCATTCAAGTGACTTCTATATGAAAACAAGTGTAACTAAATTAGTATGGTTCAAATTCTTCCCTGTAGGGGAAGAGCGCCTAAATTTCTGTTAAGGGAAAACATGGGCTTACAAGGAAGCTAATTTTTCTCTTCAAATATAATGTATCCATCATTGAGATGAAATGAATAATAAAAAGCATCAAAAGATATAATGTAATGTAAAATTCCTAAATAAATGTTTTCTCAATAAAGAAGCTGCCATTTGCAAGATAGAGGCAAAGGTTTCATAGCATTTGGTGTTTCGAAATTAAAAGTGTATATAAAGAGAAAAATTTGCATTTAGATTGGAACTTGCTCAGGTAGCTCAGTCGGTAGAGTATTGGCCTAGAAAGCCAAAGGTCCTGGGTTCTAGCCCCAGTCTGAGCGTATAACTTTTCTCTTCAAATATGATGTTTCAATATGAACAGCATTGAGAATGTCACAAATACAGTGACGAAATCTGGATCTGCGAGGGAGTTAAGAAGTATGAGGTGAGTCAAGAAACAACTCAACAAAATTGAAATGCTATTCATCAGCTTTTCCAGAGTGCTGAATTTTATGTTGTTGGCTACCACTTCATCTTTTGGCTGACAGAAGAACTTGCAAATCAAATCTTTTTCCCCAGGATTTTCAAAATTCATAATCCTCTTTTTGTTCTTCTGAATGTAGATCTTTTCCCAAACGATGAGCTCATTTGTATTTTCCAACTAATAATTTTGTTTCTGTTTGAACAGAAAAATATATGCTCAGACTTGGGGTTTGAACCCAGGACGTTTGGCTTCCTATGCCAATGCCTTATCAACTGAGCTACCTGAGCACTCCAATCTAAACGCAAAATTTTCTCTTATATATTGTTAATTCCCGAGCATCAAATACTACGAACCGTTGTTCGATTACGCAATTGAAGAGCTAATACAGAAAAGGATATAAGTGCCAAAGAGTGAATTTTTAGGAGAAAGATAAAAATGTAGTTGGGTTCACAAAAAGACTTTATATGTGTATCTTTAAAAGGATTAGTACAAACGATTAGAATGTTCTTTGCACTTCGATCTTTTCCCATGCTACTGACAATGGAACATACATTATTATTCATGCAAAGTTTGATGTTTGACAAATTTGACACTTACATCCTTTTCCATGTCAAGTCTTTAATTGTTTTTACACACTGATTTTATGCTCTTCTGACCAAACATGAGCAGCCACTGCAGATTTTCTACTTCTCCATTTTTTACATTTATTATGTGTTTTGTTCTAATGGTCAAGTTTGTCTTTGTTAAGGATCTTCCAAAAGATTTAATTTGGAAGTTCATCGGTCAGCCAACAGATGGAGCAGGAAGCAACCTACAGGATCACCAACTGCCATATCAACAGTTAGATGAAATCAAAAATGATACATAGATGTATCAAAATTTGTCTTCAAGTAACCTACAAGTATGAGGTGAATTAAGAATTAAATTAATATTTTTATTACCTCACCTCATATCCTTTTTCTTCTAGACTGCAGTTTCAGAGCTATATCTCCATCATCAGTAGCCTCTTGTCGACTGGTGCTATGTCATTTCTTGGCGGTTTTCTTCTTCCTTCTATTGGTGGACCAATGAACCTCTGGATCAAATCAAAATTTGCAGGAGTTTCAAAATTCATGAGTTTATCTTTCTTGTTTTTTTTAATGTGGATGTTTTCCCAGACCGTGAGTTCTTTCTGTTTATCTGTGTGTTTGATTAGACTAGCTTTTGTATCAATTAAATGTTTTTTCAGACCAAGCATGGGCTGCTACAGCTGACTTGTCCACTTCATCCTTTTTTACATTTCTAAGAAAATCCACATTCAAAAAAACAAGAAAGATAAACTCATTAATTTCGAAACTCCTGCAAATTTTGACTTGATCCAGAGGTTCATCGGTCCAACGATAGAAGGAAGAAGAAAACTGCCAAGAAACGACATAACACCGGTCAACGAGAGGCTACTGATGATGGAGATAAGCTCCGAAACTGCAGTCTAGAAGAAAAAGGATATGAGGTGAGGTATTAAAAATATTAATTTAATTCTTAGTCAATATCTATTTAACTAAGAAAAAAGAGAGTGAAAATGGAGAGATATCTATTCCATCTGATCAGAATTTCTCTCATGTCTGGGTAAGTGTCCATTATTTCGACATGTGTTTGTATTGATTTCCAGCTAAATAAAAGTATTAGCATATTATATAACAAGAAGCTAGTATGGGTGTAACACATGAAGGCTGTACCTTTGATAGTAATGTTGTAATCCTCTCTGAAAATACGCCAGTCTCTCTCCGTCATCTCGTCCTTACTCTTCTCGCTCCAGTGTCTGTCGTCCCACTTCTGTTTCTCTTCCTTCTTCTTCAGTTTCTTCAGCCGAACCCTGACACACAGTACAATAACAACCTTATTTAATCAACACTTTTAAAAATCATTACGAAACAACGTAAAAAATTAGAAAACATAAAATTGGTATCTATTAAGTTATGTAGATAGGAAATAACACTATGAGGTTTTTTAATATTGTTTATTTTTTATTATTTCACTCACCTCATACTTCATAATACATAGCAGACCCTGGGTTTCTTCACATCTTTTGTGACATTCTCAATGCTGTGTCACGTTATGTATTATGAAGTATGAGGTGAGTGAAATAATAAAAAATAAACAATATTGGTATCTATTGACGATTTTATTATTAATTTAACACTTCTCATAGAAGGATAAATTATGTTTGTTTCAAGCATTTGGCGCGAGGGAATTACAATGTACATAAGAGAAAAATTTGCGTCTGATCGTAACTCGCCTCGGTAGCTCAGTTGGTAGAGCACTTGGCCCGGAAAGCCAAGGGTCCCGGGTTCGAGTCCCGGTCTAGGCGAAAATTTTTCTCTTCAAATATAATTTATCCTTCTATGAGAAGTGTTAAATTAATAATAAAATCGTCAATAGAAGCCCTACTGGCTATAAAGTAGTGTTAAATTCCCAATAAATGTCTTCTTAACTAACAAGCCGCCATTTGCAAAGATAGAAGCTATGGTTTCAAGCATTTGGCGCGAGGGAATTACAACGTACATAAGAGAAAAAGTTGCGTCTAGATCGTAACTCGCCTCGGTAGCTCAGTTGGTAGAGCACTTGGCCCAGAAAGCCAAGGGTCCCGGGTTCGAGCCCCGGTCTAGGCGAAAATTTTTCTCTTCAAATATAAAGAATATTGGTATCTATCTTTATCTAGTGCCTACTCTACAATCAATTTCCATATAATAAAGTCATGGATCAAAATATGGCTTTCATCTGACAAAGGTAAAACAATGCAAGCTATACAAACCAACCCAAATGATTTACAAGTGTACGAAACCATCCCCAGAATTATACAAACTTTCTTAACAAGTCACATAGTCAAATTTTCCAAATTTTGGAAAAAACAACAAGGAATTTGGACACTCGCACTAAGGAACACTTTAGAAATATGGTTGGTTGGTATCTAATGTCGAGCACTTGATAATGAAATCATTCGCTCTCTTGCACTCCAATATTTAGCAGAAAGGCTGGCATCTTCTATAAAAGCTGGAGATGGTTTCTTTCCATATCTTCATTTAAATTGCAAAAAGGGCATTTAGGTGAATCTGTGTTATGCCTATTCTGTGTAGGTGTTTATTCAGGCAGTCATGTCCTGTTAGCAGTCTGAATGTTGCTACTGCAGATTTTCTTTGTAATGTAGTAATGTCATAAGCTTGTAGATTTTCCCATTCCCTTCCAGATGTTTTGGTGGTGTATTCTTCTCTAAGTTTAGGCTACTGTCTTCAACAGGGAGGAGACCCTTTAATTCCTTCCATCGAAGGCTTAAAGGAACCGACCTGGACAGTAACCTAGTGTCCAATCCCTCACCTTCACGTGGTGCAGCTGTTAGTAATCATGCTTATGCATGGGAAGGGCTACTCACCAATAAGCACTGGTCAGCTTGGTGAGTTTTTCTTTTTTGACCGAATTGGTATTACTTCTTCTTCCCATATCAATTCCCTCTTCCAACTTTTCTATCCAGTCCCTCTTGACTGACCAATTGTTTCTTTCGACCCTGATGGTATTAGAGTATTCGAGGCCTATGGGGTTCATTTCTCCTTCCTATACCTGCTTTCTCTTTACGGGTGACGTAACCGCCACATGTGGTGCCTACTACTGAATGGTTACAACTAGTTTATTGTACTTTAGAAATATTAAAAATGAAGAAATTAAAAAATCAGCTATTGCAGCACATAGTTTATTGGAGAATCATAAAATTGAAAAATAAGTCCTACTTTTAAAACATTTGGAAAAACCTTTAGAATTGACAATTTGGGAGAAGATATATATTCAGAAGAACAAATTTAGATCCATGCATTTCGAGATTCCTGATGAACGTGACCTCATCTCAAAGTTCATCAAATCAACACCAGATGACGTTATTGATTGAAAATGAGAGAGATCCTTCTCTTGAAAACTAGTTCCCATGTTTAAAAGAAACATAAAATATGAGGTAAGATGTAAAAAATTACTCATTAATTTACGAAAATGTTCTCTGATGAATTTTAATGATTATACCTCATAACGTTTACTTCCCAACATTAATTTAATATAGCTTTACTTCTCTTCCAAAGGAACCAATCTCAAGATTATTATGCGCTAAAAAATCCATCGGCCATGATCAGGTTTGAACCCATGGAGTTCGAAACCAGACGTGAGCAGAATAACAATTAGTCCATGAGGACCGAATCAAAAATCATTTAGTGCTGTAAGAAGGACAAGAAAGAATGAACAGTTATCCAATATGAGCAACAGAACAATTTCTTTTAAAAAGTAGGGATATTTGTCTTGAATTCAAAGTTCTCTTATTGTCAGGTAAGTAAAAAATATGTATGCAAGAATTTATGATGAAAAGAATTACTTAATTACTACTTACTTTTCTTGTTCCTTCTCGGCTTCCGTCCGGCGTCGCTCTAACAGCTCTCCATAAAACTTTGACTGGTCTCGCTTCTGTGCCTTAATGTCAATACCTGCCACATTGCCACGCCCAAAAAACTGTACCTGAAAATACAAAATACATTCACATTAATAAAATCAAAATGAATTCTTGCCTTCAACATCGTCTTCTGAACTGCCATCTAGTGATGATTTGATAAACTTAGAGAATAAATCTTGTTCTCCAGGAATTTAAAAATTCATGGATCTAAATTTGTTCTTCAGAATCTATATGTTTTCCCAAACTTTTAATTCCAAGCACTTTACCAAATGTTTCAAAAGTTTAGTTCCATTTTCAATTTTATGATTCTCTAGCAAACTATGTGCTGCAATGGCTGATTTCTCTATTTCACCATTTTTAATATTTCTAAAGTGTTCTTTTGTGCAAGTGTTCAAATTCCTTTTTGTTTTTCCTATGTTTACTTTATTGCAGCCTTTTCAACTAATTTGATAAATTCTAGATTTTTACTATCTGGGATATTATCTTTCTTATGTCCACCGCTTGCTCTCGAGGTAGCATGCTGTCTTGTCACGCAGTGGGCCCGGGTTCGATCCCCGGTCGGGGCAGTTTTTCTGGGTGAGGTTTTTATCGGGGTTTTTCCTCACCTGTAAGACAAATGTCAGGAAAACTTTAAGGCCCAAACGGTCCCCGAAATCATATGGCCATCATCATCCTTCACTGGTGTGGAAAGCAACGGGAAGCTACCACACCTACAATCCCTAGTTAAGCTGCAAGCATAGCTATGATTGCAGTGAAGGACCTGCGCTCTGGCAGAATTACTATGGATGGATCAATCTTTCTTATTAGCTATTAGTATATTACCCAGGCTAAATTTATCATCATCATGAACAAATTCGTTTTAGGCCATGTGGCCTGTACGGTAAACCTAGCGAAGATGGTCTTGATCTTTCCACCGATGTTTTGGTCTTCCTTGGTCCCTATGTCCAGTTGGGGTATATTGGAATGCCAATTTTGGAAGTCTATTTCTTGCCATTCTCCTCAGATGATTTTTCCATTCTTGTTGGTATCTCTGTATATCTTCATTTAAACTTGTTACTCCAAGATTTCCTCTGATAATAGTGTTTCTTTGGTGATCCAGTCTATTAACTCCTAACAATGATCGTAAGAAGCGCATTTGGCTTACTTGAAGTTTATGAGAGTTTCTTTTATTTAAAATCCAAATTTTACTTCTGTATTTTAGAGCAGCTTTTGATGTGATGTTATGTAATCTTAGTTTTGTCTCTGTCCTCATCTGTTTACCAAAATGTCTTCGTATTACCCCATTCATTTTATTATATTTTTTATCAGTAAATTAATGAGTCATTTTTTATCAGTGTTTATTTGACACTGAATTTCTTGAAAATTGTTTGAAATTTGTTGTGTGTTTCAGGATGGTAAGTAATTTTTTAAATTGTTTTTCTTTCATGGATTCAGATTGTAGGGTGTCCCTTATTCAATTTATCAGGTTCATCTATGGAAAATAAACTCCTATTTATATGCACCAAAATGAACAAAGAAGTAATCATCATTATCATCTTCAAGGTATGTGCCTGTTGGCCCGTTCCACTCCCCGGTGAACTATATGCTGCAGGTGCAGGTTGTCTTTCTAACAACGTTTTGGTCTTCCTACATTTCTTCGGCCTAGAGGCCTATAATGAAGCAGCTGTTTTGATAAACGATTACTTGGCATTCTTTGTACATGTTCAAACCAATTACGTTTATTTCTGTGTATTTTCTCGTTTATATTATATATTTGTAATTCATCTCTGATATTTTGACTTAACTCTACCTTGTTAATGATCCCATGTGCAGCTATTAGAAAACAACAACACGAGGAGTAAATGGCACTAGAAAACAAATAAGGGATACATACCTGGTGCCTCTCCTTATAGAGAGGGTTGTAGTCCACAGAAGTATCCTCGGATGCATCCCAGTCAAACACAAACTTGCGATCGTTGAGACGTCGAACACGTCGTTTCTTCTTGATAAGCCCCAGGTAGCGCTCTCTGATGGCTTCCACCTCCTTCTCCTTGTCCTTACAGTACTGTGTGTCCTCATCTTTATCCTTCTTGTCTCTCCGCCTGACAACACATTCATCATGTTACATACCAACACAACATCAAATAGAAGTAAACATAGATCAAGATAATTAATATATTTGGTCTGTATATTCTTACCTCTTATGGTTGTTTTTGTTGAACATATGTTTCAAGGCTTGTCAGCCCCATCTTCAGTGATTACAGACTGATTTTATTGAAGTTGTCGGCTCTGATCCTTGACTCCTGCTCCCTCTGCCTGTGGTCCAATGAGGTTTCCTTCTCCGGAAATTTCAAAATTCATAATTCTCTCCTTGTTTTTCTGTATGTAGATTTTTTCCCATATGGTGAGTTCATTTTTGTTTTCTGTTTTAATAATTTTGAGTTTACATATATTTTGTGTTTTTCTGACCAAACATCAGCAGCCACTGCAGATTTTTCTACTTCCCCCCCCCTTTTTTTTTACATTTCTTATGTGTTCTTTAGTTCTAATGGTTAAATTTCTTTTTGTTTTCCCTGTGTATATCTTATCGCAGTCTTTACATTTTTGTTGGTATTTATTAGTTTAAGGTAGAATATGTTTATCACTCACCTTAATGAATATACCTCATAGTGAGAATTCCTAAAATAAGTATTTATTAGTTTATTTAAACTATAATCATTCTTTGGTGCTAAACTAATATTAAATTTTTCAAAAATCATTTTTACCATAAGAGGAAAGAATGCACAGACCAAATATGTTAATTATTAAATTAAATAGACTTCTTAATGTAACTTCCTATTGTATTTTTAAAATAGCTCAAAATTGTAATCAATGCTAAAGAGAAAAGTTGGCTCCAATGGACAAGTGGTTACGTTCCTTCCCTCTGGTCTCGAAGGTTGCAGGTTCACATCTGGCTGGGGTTGATGCAATTTTTTAGGATAGAAAAATCCAAAGAGCAAGTCCTCCAGGAGGGACATTAAGCTTTGGGTCCAAAGTCTGAAGATTTTCAGGCTCATAAAAGATCCTTCTTCTTCTTCTTCTTCTTCCTTCCAAGTATTAGGCCGAGGCCTGTTACGATTCTATAGAAAATTTTCCCTTATGGGAAATTCTCGTATAAGACTTGAAAGCATAATAATAGTCCCTTCGATTGGTTGCTGGCCAAAGGAAGGCAAGACCAGTGATGGGCTGCCATCTATAGCCTCTGGTCAGGCTTTTCTGGAGAAGAAAAGAAAATAAGGAAAAGAAGAAAGGAAGAATATATCTGGTCTTGAGAATGACAGCTTGCTGGATGTGGAAACTTGTTGACCTTTTTAAACATTAATTGGTGAAATGGGCATATTGACTGTATATATATTTTAAAATAAATGGTTTGTATGCAGATACAAAAAGGAAAGCTGAGTTAAGGAAAGAGTGGAGAATGCTGAGTTTGCAGTGAAAGACCTGCTCTTGAGCAGAACCCTATGAATGAATGAATGAGGTGAGTCGTTAAAAATATATTCTACACTCACTATTAATGATATAACCTCATAATGTTTACTTCCCAATATTCATTTAAATAGGTGAAAAAGTACTCACCTAAGACTTTCTTTGTCCTGCTCCTGTTTGTCTGCTAGTTTGTTAGGTTCCTTGCTGAACTCTGCACGTCGTCTGCGCTCTTCCTCCTGCTTCCTCCTCACCTCATCCACTTCCAGCTGTCTCTTACGCAGAGCCTCAGCAGCTCTCTCTTCCTTTGTCAGGAACTTGGGCTGCAACATATTATACAAATTAACTGACTGACAACATTAAGTAGAAGAATGGTTTTTTTAGATCTTAACTTAAGAAGGAACGAAGAAAATAAGATAGAATTTGGAATATACAGAAAAAAGACAAATATAGATAACTATATAAAAGCTTCAGGTTTCAATCACATAGCTCACAAAGAAGTACTTTTCACTAGTTTGACACATAGATTAGTGAACATACCCATGAACAAAGAAAATTGTGAAAAAGAATACATAATCAATGTGGCTACAAAAAAACGGATTTGAAGAAAGAATGATACACAAGAAAATAAACAAGTTCAAAAGACAAAAATGTATTAATCAAAGCACTCTTCTAAAAGAAAAAGAAGCAAACGTAAAATTCAGGAAATTGACATATCATCCATTTAAGTACCATGAGTTTCAATTTTTTTTTTTAAATTTCAACATAAGGTTGACAGCCAAAAATTACTTTGGCATCAGTAGATTAATTAGATTTAACAAAACTAAGAAAATAGAAGAAGAAAACAAATCACGGGTCTATCAGATCAAATGTGAATACTGCGAGAAAGTCTACATAGGAAAAACTAAGAGAAATTTGAAACCAGGAATATCAAAAAAGGGGAAGTAAAAAAATCTGCAATGGCTGCCCATGCATGGTCCAAAAACATCTTATCGAAAAGAAGTTAAATTATTAAAACAAATAGAAAAACCAAAAGAACTCACTATTTGGGGAAAAAATACATTAAAAAAGAAAAAGGAGAAGTTAATGAAAAATTATATTTGAAGTACATAGAGAAAACATTCCAACGAGAATAAATATATGGAGGAAATCGCAATCCTAAGAGAAATCAACAACAACTGATTCTCAATGAATACACACCTAATCCACACAATCCTCTGTACAAAATTCTCACAACCAAGTCAGTGCTTCAACAAGGGTCAACAAGAACGGACCTAATGCATTCTGCTGATGATGGGACTAGTCCCGAAAGGCCTACAGAGTTTTTAAAATAACTTAAGTTGAGGAGACGGACCTACAAGGTAACTATATTATAGTTTTTAACCGTACATTATATTACAGAGAAAAATTTTCACCCAGACCAAGACTCGAACCCGGGACCTTTGGCTTTCTAGGCAAATGCTCTATCATCTGAGCTACTGGGGCGAGTTCCAATCTAGACACAAATTTTCTCTTTTATACATTGTAATTCCCAACACCAAATGCTATGAAGTCTTTGCTTCTATTTTGCAAATGGCGGCTTCTTATTTAAGAAGACATTTAACTGGGAATTTAAACACTACTTTATAAAGCCAGTAGGGCTTCTATTGATGTTTTTATTATTAATTAAAACACTTCTCAGATGGTAGAGCATTGACATAGAGAGCCAAAGGTCCTGGGTTCAAACCCCAGTCTAGGCGTATATTTTTCTTTTCAAATATAATTTGTCCATCATTAAGATGTTTAAAAACGAATAATATTAACATTGAAAGAAGCACTACTGGCTTTATAAGTAATGTTTAAATTCCCAATAAAAAGTCTTCTTAATAAAGAAGCCGCCATTTGCAAAAATCGTAGCAACGGCTCGTAGCATTTGCGGTTAAGGAATTAACTATGTATAAGAGAAAAATATGCGTTTAGATTGGAGGCCTAGGTAGCTCAGATGGAAGAGCATTGACATAGAGAGCCAAAGGTCCTGGGTTCAAACCCCAGTCTAGGCGTATATTTTTCTTTTCAAATATAATTTGTCCATCATTAAGATGTTTAAAAACGAATAATATTAACATTGAAAGAAGCACTACTGGCTTTATAAGTAATGTTTAAATTCCCAATAAAAAGTCTTCTTAATAAAGAAGCCGCCATTTGCAAAAATCGTAGCAATGGCTCGTAGCATTTGCGGTTAAGGAATTAACTATGTATAAGAGAAAAATATGCGTTTAGATTGGAGGCCTAGGTAGCTCAGATGGAAGAGCATTGACATAGAGAGTCAAAGGTCCTGGGTTCAAACCCCAGTCTAGGTGTATATTTTTCTTCTCAAATATAATTTGTCCATCATTAAGACATTTAAAAACGAATAATATTAACATTCCATAAGTATTATTTCATTTATTGGGTGAACCGTGGTGCTACTTTTACCTGCCATATGACTGAATTGTGTGCACAACTGTCATCGATAGAAACATTTTTCTTAGGTAAAATTGTATTTTACAGGAAATAAGACTGAATACAAGATAAGATGGTACCAATAACTAGGAACTTCCTCCATTTCTTATTTATTTATGACAAAAAATTATATATGGGCCTACATAATCCGACACTTACACTTTTCCATGAAGTTGATACACATCCATCCTTCATTTACAACATCATTATGAGCAGAATTTATGCTCCTTGCTGACTCGCCTGTAAAAATCTGTTATTTTCACCACATCCTCAGTGGCTAATGTAGGATATTTTTCACAAAACTGTTTGAAAGCATTCAAAATAATTTGTTTCCCTCCACTTTTCAAGTGCTTTCCAATCCAAAGTTTTATAATTTTACAGAAGTGGCCATTTTGAAACAACTGGAATTCCAATGTGCAAGCATAAGAATTAAACAATGCTTATTTAAAACTCTCTCCAAGCGCGACAGGCCTAGAAGGCCCTTGGCTGCTGGCCTCACATTTTTAATCCAATAAAATTACATATCTTTAAGATTCTCCCAAATAACTTATATAGACATGTGGTAGATAATACACAATTTTATTATTTTTATTTGCTTTATTTTGAGTCTTAGAGAGGGAACTACATTTTCTTATATGCTTATAGGTAAAACCATTGTTTGACCAATGAAAATGCAGTCATACATTACAACTGAAATTAGTAGAGCTATCACTCACCTTGCTTCGTGCAGCTTCTTCAGCTTGTTTCTTGGTGAGCAGTTCCTCTAGTGACAACGGCTCCTTCTTAACCTCAACATCTTCCACTGTCTCCTCCTTGAGTTTCTCCTCTTCCTTCTTCACAGCAGCACCAGAAGCAGCAGACGTAGTAACAGGCGGAGGGGTTGGGGTTCTCTTGCGATCCCTGCTCACACAACACACATACTTGCATTAAATATTAAACCAATTTTTATATTTTGATGTTATATTATATTTTGCAATTCTGGAACATGTTAATTTAAAAATATAACATCAAAATATGAAGCTTTACCACTTAAAAGTAATATATATTTTCTCAATAAAAATTCTTCAAATGAAACTCATCAGATGGAGTTGTTTGAAGCGACAGCTTCTGGCTGCCTGATGAAAGAGAATTGTATACGTGAAAAGAATTGTTGACATTTGTAATGGAGTTTGGATGGTATAATCGGTATCATACCGACGTGCAGAGTCAGAGATCCGGGGTTTTGAACCCCTATCTGAGCATTAATTTTTCTTTCTGAAATAAAACTATATCTAATTTTTATATCCTCACCTCATAATCTGCCTTCTATTTAGACCTGTTAAGAAATAACTTTTATTCTTTCTTCAGTACTTTCATGACCGTTGTTCTCCTGAATTTCCAAATCAAATCACATTCCCCGGGAAATTCAAAATTCAATAATTTCCCCTTCTTGTTTTTTTTAAATGTGGATTCTTTTTCCAAACAATGAGCTTTTAGATTATTCTACTTGTATTATTAAAGTCTAGTATTTGTCGATCAAAAATTTTTCTAAGTTCTACAGAATTGCAGTGTGCATGCACGAGAGCTCTAATGCTTAAATAGCTTCCGCTAGATGGCTCTGAAATCAGTGTTACCAATTTTTGCAATAATTCCCAAATGTTTATAAAAAGTAGACATATGCCAACTTCCCATTTCCTAATCTTACTTACTTACTTACTTACTCACTGGCACTATCGAACCCGTAGGTTCATGGCCGCACGGACATAAGCTCTCCATACATCCCTATCCTGAGCTAATGCTTTCCAATCATATCCTGTATAATCTACTTCCCTCAAATCATAGTTAATTTGTTCTCCCCACCTCATTCTTGGTCTACCAACTGGGCGTTTTCCTTCTGGCTTTCCTACAAGAAGTTTCCAGGCACGTCTTTCATTCCCCATACGTGCAACATGTCCTACCCATCGCAGTCTACGAGACTTAACTGTTCTTATTATATCTGGCTTCCTATAAAGACCATGTAGTTCATTGTTATGTAGTCTTCTCCATCCACCTATCTGTTCATCTCTCTTTGGTCCGAAAATTTTCCTAAGTACTTTATTCTCAAATACTTGTAATCTCCTTTCCTCCCTTAAAGTAAGAGTCCATGTTTCGCACCCATATAACCCATTTCCTAATCTAACAAAACAAATTACATACAGATTATTTAATAAATTGTAAACTAATTGTTGTGTACACTAATTTGTCCCATAAGGACCTAAAAATATGAAGTGAATTTCAAATGGTAAATTGTGTAGTGCAACAGTGGCATAAGAATTTTCTATGGAAAATCGTGAGCAACAAATACCAACTTGAGCCATTTAGCTTTCTTTTGATTTGATGTTTTTTCTGAACAAGTGTGAGTAGCTACCGTAGATTTTTCTACTTCTCCATTTTTTGACATACCATTTCATGCATTGTCAGAAAACATCAAATCAAAAGGAAAACAGCAGCAGCCACAAGAGCAATCTACAGCTCAAAAAATCTAGCTCGACTGTCACTACCCACGGCCATGACAATATTCGATACAATAATATCTCCAATCATAACATATGGCATAGACATTATATGGGAGAAACTGTCACTTAGCGATCTCGAAAGGATAGAGAAGGTTAAGGCACGTTTCCTTAAAGTGGCTCTAAGGGTGGGGAAAACAACCCCGTCGAGACTTGTATATAAACTTGCAAGAGAGTCGTTCTATGCAGAAGATCTGAGGATGAAACACCTTTTGCCAACTACCGGCCCCTACACAGAACTCGTACACCGAAGCAAATTGAAGAGGGAGATAGACCTTGATTTCTATGCTACGGGAGCCATGGACAAAAGCTAACCAGGAGTATTGACATGTTGTGACATGTTATGCTGTGCACGGTTTTCATCACAAAGTGTGTGAAAACAAGAAGTACCACGACCCAAATGAAATATGTATGTGCTTTGTGTGGTCATAGATGCGAACGGTACCACATACCGAAGTGCCCAAAGAACACAAAAACACTGAATGAATATAGCAAAGATTAAATATAATCAATGCCCACTCGGGCAAACTCTTTTTACCTATTATTATAAAAGGAAACTTCTGCCCCAAATGAAGCCACTAGACTATTTTAACACCCTGATGAAATTAATTTCAAGATTTTCAACCAAGAAGAAATCCATCAACCCCTCATATCATATTTGCCTTTTTACAGTATGAATTTGTGAGTGACTAATGTCTCGGAGCCAATGAGCTGACCCCTGAGTTATAAATGTGAACATACCTGTGCCTGTGCCTCTCTCTACTCCTGTGCGACTTCTCTCCTTGGCTTGTCTAGTTTCTTCTTTTTCTCTCTTTCCTTGGAGCGACTGCGAGACCTTCTGACCCGATCACGCCTGTCTCGCTCCTTGTCTCTCTCACGACTGCGAGAACGTCTTTGTGACTTCTTCTCCAGCCCCATCTCAAACTAACAACAATACAGATTTACAAATATGCACTTTTATTTTTTTTACGAAATACTGCATTATATAAAATTCAAAATAATAAAATTCATACCTGATATCTCAGTTGTCCTTAACTAGGTAAAATTTCGATAAACACTTTGGAAGCCTTTTGGAAATACATGTTCCATCTTCAGCTCTGTAAGAGGTACTTTTTAAACAGCAGAAGATGGAACATGTTTTAAACAAATAATATGTCGTTCATGACGAATTAAATCTCAGGTACAAATTTTAATAGTGGGTTTTAAAAATGTACTTTTTACTGTATGGTAACGTCTTTGGTTGCAGTGAGTGGTAGCTTTTCTCGTTACACAAATTAGTGTACTCGTCATAAAGCTTGAAAAGAAAAACTGGTTTCCTAACCTCACTTTCATCAACACAATAATACACAAACTAACTAAAAATATATAGTACGTTAGTATGGCTTTCCGTATGTTTAATGTTGCTCTATGTAACAATAATGAAAAATGATAAAACCGTGATACAAAAATATTTAGAGAGAAAAACTCCAAAATCTTCATTTCATAATTGTAACAGTTATCGCTTAATCTGTAAGCTTCAAATAACAATTGTTATTCTAATACGAATACAAAATACAACATACCTTTAAAATGTATTTTAATCAGAATAATTAATACAATATAATTATATTGTAGATATTATTTACTATGAGACGAATGATAACTCGCTAAATATCGATAATATTGACTTCTCTTGCAATATTTACGGCGCCATATTGTTATGAAAATAATTAGCATAGAGGCCACAAATCAGGAATCCCTGATAGATCGGTTCTCTATGAACCATGAACATACATAGAGGAACACTATTTTGGTCCATGGAACATGGCTGACAAATGCATACTTGAAAACACACTGTGAAAATATGAAACTAATAATTTGTCATTAATAGCTTAAAAATTAGGAACATATCATGAATTATATAAATTTAATTAAGATGAGATTGAAAATTATTCTGAGATATTATGAAAAATTTACTGCATACCCGATAAACTGATTTGATTTTAATTTTCGAGAACAGTGGTGGGCATTTAATTTGTACTATATGAACAGTTTAAGAAATTGAATCTTCTCTAATTTAAGAAAATGACTGTGGATTTGACTTGTTTGTGCCGCTTGTGTGCACGACAATGCAACGATATGCAGGGCATATTTAAAAATTCGGATTTCAATTCAGAAATATTTTCTACAGATAAAAACACTTCTGGGTTGTTGCCCCTGAAAATTGAAACTGTTACTTCGATCAAGGTTACAAATTTAATCATATTATAAACTTTGTGCATGACCTTCTGTATTTCTAGATAACATTGTCAACTTCCTTTTTCGTCAATAAATTATTTATTAGCCGGAAATAATTTCTCACTATTTTGCGTGCAACAACAATTAGCGAAGAAAATGTTTAGGATTTATATATCTCCAATTTTATTAATTCATTTCGAAATATTCATTTTATTAATTTGGGTTATTGTACGAAAACATATTAATGGTAAAATTTGTCAGAGAGAAAAAAATAACATTTTTGCCCATTTTTGAAATATTAATATGGATGTAGATTTTATACGTGTTTGTTCTAACTTAGAATATTGTTGTTGTAGGTTTGCGCCGACGATGGGCTTCCAACTCAGATATGCAGTGAATGTTTGGTTCACCTAAACTCTGCCATAACTTTCAAAGAAAAATGTTTGTTGGCTGATTCAATGCTGAGACGCTATTTAAATACTGCTGTAAGTATCATATGGTAATATCTGTCACTGAATAATTCCTGCATTTTTAGTTCACTTTAGTGAACAATACCTTTGGCAATCCTGTTATTGAGTCATGATATTTCTAGGATGGATGCTTCAGTCTTAAATTTAAAAAGCTAACTCAAGGCTGAAGTTTGCATTAAGAGCAGTGAGAAATTTTTCTAAATCCCAGGCAGACACCATGCACATGCGCCAACAAGGTTCTATTTTCAAATTATTTCCAAACATTTACAATAAATTTTACATTTTTTCTAACAATTGTTTCAATGTTCTATGATATTTAACTACATAATTGTAACATGATGACGTGCCAGCCATATTAATTTTAACGTGTTCCAGTGCAGCCAACATAGAGTATGTACTTCAGAATTTCAAAACTTCCTATTTATTTTTGGGCATTGCATTCTTTCATAGGTTAGAGTGCATAAATTGCATTAGGTTAGTTTTTAGGTTGATCTTTCACAGATTAGAATACTTAAATTCATTAAATATTGTGTATATGTTGGCAGCATCACGTGATTTTATAGTATAAACCACTTTGCGTTTGTTGGCGCATGCACGTTGGTGTCTGTCTGGGACTTTGAAAAATTTCTCAATGCGTTTAATGGAAAATTTATCCCTAACTCAAAATAATACACACATAACCATTTAAATCATATTTTGATGTTTTAAATATTGATTAGTTAGTGTTAAAAATATAACACAAATTTTGAATGTTGTTTGCTCAGAGAGCTTTTGTCTTTATGACCATGAACCTGTGGGTTCAATAGTGCCAGTGAGTTAGTTAGTAATTTAGTTTGAGATGTTGTATAAATAAATAGATTTCAGTTGGGGGTACCAGTATGTTAAAAAAAGTAAATGAATGTAAAAGAAGGTACAAGAAGAGAAATATATTAAAATATTAATTAATTTCTGACATCCGAAGCACACTTTTAATATATAATGGAACCACCCTATAAACAAAAAAAAAACAATAAAAAAATTATTTGGAAAAACTGCACTTAAACTACCATGAAATATTTTCAAAGTCCTATAGAACAACAGTGCGCATGCGCCAGAGTTTATAGAGCCAGCAATAACCCACAATCGAAGCACATATTGATTATCATCATCTCATCGATTATTATCCGTCGCTATGAAATTTAAATGACCAATATTTGCAATAAATCCCCAAATCTATGTTTAAAAAATACATTAATAACATTAAAATTACCAAACGTTTATTAAAAATGGGTGTACACTTACTTATCACTCCCTAACACTGATCCAACCAGCGATAACCCAAACCAGTGATAGAAAAATCATAGACTAAGTAATATACTCTGTGGAGAAAATAGCAGTTAGCATCACAATATTGTCTAACAGTGTCATAATATTGTGATTTGCATATTTAAATAAATACTTCAAAATTGTCTAATACAGTTATAAAAATTGTTTGGAAAAGTTTAAAATATTAAATAATGTTAGTAAATACAGAAGAAGAGCTATAGTTTACAACAATATAACTGAAAAAATCAAGCGCTAGTAGAAGTGCAGTTGAGGCTAAATTTCACCTAGTATGGAAATGGTGTCCACCCAGCATTGTGAGGAATTTGGATAGCTGCATTAAGTAGTGGCTCCAGGTTGAGAAAACCATCTATATGGCTGGGGGATCCGACATGATGAACAGATTCCTTTGAACTATATATTTGATAATTCTCTTTTTAATAATTGTGTTTTTAAATAATTATTTACTGTTTTTACTAAAAAAAATTCATAACCTACAATGTTGGTCATAAATATACAGTTTGATGTATCATTTTTTCGGGTGCATTCTTACAATATTGCAATCCTATTTGACAATAAATAATATGATCAATTTGCAGTAAATGAACAAATGAAAGATAACCACACATTTCTGATTTGTTTTCAAACATCACCATTTACATTAAATATATAAACATTTTAAAATAGTCCACCACTGTGGTCTCGAGGTAGTGTGCTGCCTTGTTACGCAGCGGGCCCGGGTTCGATTCCTGGTCGGGACAGGCTCCTGGGTGAAGTTTTTTCAGGGTTTTTCCTCACCTGTAAGACAAATGTCAGGAAGCTTAGGGTCCAACGGTCCCCAGAAATCATCCGACCATCATCATCATCCCTCACCGGTGTGGAAAGCAATGGGAAGCTACCACACCTACAATCCCTTAGTAAAGGTGCAAGCATAGCATGAAAATCCTATGATTGCAGTGAAAGACCTGCTATTATATATAATTGCTATAGAATAGAATATTTAAATAATGATTTGTGAGTAAACAGCTTAATTTTATTCGTTAAATAGTCCTATCGAATGTCACTCTTGATTTCCAAATTCTCTAGATAAATATACTAGTCACTTTGTGAGTCATGAATTTATTGATGATTTGAAAATCTCTCGTGACATTACTTATGATAAATTTCTTATTTTATAGCAAGAAGAACTGAAGAAGAAGAGGGAAGTTGAAGAACAGACTAAAAAAGAACTGTTCAAATTGGAAGAATTAAAAAATGCACATGATAACATTATGTGAGTATGACGTCACCATTAAAAGGTATTAAGCAACTGTATACAAACAATAATAATTAGTATTTTTAGGAAGTAACACTATTAGGTTTTTTAATAAAAACATTTGATAATCAGAAAATCATCCGACCCAACTTTTAAAACATTTGGAAAAATCTTTAGAATTGACAATTTGGGAGAAGATATGTATTCAGAAGAACAAATTTAGAACCTCGAATTTCGAGATTCCTGATGAACGTGACTTCATCTCGAAGTTCATCAAATCAACACCAGATGGCAACGTTATTGATGGAGATTCCTACGAAAAGCCAGTAGTCATAATATCGGTTGAAAATGAGAGAGATCCTTCTCTTGAAAACTAGTTCCCGTGTTTTTAAAGAAACATAAAATATGAGGTAAGATGTTAAAATGACTCATTAATTTACGAATTAAGAACCTCATAATGTTATTCCCCATATTTAACTATGAATAAATTTCCAGTTCTTAAAATGTTTAATCTATAGTGCGCTGTCCATTACAAGTTGAAAGAAATGTTAATGTTTGTATCGTCGTTTGAATGGTGTAATGGACAGCACACTAGTACATATAGCTAGAGGTCCAGGGTTCAAATCCCGATTCAAACATTAATTTTTCTTTCTTAAATTAGATTCTATTCAGGATTGCAAAATGTTAATTCAAATAAAAACAATCATCAAAATATGAAGCTTTACCGCTAAAAAGTTACGTATAAATCTCATAAAATACCTTGAATATATTGTGAATTAGAAGATGGCAGTTGGTGTGATGGTAGCGACAGCTATTAGACTTTGGATGAATGAGAATTGTATCAGTTGAAAGAAATGTATCGTCGTTTGAATGGTGTAATGGACAGCTCACTAATTACGTTGAACTAGAAGTCAAGGGTTCAAATCCTGGTTCAAACATTTCATTTTTTTTCTTTTTTTTCTTTTCTTCTTCTTCCTCTTCCGAGTATTAGGCCAATGCCTGTTATGATTCTATAGAACCATTTCCCTCCAGCGTTTCATAGGACGGCCCAGTGATCTTTGTCCTCTTGGTATATAATTATAAACAGCTTTGGGGATCCGATTTGAACTCATTCTTTCAAGATGGTGTTTCCAATTTAGTTGCTTCTTCTTCTTCTTCTACTACAAGGTTTAGGCTATGCAGCCTGTTCCGGCGAAGTTAAAAGTGGAGTCCATCTTCTACGTGTTCGGCCAACATCTCTTGTTCCTCTGGGGATTATACAGGAAGGTTCTTTTTTGGTATTCTTTCGTTGTTCATTCTCATTAAGTGTTCTGTCCATTTCTTATTATTTTCGCTGATTTTATCTTTAATTTTATATATATTTAATTCTTCTCGTATAGTTTCATTCCTTATTCTATCTGCTCTTGTGCATCCTTTCACATTACATAAAAACAGCATTTCCGCAGTCTGTATCCTGCTTTTATCCCTTGATTTCATTATCCGATTTTCACTTCCATACAACAAGAAAGGAACAGCCATTGTTTTATATAATTTAAGTTTCGTATCCTTCCTTGTTTTCCGACCTAAGGTTCTTTTTATGGTTCCACAAATAGCCTGAAATTTATTTACTTTATTTTCTATATCTTTATTTTCTCTATAAGTTATATCACATCCTAAATATTGGAAATGTGATACTTGTTCTGTTATTTTGTTATCCAGTACAATTTTTGATCTAATTCCATATTTACCAATAAATGCCATTACTTTTGACTTATTTATTGATATTTTACAATTATATATATTGGCTATTAATTTAAATTTATATGCTAACATTTGGAGCTCATGTTCAGATTCTGCTAAAAGTACATCGTCAGCGAATAATAAAGCATTTAGTTGCTACTGTTTAATATATTCCAAAATTGGTGTAGTCTTAAATTCTTTTAAGATATATTTTTCTTTTTTAAATTGGTTAAACTAAGTTAAAGAGAGAGGTTAATTTTTTTTGCAGAGACAGTACAGGGGACGAAGGCGCAGACATTCCTATCGACAATAATGAGATGAATTCTGAAGACAGATACATCTGTGCTCCTTGTGGTAAAAGATACACATTACCTTCAGCATACAAGAAACATTTGAGCATAAAACATGGGATGGAAGTGGACGAGCCCCTGGGGAAAACTGCCCCTGACAGACGGACATGCCTCTGCAACATATGTGGCAAACAGATTGCAAGCATTCAGTTAAAACAACACATTCGCAATCACGAACACAACTTCCAGCACCTCTGCACCTACTGCGGCAAGAAATACCTCACCAAGTTCCGTCTCACTCAGCACGTCAGAGTTCACACTGGAGAGAAACCTTTCTCGTGTAACATCTGCGGTAAAAAATTCCATGAGAAAAACTTGCTGCGTTCACATCAGAGACGGTATTTGAAGCAGAAACCTCTCGAGTGTAAAGTGTGTGAGAAGAGGTTTACGAACCGTTCACATTTGAACACTCATCTTATGATTCACACGGGAGAGAAACCTTATTCATGTTCTCAGTGTGGTAGTGAATTTAGGTCTAATAACCATTTGAAACGACATTGGAAACTGCATTCCGGGGAGAAGTCGTACTCGTGTAGTATTTGTAATAAAGCTTTTATACAGAAGAGCAATTACATGCAACACCTTGCAGTTCATAGAGAAGAAAAACCATTCAAGTGCAGCGAGTGTGGGAAGGGTTTTGCATACAAATGTAGTTTGAAAATGCATGTAGAGATACATAGGAAAAACAAAGATGATAGTGTTACATTACAATAAAATATTTTCAAATATAATAAACATGTATTAAATATCTTTCCCATTCTATCCTGCCTTTCTCTTGTCATTTTGGAGTAACTCCAGAAATAGTACAGGTGCATGAATTTTCTAATGCCACCCACTGCATTTTTCACGTTTCAGGTTCTGCACTATGTGGATAAATGACATTAATTTTTTTTAATTTACGCACCACTTCTGCAGACCATTTTACATAATGTTGTATTTTTGTATTGTGGACAGAGAGGTATGTAAAATTGGTTTTTTGCACGATAGTGCATTCTGTCGTACTTACAGCAGTGGCGACCATGATTTAAAGTTCAGCTTCCTAAATTTTGGGGTTGCCAACCTAAATAACTATACTGTAATATTATATATTACCAACCTCGAGCAGGAAGAAAAACCACTGCTCTTTATGTATACTATGTACAGTGTATATACTTGTAAAAGACCAATGACAATACAATAATTATTTTTTTTTTAAATCCTGGCCAGAATCATCAGAAAATAAAAAAAATAAAAACCATGTAATAGGTTGTGGACTTACCGACTTTCTAGTCAATCGTTGTAAGAGCTCAGTTGGTAGAGCGGTGGACTGTAGTGATATATAATTTCAGTAATCCATAGGTCGCTGGTTCAAATCCGGCCCGGAGGATTTTTTTTTAGAAGACTATTAAGGTATTAAATTTTCATGGGATTCCAGTTCATGACAATCATCTAAAAATTAAAAAAATAAATAATAGTTTTAAAAAACTAAAACAACATGCTTTATTAGAAAACCAAACTAAAAAATAATTTTAATTTCCAACACGCTTGGGATAAAATTAAAGTGGTCAGCAAAAAAATCATCTCCAACACATCTAGAATAAAACTAGAGTTATCTATAAAAAATAATTTTACCATCGAATGCATGGGGTGCTTTTTATGTTTTCTTGTAAGAGACTTTACTTTTACCAATATCTGTTTATTATCAAATATATTAATTGACTCCAAAATAAATAAATTTCAGACGGTGTGTGGAACAATACAGAGAACATTCAAAAATTAAATTAGAAAAGAAACCAAGATAAAAAATGTATAATGTTATGGCAGTTCCCACAATATTGTATGGATTTGAAACTTGGGCTCCAGTGAAAAAACAGAAGGATAGAATACAGACGGCGGAGATGAGGTTCCTAAGACAAGTAAAAGGATGTACAAGACTTGATAGAATAAGAAATGAGGATATAAGAGAATTGAAAGTACAGCCTTTATTGGATAAAGTCACGAATTACAGACAGAAATGGATTGATCATATGGATGGAATGAGTAAGGAGAGATATCCATTGTTAGCAAGAAATTATCAAGCAAGAGGAAGGCGTGATGTTGGAAGACCTAGAAGACGGGCTGATGCATTATGAAGTCGGAACGGGCAATTGCCTGATCCCTGGAGTGATGATGATGAATTGATATAGAGCACCCCACGCTTTTGATGGTAAAATTATTTTTCATTTTTTAGTTTGGTTTGCTAATAAAGTGTGTTGTTTTAGTTTTTTTAAACTATTATTTATTTTTAACTACATGACAGACCTATAAGGCTCTTGGCCAGCTGGTGACATTTCCACAGAGGTAGATGATCATTCAGCCTGTATAGGTGTGACATGTTGGGTCAGCAAGCCGTTATAACTGATTTTATCAGCATGGGACCATTACTTGGTGTAGTTCCCAAAAATCCCAACAAGTGCTGGGTTTGAGTCCAGGTGGAGTACGTAAAAAAAAAAATAAAGTGATACCACTACAGGCCTCAGGAGGCCCTTCGGGTAGTACGAGGTTAAGGCTCCCACTTTTTCTGCACAATCGGCACTTGATGTCAACCGGGTTGTCAGCCCTGCGTGACGGCCGCCTTTACCCCCAGAACAAGCGTCTGGTACTCATTTCTGTTAGAGGCTGAGTCGACCCCAAGACCATAGTACCGCCAGAAGGTTTAGGTCAGTTTAAAAATCCTGACCCCACCGGGAATTGAACCCTCGACTTTCTGGCTTGTAGCGCAGTGCCTTAACCACTACGCTACGGCGTGCACCAGTCCAGGTGGAGTAGGATTTTTAAACCCGCTGGCGTCGTCATGGCTCTGCGGTCGACTCGGCCTCTAATGAAAATGAGTACCAGGCGGTTGTTCTGGGGGTAACGGCGGCCATAATGCAGGGCTGACATCTAATTTCAACAGTCTAAAAAAAGGTGGGAGCCTTAAGGTCCTGCCAACAGAAAGTCCCCCTAGGGCCTATAGTAGAATTACTTTATTTTTATGGGAACTCGAATCAGTGAATGTTCAGTGTCTTTGCACCAAGGCATAATGCTTTAAACCGCTCGGCTACGGCGCGAAACGTATTACTCTTTACGTGCTACAATTTCAAGATATAGAGAGAGATCGGGATATGTGAATTTATTTTCACAGATGTAGGAGTTCACCCCCACTTGTGTTGTACAACCGAGTGATTCATGTGATAGGGAAGTTGTAATCAGTTGTAATACAACTGGTGAACTTGACCTCTGATAACCAGAATCACGTGACGTGGAGATGACTTGCAAACGTATCGTAAGCTTTGCCCTCAACAACAGGGAGACTCAATTATTTTGCATTAGCTGCACTTCATTTCCGTTATTTAAAAAAAATAAATATTAGCAAAAATATATAATTTACACTAAAGATATCCAAGACAACAAAGATACGAATGTTTTATAGTAAAATAATATTTGCTATAAATGGACAGTAAATACTGTAAGGAACGAACAAAGCTTTTTCATATATATATATATATATATATATATATATATATATATGTTATAATTAATTCTTTAACATTGAGCAATGCAAGCTTAATATGGTATGATAAGAAAAATAAATGCCTGGACGGGATTCGAACCCGGATCTCTGAGTCTGTACCTCAGCGTGATATCCATTACACTACCAGGCGAATCCAATTCAAACACTTATTTTTCTTATATATGTATTATACTCTCCATTATTACTAGATGTCGCGAGAACACTGTCTTCACTGCCATCTAGTAGCTGACTATATCAAGTAACCAAATTAAAGAGAATATTTATTTCACTTTATAGCAGTGACGCTTTATCGATGTTATAATTAAATCTTTAACATTGAGCAATGCAAGCTTAATATGGTATGATAAGAAAAATAAATGCCTGGACGGGATAAGCTTGCATTGCTCAATGTTAAAGATTTAATTATAACATCGATAAAGCGTCACTGCTATAAAGTAAAATAAATATTCTCTTTAATTTGCTTACTTGATATAGTCAGCTACTAGATGGCAGTGAAGACAGTGTTCTCGCGACATCTAGTAATAATGGAGAGTATAATACATATATAAGAAAAATAAGTGTTTGAATTGGATTCGCCTGGTAGTGTAATGGATATCACGCTGAGGTACAGACTCAGAGATCCGGGTTCGAATCCCGTCCAGGCATTTATTTTTCTTATCATACCATATATATATATATTTATTTATTTCCAAATGCCCCAGGTTGTCTTTCGACATTCCTGGTTTCTCTCCTGGCATTGCGTACTTGTGACCCACTTCTGAGGTTGGAGCGCAGGCAGGGTTACGTTGCCCCGATGATATGATGGGTGATGATGATAATGGTGCGCCAGGAGAGTCCCTAATCCTAAGCTTAACCTAAGATGAATATGAATGATGATGATTGCGATGGCCATATGATTTCGGGGACCGTTTGGGCTTTAAAATGTTCCTGACATTTGTCTTACAGGTGAGGAAAAACCCCGATGAAAACCTCACCCAGAAAAACTGCCCCGACCGGGGATCGAACCCGTGCCCGCTGCGTGACCAGGCAGCACGCTACCTCGAGACCACAGAAGTGGACTAAAACTAGATAGTGTTTTTAAAAGAAATTGCAATTGAGACTAGACTGTGCAGATACTAGAATTATACAAATGGTGTAAATGTGGTCAAAAGAAGATAAAGTTTAAAAAAAATCGTTAAGACATGAAAAAAAAGTCTACAAAAGGACCAATAAGCCAAAAAAAGTCGAAAAGGACGGAAAAATTACCATTTTGTGGCCTACAATCCAAAATGTGTGTATATATATATATATATATATATATATATATATATATATATATATAGGCTATATTATGTTGGACCTCGTCTTCAGACAAAATAAAAAAAAAATCTTGAATTTCCGAGCCCAAGCCATCACATAGCTCCTTTAATAAACACATAAAGGGAAGTATGTTACAAAGAATTGCTAATATTTCCAAAATGAGAGGCTATTAAGACTCGAATCTATGAACGCATTAGACCGTAAAAGTCGTTCTCTGCTGAGAAAGTTGTATCCTAATACGATTTTGCTTACTCTGAAATCTGTTCATGCGATAATAATTGTAAGCTACCTGACGAGGTAACTTAAGAGAGTAACGAATCGTGAGAATCCCGAAGGGAACCGATGGTAACCGATGTAGTTTGAAACCTTGCCGCGTACCTTGCTGCTTTATCCAAGATGTCGGACCTGGAAGACTTCGACCATGTTTTCGGTATACGCGGGGAAGAGGAATTTGATAGAGTCTACCAAAGAATTCAACTGGAAGAACAGGAGAATCGGCGTAATATTGCGCGACGCAGACGTCGTTGTATACGCTATTATTTGCGGGACGCAAGCGTAAATGCGTTCCTCTAGCAGACGAAAATAACGGAAGTGGTTTTATCGCTGAGAATTCTGAGTAATTTCTTGCCAGTATTACGAAAACGACGAGTTTCGTGCATGACCAGTTAGTGGGTAGCTAATTCGATCTTTGCACTTGCTCACGGTGAGTCAGCTCACCGGTGATTGGAAGTAATTTGAGTAGAGACTAATGTATTTGCATGCGGCCCTAAGTTCCCTAAACCAGGTATGATTTTAAACACATGGGGCCGCATGCAAATACATTAGTCTCTAGTGAGCTGAGTTTTCCGTGAGCACGTGCAAAGTTCGAATTAGCGAGTCGCTGACTGGTCATGCATGAAAGTAGTTTTTTTTCGTAATATTTGCAAGAAATTACCCAGAATTCTCAGCGATAAAACAACTCCGTCATTTTCGCCTGCTAGAGGAACGCATTTACGCTTGCGTCCCGCAAATAAAACCGTATACGACGACGTCTGCGTCGCGCGATATTACGCCGATTCTCCTGTTCTTCCAGTTGAATTCTTTGGTAGACTCTATCAAATTCCTCTTCCCCGCGTATACCGAAAATATGATCGAAGTCTTCAAGGTCCGACATCTTGGATAAAGCAGCGAAGTAAGTAGCAAGGTTTCAAAGTACATCGGTTCCCATCGGGTTTCTCACGATTCGTTCTCTGCAAAGTCACCTCGCCAGGTAGTTTAGGAATTTCGACAATTGTTATCGCATGAACAGACTTTTGAGTACGCAAAAACGTCTTCGGATACAACTTTCTCAGCAGAGAACGACTTTTACGGTCTAATGCGTTCATAGATGTGACCCTAGGTCTTGTTCTTTAATCTCACAAAATTTGATTTAATTTGGTGATCTACAGAGCGCGTCCTCTCCTTGTTAGCAAGATATAATGTTATCTGGTTTATAAATATTTACAAACAATCACAATAGAAATAAAACTGACTGTCGATTTATTTGATTAGCCTATCTTTATATTTGTAACTGCCACGCCATCTTGACCTATAAGAGTATCTTATATTTGTTTTTGGTCGATGTGACCAATTTCTTATACTTACCAATATTGTTGTTACTGGAAGTCAACGTTCCCACATCTAACCTGGTTGCTATGCAAACAAAAGAAATCGCAATGCTGATATGGACTCAAAAAGCACACGTTCGGTAAGTAAAATAAAGCATTTCTTGAATGTTTTGTACATTAACTCGTACCTTTCTTTAGACTTTTTCGGAATTAATGCAGAACATCCCACTCTCCAGGCTTCTTCAATTTCTCTATCATCTACCATGACTCCTTCCATAATAAAATTATCAAACAGATTCTAATCACGGTACTACATATAAAAATGTCTCCACAGCCAACAATCCTTGCTTATAATAAAACAAATGAAAAGCTACATCACCAAATGTTTCTTTCTCATAGAAGTCATTTACATCCAACCAATATTTTAATTAATTTATTACTATATTTAATAAAAATTAGTCACATCGACCAAAAAATAGTATGCAATACACATGAGGTAAGCACGTAACAGATCTCAAAAACTGAAGAAAAAAAAAAAACAAACTCGACGCAAGCGCCTCGTTTTTACACGCTTTATATTAGCTTGAGCTGTATCTATGTAACTGAATCTTTTAACGCGATTTTCACCCACTTAAAATCATTGGATCGACTTGAAATTTTGCATACTTGTAAGAGACCCATGACAATATAATAACTTCATATTTTGTTTCTAAAATCATGGCCAGAATCATCAGAAAATAAAAAAAAAATGTATTTGTGTCTATGTAACGGAATTTTTGAACACGATTTTCACCCAATTCCTGTTGTAATATATTTCCAGAAAATAATATTAGGGTTACAAACAAGTGTGTCCGGGTAAACTAAGCGAATTTTTCATCAAGTCGAAATAATGGTATCATTTTGCTTATTTACGGAATGTATATTTATTTTGTTAAATTGGGGAAATTCAATTTCTGGTGCCAGCTTATTTAAAAGTGTGATACTGAACAAATTATAATAACCGTAAGTTATTATTTGCTTCTTTTTTGTATAATTTAAATAATATACCCCATTAATTTTTCCATCACTCTATTGACACATTAAGTGAATCAAACCAGTGCATTTTACAAGATACATCCCGATTTAACCATCCATTAAATTGTATTGTGTACATCATTTCTAGAGTCAATTTTTAATTTTAGATTTCAGTTAAAACGCCACTCCTAAGGTCTCATTTCATTTGTAATTTTATAATAGCTTTCTCCATTTATTTTAATAGTATATACTGAGTTTCATTCTAAAATATAAAATTGCGACCACTAGAGCATGGTCACACATAGAAATACATAATACACCGTGTCCACAAATATAGTATCATACTTTGAGAATTGAGTAGCAAAATAATATCATTGTTAAATTCCATATGGTGGGATAAGCATATTTGGAAAGACACAAAAAATATATTGGTAAAACATTGGTGGAATCTGTTGCAATGTATGGAAGTGAGGTATGGACAATCAATAAGTACTACAAGAATAGACTAATAGCTCTAGAAATGGATATTTACGAAGAAGTGCCAGAAAGTCTAAATTAGAACATGTCACAAATAAGGAAATTAGAAACATAATGGAAGCAGAAGAAAGCATAATCGAAAGAATTGAGGAGAAGGAATTAAAGTGGTTAGGACATGTTTTAAGAATGGAAGATGAGCGATGGCCGAAGCAACTATATGAATGGCATCCGAATAGAAAAGAAAAAAGGAAGACCAAGGTTAACATGGAAGGAAAACATGAAGACAGTAATGGAAGCTAGAGGGCTAAGCATCGAAGATGCCCAAGACCGTAGGCTTTGGAAGTTTGGCGCGGGAAGACGACAGCAGCTGTAAAAACCCGAAGATAGATAGATAGAGATACTTTAAACTACTACTACGTCGCTTTGGATAATCGTATGTAAATGAAATTGATGACAATCAAAAGAGAAACTCAAAAAGTTTTTGCTGCACCTCATAGACATTAAATGTGGCCCCCACGAGAGACGCTGCAGATATCTCTGCCTGTTAAATATCCAACAATGAACCCATATCGACCACAAACATGATTAAATGTATTGATTAAATAAAATAAAACTTAGTATTATTTGATTTTCATATTTATTAAGATATAATTCAGTGAGAGCTGTTTCGGTACACTGTACCTTCTTCAGACATGTTAACAAATTAAGAATTGTGTTCCAACTGATCTAAGCAACAATACAACAATAATTTCTTTAATTTTTTAATTTAACAAAGGGGATTCATTTAAATCAAGTTGAGAATTTAACAGTTTATTACTACTTTTCAATTTATTTATTTCTACAGCCTCCAAAAGAACCAACTTCTTCCCTTATGACAAACATGTAAAATTTCAAAATTTGTGATAAGGGTAAGAAGTTGGACCTTTTGGAGGCTGTAGAAATAAATAAAAAAATTGAAAAGTAGTAATAAACTGTTAAATTCTCAAGTTAATTTCAATGAATCCCCTTTGTTAAATAAATTATTGTTGTATTGTTGCTTAGATCAGTTGGAACACAATTCATAATTTGTTAACATGTCTGAAGAAGGTACAGTGTACCGAAACAACTGTCACTGAATTATATCTTAATAAATATGAAAATCAAATAAAACTAAGTTTTATTTTATTTAATCAATAAATATGGATTTTCTACAAGTAAACACCAACTCAATTGATGATTAAATTTAGTTAAGTTTCTGTATTGTTGTCCATTATTCTCCATTGTTGAAATTGCACAAAACGTTTTGAGTTTTCTTTTGACTGTCACCAATTTCATTTAGATACGATTATCCAAAGCGACGTAGTAGTGGTTTAAAGTGTGTTACTATATTTGTGAACACACTGTATAATGGAAATGGACAACTAATGACAAATGAGGGAAATTTTGAGGAAGTGGCTGAATTCAAATACTTAGGAACAATAATCACAAATAGGAATGAGATGCACAAAGAAATTAAACATAGGCTCATTTCTGGAAATGCGTGCTATTATGCATTGCAGAGACTCTTGATGTCCCAACTCCTCTCAAAAACGTTAAACTGAAAATATATAAACTATTATTCTACCAGTTATATTATATGGATGCGAAACATGAACTCTTACATTAAGGGAGGAAAGGAGATTACGAGTATTTGAGAATAAAGTTCTTAGGAAAAGTGTGGGGCACGCCGTAGCGTAGTGGTTAAGGCACTGAGCTACAAGCCGGAGGGTCGAGGGTTCAAGTCCCATTGGGGGTCAGGATTTTAAACTGACCCAAACCCTCTGGCGGCACTATGGCCCTGGGGTCGACTCAGCCTCTAATGGAAATGAGTACCAGACGCTTGTTCTGGGGTAAAGGCGGCCGTCACGCAGGGCTGACAACCCGGCTGACATAAAGTGCCGATTGTCTATAAAAAGTGGGAGCCTTAACCTCCTACTACCCCAAGGGCCTCCGGGTCTGTTTGTGGGATAAAAAAAAAAAAAAGGAAAAATGTTGGGACCAAACAGAGATGAACAGACAAGTGAATGGAGGAGATTAAATAACAATGAACTACATGGTCTTTATAGGAAGCCAGATATAATAAGAACAGTTAAGTGTCGTAGAGTGTGATAGGCAGGACATGTGGCGCGAATGGGGAATGAAACAGAAACACAGAAACTTCTTGTAGAAAAATTAGGGAGAAAGGTCCCTCTACGTACGTCTAGAATGAGGTAGGACAATAACACTAACCATGATTCGACGTAGATAAATTATATAAATTTGATTGGAGAACATTAGCTTAGGATAGGGATGAATGGAGAGCTTATACCGGGCGGCCAGGAATCTTCTGGTTCGATAGTTCCAGTGAGTTACTTAATCGTTTACCCTTAGAAGAAAAATAAATAATTAACGTGGTCCTTAAGGGAGCGATTCGAAGGAAGAAACTAAAGGTCGGGAATGCAGATGTTAGCTATGGAATATAATTGCTTGCATATTTAATTAAATCAAGTTTGAAATGTTTTTTTCAAGATTTTGATCAAGGTTGGTAATAAACTAGAGGAGTTTAATATAAGAATATTGGTATTGTTTGATTCAATTGTCTTTGCAATTGTTGCATCATTCCGAGACAATAATATAAAACGAGCATTGATATTGGTTAGTTTATTGATACTTGGAACAAAGACGTTATCTAGAAGCGATTGCGTTATCTGGAGGAAGATATTGGTGATTGTGCACACGTATTTTTAAAATCAGCAACGAGACCTCGTTGATTTCCGGAAACTGAGAAGTCGCCGACCCGGAGGAAGGCCAAGTCGCCTGTACGTATATGAAGAGAAGGGACCGGAATGCGAACAGTTTGTGAAGTGACCTGCTGCGAGCGTGTGAGTGTGCGGGTGAGAAAATTCAGTGTTTGTGAAAATTCAAATTGTTTATATATATTATATATATTGTTTTAATTCATTCATTAATTAATTTAGATTACATAAGCACGATAAATATTAATTAGGATCTTACTATGAAGGATTAGAAACTCATAATAATAATAATAATAATAATAATAAAAGTAAGTGATCCCACAAAAGACCCGGAGGCCCTTGGGGTAGTAGGAGGTTAAGGTTCCCACACAATCGGCACTTTATGTCAGCCGGGTTTTCAGCCCTGCGTGACAGCCGCCTTTACCCCCAGAACAAGCGTCTCGTACTCATTTCAGTTAGAGGCTGAGTCGACCCCAGGACCATAGTGCCGCCAGAGGGTTTGGGTCAGTTTAAAAATCCTGACCCCAACGGGACTTGAACCCTCGACCCTCCGGCTTGTAGCTCAGTGCCTTAACCACTACGCTACGGCGTACTTTATAATAATAATAATAATAATAATAATAATAATAATAATAATAATCCATCCATAATAATAGTCTGCCCGAGGGCAGGTCCTTCACTGCAATCATAGTATTTTCATGCTATGCTTGCAGCTTTACTAGGGAATTGTAGGTGTGGTAGCTTCCCGTTGCTTTCCACAATAATAATAATAATAATAATAATAATAATAATAATAATAATAATAATAATAATAATAATAATAATAATAATAGTTATTATAATAATAATAATAATAGTAATAATAATAATAGTAATAATAATAATAGTAGTAGTAATAAGAGTAATAATAATAATAATCAATTTAAAAGTCTGTCATGCAGGAATTGCAAAAACAAAGCTAATTTTTAAGCAGTTCAAATTTATGGTGTAATGTTGCTAGTTTGCGGAATATATAGAGGAACATCGGGTAATGTGGACCCCTGTTTTGAATTTGTTGTTTTTATTTTTTTAATTAAGGGATTTGAATTTTGTTTAATTACAGTGATTATCATTAGTGTCGTGATTATGAAATAGCATTGTTATTTTATTCAAATATGGAAACATCTTCATAATTTATAAACTTTTTTACATTACAAGAAAGGTCCACTTTAACCTCCAAAAGCTATGCTTCGTTACTGCCCCCCAAGACAAAAGATCGCTGGGACGTCCAAAAAAAGCGCTGGATGGAAAATTCATTTTTTTGAGACCATAACAGGCCACTTGCATGGACGATGATGATGATGATGATGATTTCTAGATTATAGTTTTGTGCAAGTTAGCAACTGCGCGGCAATTCCATATTGATAATCTTAAATTTTATTGATGTAACAATAGACCCTTACTTTCAGAGAGAAGAAATCATTACTAATATTTGATAACAAAGTGCTTAGGACCATTTTTTTTTGACCGAATAGATACGTGAATGAACAAAACTACATATAAAAGTCTCGTAGATTACAAAATGGCTGGCTGGAAGCAGAGGACGTTGGAGGAACTTTACTGCTGCCCTATATTCTATTTAGGAAATAAATCTTCTTCTTCTTCTTCCTTCCAAGTATTAGGCCAAGGCCTGTTACGATCCTATAGAAAATTTTCCCTTATGGGAAATTCTCGTATAAGACTTGAAAGCATAATAATAGTCCCTTCGATTGGTTGCTGACCAAAGGAAGGCAAGACCAGTGATGGGGCTGCCATCTTATAGCCTCTGGTCAGGCTTTTCTGAAGAAGAAAAGAAAATAAAGGAAAGGAGAAATGGAAAAAAGGAAGGACTCCCTAGCCCTCGGATGCCCTAATAGCGTCAGCGTCAAAAAAACAAGAGTTAACCAAGAGAGGTTAGATAGTAAAGTTAAAAGAGTGCAAAACACAGATAAGTGGAAGAAATGTTTTGCACAGCTTGGGCACCTTGTGGTCGCCATCCACATATCCCCTAGATGAGGACCCCTGAGGGGGGAAATAAATCTTAATATATATAAATTACGTGTCACGTTGTTTGTCCGCGATGGAATCCTAAACTACTGAACCGATTTTAGTAAAATTTTGCACACTGTGTGCAGTTTGATCCAACTTCAGACCTACGGTTGTTTATAACTAAATTTATAGTCACATTATTTTTATTGCAAATTATTTGTTTATTATTAACAAAGAGTTATAATTATCTGTGAGTTCCATACGATTCTAACAGATGTCGGTGTAAGGTAATTGGTTTATTATTTAACCAGGTGGCTGTGCTTTTTGTTGCAACCGCGAATTTCAATTGAATTACAAATATTGATTATTTAATAATTTAAGTGTTTTGTGTTTATTTTATTTTCAATATATTGATAATATTAATTTCGTGTGTAAGTATTAGTTTTAAGTAATCTGGCTGAAAGACAGCAACTTAATGTATATTTAACTGGACCGGGAAGGGACATTCAACAATATGGCGAATCAGCTCTAGAGACCATGAATGATAAGATATCAAGTGAATTTCCGCAAATTGGTATAGGCCTATGTGACATAAATCTTACATTTAAGAAGAATGCCAATTTAAAAACATATGAAGGTCCTAAGGAACGGAATAACAGAACTGTAAGTAAGTCTGTTAGTTATAATAATATGCCTAATATTACAGAAACAATCTCCATGCCTCAATTAAATGAAAAACAAGATGACTATAATATATCACAAGATCATGTTACTATACAGAGACTTCTTGATGATGATGATGAGAATCCAAACTGCCAACAAGTTCGTAGAAAAAAACGAAAGTATAATGAAATCAGCAAGCCTCCTCAAAATATTCCATCAATAAATGTATATAGTCCTTATGATACACTTATGGATAATACTGAGAATGCAGACAACATAAATTCATCTCAATCAACAAAACCATACGGAAAAATTAACGTAAAAATAGTTGAAGGCGATACGAAGTTCGCCGGGCCATCTAGTAAATAAATATATAAATAAATAATAATAATAATAATAAATACATAAATAAATGAAAAGGCTGCGATTGCCAAGACATGTGGCACGAATGAGAAATGAAAAAGAGACATGAAAAAAATAGGAAAACTACAAGGAAAACTTAGGCCAAGGATAATATTATCCATGACTCGAGGAAGATGAATTATATTTACTATTTAACTCATGCCCCAAATGGGAGTCAATGACCAATCACGTTTCAATGAATTTTGTTTTACAATCAATCACAGTCGAGTTTCACCTCGCTTTTATCAATTTAATGTTATCACTTTAAAATCAAGTTCCTCCTTTTTTACCATTCTGAATAGGTCAGAGCATTATTTTGCAGTGACTGACTCTCTAAGAAATACGTTGAATATAGCAATTTATATATTAAGATATAAGAATTCTAGAATCAATGTGGCTATCAGATTGTATATATATATATATATATATATATATAGTGCACGAATGTAACCAGATAGTGCTTGCGGGATATAACATAAAAACATTTATAGCAATTGATTATACCACAAAAAAAAAAGAAACCACTGTTTGCACTTTCTTAATACGTCGTATTATTTCCCAGGAATTTACGTTCCAGAAAAATATAATTAATATATTTACATCATAGGACATCAGAAATTAATTAATAACCTATAATGTTGGTTATAACCAGTTTGATGTGTTTCATTTTTTCTCCACTAGGGTGCATTCTTAAAATATTGCGATCCTTTGGCAATAAATGATATGACCTGGTTGCAGTGATGAACAAATGAAGCATAACAAACGATTTCTCATTTGTTTTGAAACATCGCCGTTTACATTAAATATATAAATATTTTAAAACAACTATATTTAAATAATGATTTGTGAGTAAACAGCTTAATTTTATTCGTTAAATAGTCCTAACAAATGCCACTGAGAATTGTTGGAGAACATTAGCTCAGTATAGGAGTATATGGAAAACTTGTGTCCGCGCGGCCATGAACCACCGGGTTCGATAGTACAAGTAAAAATAAAATATCAAAATTCAGTCCCGATATAAACATTTTAGATAAAAGTTTAAAAAAAATGTATTCAGGAATATATCAGGGAGGCCGTGACATTTGTGTGAAGGCCATGGTGATTGTTGTTATATAAAGTATGAAATTAACCCGACTTTATCCACGGTTAATAGCCCCGAGGCGCTGTAACACATGAAGCAACAATAATTGAAGAATTCCATAACCGGAGCCAGACCTTGTGCGTCAATTATTTTGTTTTCAAGCCACCACTTTGTGTACATTTTGCGAGTATCAGTTGCAACACAGCTGCGACAAAATTAACTTCAATTAAAAGCTACCACAGTAGAAATATGCTCGTCTGATCTGCCGCTTCTTTTTTCTCTCCATACTTTTTTATTGCAATTCCGCCAATGCCAGGAAAGGATGCCAGAAATGTAAGACAATCTACTATATATTCCCAGAGAAAGAAGGGATAATGGTCTAGTGAGGATAAGGAGAGGGGTTGAGTTTACAATGCAGGTGGATTCCTCGAATACTACTGTATTTTGTTGTGAGAACATGCAGGTCACACTATTGTCTGTCCAGCCTAAGAAACATACTTTGACATTTAACTTCCGAATGTATTACTCCGCGCAGCACGTGTTTAAATTAATGCGACCTCCGTCAGCGCTTTGTTACAAGACGATAAATTAATGCATAACAATTATTTTAATTGTTAACGTTGCTGATTGTATTAATATACACAATGGAATGTCGGAAGCAAATAAAATTATAATTAGTCACATTAAACAAATTGCTGATATAGTACTACTGGCCGATAGCGAGGAGATACTAAAGGCCAACACGCACACACTATTGAGTAACACTAAGAAATTAGGACTGGAAGTAAATATCAGTAAAACTAAATATATGGTCACACGTAGAAATACATTATATAATGGAAATGGACAGCTAAGGACAAATGAGGGACATTTTGAGGAAGTGGCTGAATTCAAATACCTAGGAGCGATAATCACAAATAGGAATGAGATGCACAAAGAAATTAAACATAGGCTCAGTTCTGGAAATGCGTGCTATTATGTATTACAGAGACTTTTGATGTCCCAACTCCATTAAAAAAACGTTAAACTGAAAATATATAAAACTATTATTCTACCAGTTATATAATATGGGTGCGAAACATGGACTCTTACTTTAAGGGAGGAAAGGAGATTACAAGTATTTAAGAATAAAGTTCTTAGGAAAATGTTTGGACCAAAGAGAGATGAACAGACAGGTGAATGGAGAAGACTACATAACAATGAACTACATGGTCTTTATAGGAAGCCAGATATAATAAGAACAGTTAAGTCTCGTAGACTGCGATGGACAGGACATGTTGCACGTATGGGGAATAAAAGATTTGCATGGAAGCTTCTTGTAGGAAAGCCAGAGCGAAAACGCCCAGTTGGTAGACCAAGAATTAGGTGGGAGAACAACATTAACTCTGATTTGAGGGAAGTAGATTATACAGGGAATGATTGGAAAACATTAGCTCAGGATAGGGAAGTATGGAGAGCTTATGTCCGTGCGGCCATGAACCTACGAGTTCGATAGTGCCAGAGTAAGTAAGTAATATTAAACAAACTAATTCAAATCAAACAATTAAATTAAAATAAATGTTCCTATCGCAAGTTCGAATGGCGTAGCGGTTACCGCACTGACGTACAGAGTCAGAGGTCCGGGGTTCGACTCCCGGTTCGAACGTAATTTTACTTTCTAAAATAAAACTCGAAACAGGGAAAATAAAAAAAAATGTGACTTTTTTTAATCTCTTGGGTCAATAATTACAAGTTTAGGTACCTGTGAGAGAGATGTACAGACTAAAATTGCAATGGCAAAAAATGCAACTAAGACATAACATGGAGTAATTTGGAACAAAAATATTACAAAGTAAACTAAAATGAAAATTTATAAGAGCATAATACAGAATATTTTGTCATAGGGAAAGTGAAACTTGGTCTTTGACGCAATTAGTAAAGTGATCCCACAACAGACCCGGAGGCCCTTGGGGTAGTAGGAGGTTAAGGCTCCCACCTTTTCTAGACAATCGGCACTTTTATGTCAGCCGGGTTGTCAGCCCTGCGTGACGGCCGCCTTTACCCCCAGAACAAGCGTCTGATACTCATTTCCGTTAGAGGCTGAGTCGACCCCAGGGCCATTGTGCCGCCAGAGGGTTTTGGTCAGTTTAAAAATCCTGACCCCAACGGGACTTGAACCCTCGACCCTCCGGCTTGTAGCTCAGTGCCTTAACCACTACGCTACGGCGTGCCCCACTTTGACGCAATTACAAAAGAATAAAATTAGAACAGTTGAATTTGAAGAATTCAAGCCTCCAAAAAACAAGACAGGATAAAATAAGAAATGAATTCCTTTGGAGAGAAATGAATGTCACCACATCTGTTGTTAAGAGGATTGAAAATCAAACGCTTAAATGGTATGGCCATATACAAAGAATGGAAAATGAAAGATGGCGAAAAAATATATATCAGTGGTCACCCCCTGGAAGAAATAAACGTGGCAGACCAAGATGGAAATGGAAAACCTACGTCAGAACTATAATGGATGATAGGAATTTGGAAGAGGGGGATTGGAATGATAGAGATAAATGGAAACTGAAGACGCCAAACCTATAAGTGGGGGAAATCCGAAGAAGAAGAACAAATAAAACTATATCCAATTCTGGAACGTGTTAATTTAAAAATTTAACATCAAAACATGTAGCTTTAACCACTTAAAAATGAATGTTTAAAAATTCTCAATAAAAATAGTTCGAAAACAAGTCGTCAGATGGCGTTGTTGATAGTCAACTAATATCAAGAAATGAACTATAATCGTCTTATTTCTTGATGACCTGTAGTTTTACATGTCTGACTTCTTTCAAGTATTGTAGCCATCTTGTTGTTCTGGGAAAAATCATATTTAATTTCTGTTATAATCTGGAAGTTCTGATTGGTCCGACTGAAAAGGAAGGAGTACTACTGGCTGACTCCCATCCAATTCGTCCAATCCCGTTTATTTGTTTATAAAGAAATATCAATTCAAATATTTAAAGTATTTTACATGTATTAAATCAGTTAGAAATACATCTAACTGTATTAACAGTTTATATCGATCATTTTGAATTTTTTTATACTTATAAAAAATTTGAATTCTCTAAATCAATCTTGTTTCCATTCTTACTAGAAACATATTATATTTAAATGTTAAATAAAAGAACCTTATTACTTCTATATTGGGATAAATATCCGGTTTTAATGCCAAATTTTAGTTACTTTCCGATCTTCGAAGAAACATGTAGATGTATACTATATTCTGATCAATTATGGTTAACATATCCATCCATAGTAATTCTGCCCGAGGGCAGCTCTTTCACTGCAGTCATAGCTTTCCACACCGGTGAAGGATGATGATGATGATGGCCGGATGATTTTCGGGGACCGTTGAGCCCTAAGCTTTCTGACATTTGTCTTACAGGTGAGAAAACCCCCCGAAAAAAACCTCACCCAGGAGCCTGTCCCGGCCGGGAATCGAACCCGGGCCCGCTGCGTGACAACCTCGAGACCACAGCTTTAAATACGTAATTATATTAATCGAGTGCATTTCGCTTCCGCTGAACTGTGTTTAAAAGAATCGCAGTAACTACAGCAGATATGGATTCGTAGATTTCCCGCCCATTTATTTTCCTCAAGTGTGTTTCTTAGGCTGGGCAGAATACAACACAGTAGCTGAAGTTTGTTAAAACAACTGGACTGTGAACATTTCTACATAATCTTAGAGGGCGCGCATCTTCAAGAACCGTCATAGACGGAATAGAAATATTTATTTGTCCATTAATGGCATATTCAATTAAGTTGAGTGGTATTATTTAATTCTGTGTTATTTTGCAGGAACTGGGGCGACATGGCTGCCAACATGCGAATTTAAATTGATTTTACAGCGCATAATATTACAACAAAATGGCAGCTAACGTTACGTCACCACTTGTACAAAATGGCGGCGTTAAGATTGCTATCAACAATGGAGAACGACGTTTACCCACTGTTACAAAATCAAGACTGTCACCTGTTTTGAAACAAGTAAGTAACTAGGTCGACCTTCAGCTGTTCAAATTAATGACAATAATATAATCTTAATTGTGTTTAACGTTGACTTAGAGAACTGGATTCCACTTGTTTGCCGTAAGTAGGTCTAGATCAAACAATTGACAACACTGCAGTAGCATAGAGAAAGAATACGAGTCTCTCCAATAGTTGTATTAGGCCTACACCATAAAAACCAAACTTTTTTCAATGGTGACATACTTTGGCCTATTTATGTTTATTTAGCAGGTTTCACAACATCTTTCTGTACCCAATTAATCTGCTCTCATTCTCCTCCACATCTCTGTCATTCCAATCTCTACCGTTCAATCATTTTTCTCTCGTGCTGCTCAAAACACCATCAATCCATATTATTTCTGGCACCCATTCTAGTATTCTTCTTGGGAATCAGCCTTCCGTCATTACATGACCATAACATTTTAATGTTTTTTTTATGAAATACACAATTGAAGTTTGAACGTTCATCTTTTGTTTATTTACATTGTTTCTTATTTTATCTGTTCTAGAAATTCCAGCTGAACTCCTACAAAAATTCATTTCTGCAGATTTTATTTAACTTGTTGTTCTAGATTTTAATTCCCATGTTTCTGTCATTGTAAACTTATTATTGTATTAAACATTTTTGTTTTTGTATTGATCCCATAAAACACCGTTTAATTTTGATATTGCAATATGTAGCGATTATAATTTTAAAATTTCAATAAGTAAAACAAAAGTAATGGCATTTTGTGGAAGAAATACTCTGCGTGCAAAAATAGTAATTAGAGACAAAATTATTGAACAAGTATCCCACTTTAAATATTTAGGATGTGACATCAGCTATGGGTATGATAAAGATATTGAACACAAAACACATCAGTTTCAAGCTATTTGTGGTACAATAAATAGAACATTGAATAATAAAGCCCATAAACAAACAAAATTAAAATTTTATAAAACAATGGCTGTCCCTGTCCTTTTGTATGGGAGTGAATCTTGGATTACCACTACCAAACAAGAAAGTAAAATCCAAGCAGCCGAGATGAAATTTTTAAGAAGAGTAAAAGGCTGCACTAGAATGGACCAGATAAGAAACTAGGATATCCGTGAAGAACTGCAGATCTATTCCATAAAAGAAAAGATATTTAACAACAAGATACAGTGGAAAGAACATGTAGAAAGAATGGAAGAAAGCAGATTACCAAATAAAATCTTACATTATTTTCCAAGAGGAAGAAGAGATGTCGGACGTCCTCGGAAGAGATGGTCTTAGATCTATTAGTGAAGACGGAACAGGCAACTCTTGCCTAAACCAGGAAGTGAAGAAGAAGAAGAAGAAGAAGAATTTTGAAATTGCAGATTTGACCTTATTTATCCTGCCATTAATTTCAGCTTCATGACTTCCATCTGCACTAATTACTGTCCCCAAATATATACCTTGATAGGCGGCTATGATTGTCAGAGGATTGAAGGAAGATCAATGGATGGACAGAGAGGAATGCCTTTTTTTTCCGGAAGATTGCGGCAGCTGCCATGATGATTATATACAACAATAATAATAACTTGTCCACCGCTGTGGTCTCGAGGTAGCGTGCTGCCTTGTCACGCAGCGGGCCCGGGTTCGATCCCCGGTCGGGGCAGTTTTTCTGGGTGCGGTTTTTTATTGGGGTTTTTCCTCACCTGTAAGACATATGTCAGGAAAACTTTAAGGCCCAAACGGTCCCCGAAATCATATGGCCATCATCTTTATCATCATCATCCTTATCGTTATCATCATCATCATCATCATCATCCTTCACCGGTGTGGAAAGCAACGGGAAGCTACCACACCTACACAATTCCCTAGTAAAGCTGCAAGCATATCATGAAAATGCTATGATTGCACTGAAGGACCTGCCTTCGGGCAGAATTACTATGGATGGAATAATAACTTATCATAAGTAATGCCACGAGTGATTTCCAAATTATCGATAAATTCACGACTCACGAAGTGAAGAGTGAATTTATCTAGAGAATTTGGAAATCAAGAGTGGCATTTGTTAGGACTATTTAACGAATAAAATAAAGCTGTTTACTCACAAATCATTATTTAACTACAGTTATTTAAAAATATTTTATATTTAAAGTAAACGGTGATGTTTGAAAACTAATGAGAAACGATAGGTAGCCTACGCTTCTACTGCTTCTTTTGTTTATCACTGCAACCAGATCATACTATTTATTGCCAAAGGAACGCAATATTGTAAGAATGCTCTCTAGTGGAGAAAAAATGAAACACATCAATCTGTATATTAATTCATTTTTGATGTCGTATACATTTAAGAAAGTGCAAACAGTGGTTTCTTTTTTTGGTGGTATAATCAATTGCTACAAATGTTGACATGTAAGCACTATTATATACAATCTGGTAGCCGTATTTGTTATAGGCTCAGTCACTGCAAAATAACGGTCAGACCTGTTCAGAATATTAAAAAGGAGGAGCTTTGCTTAATATATGATAATCCTAACGTTGATAATTATTTCGTGAAACACGTCTCTGATTGGTTGTAATACAGAAATCATTGAAACGTGATTGGTCATTGACTCCCATTTGGGGCATGAGTTAAATAGTCAGCACTATTCAATCCATAGATTCATGATCGCGCAGACATAAGCCAGCCATACAACCCTTACTTACTTACTCACTGGCACTATCGAACCCGTAGGTTCATGGCCGCGCGGACTTAAGCTCTCCATACATCCCTATCCTGAGCTAATGCTTTTCCAATCATTCCCTGCATAATCTACTTCCCTCAAATCATAGTTAATGTTATTCTCCCACCTCATTCTTGGTCTACCAACTGGGCGTTTTCCCTCTGGCTTTCCTACAAGAAGCTTCCATGCAAGTCTTTCATTCCCCATACGTGCCACATGTCCTGCCCATCGCAGTCTACGAGACTTAACTGTTCTTATTATATCTGGCTTCCTATAAAGACCATGTAGTTCATTGTTATGTAGTCTTCTCCATTCACCTGTCTGTTCATCTCTCTTTGGTCCAAAAATTTTCCTAAGTACTTTATTCTCAAATACTTGTAATCTCCTTTCCTCCCTTAAAGTAAGAGTCCATGTTTCGCACCCATATAATATAACTGGTAGAATAATAGTTTTATATATTTTCAGTTTAACGTTTTTTGAAAGGAGTTGGGACATCAAGAGTCTCTGCAATGCATAATAGCACGCATTTCCAGAATTGAGCCTATGTTTAATTTCTTTGTGCATCTCATTCCTATTTGTGATTATTGTTCCTAGGTATTTGAATTCAGCCACTTCCTCAAAATTTCCCTCATTTGTCATTAGCTGTCCATTTCCATTATATAATGTATTTCTACGTGTGACCATATATTTAGTTTATTGATATTTACTTCCAGTCCCAATTTCTTGGTGTTGCTCAATAGTGTGTGCGTGTTGGCCTTTAGTATCTCCTCGCTATCGGTCAATAGTACCGTACTACATCATCAGCATAAACTAACAGCTTATTAATACCATTGAGTTGTAAGCCTTCCTCATTCTCTAAAGATTTAATGGCATGCTCTAGTACAAAATTAAATAGTAGAGGAGATAGTGCATCTCCTTGCTTCAACCCATTCTGGATTTCAAAAGTGTCCGAAAACTGTTTGCCTACACGCACCCTACTCTTTGTGCCATTTAGACACATTCGTATAAGTCTAACTAACTTTTTAGGAATTCCGAACTCCAGCAGGATACTATATAACTTCTCCCTCTTAATTGAATCATATGCTTTTTTGAAGTCTACATACAGTTGATGTACAGTACCATTATATTCCCATTTCTTTTAGCCATGCAACCCTACCTGAGCAAATGTTTTCAAGCAATCGCCTGTATATGTTAATTAACTCCCATCCTTGTATCATAAAATATTGTTCTTAGATCTGTAGTGGGACACTTTAGGTCTACCTTTGGTCTGCCGTAGGGTCTAGTAGTTATGTTTATTCCTCTGGTCCCCAGTGTTGTAGGTTCAAACCCGGCAGGGGTCGTTGGGTTTTTTCGAGTGGAAAAATCCAAGGAACAAGTCTTTCGGAGGGACTTTTAAGGTATGGGTCCCGAGTCTCAAGATTTTCAGTCTCGTAAAAAAACCTTAAGTTTGAAAAAAAAAAAAGAGCTGTAAGGAAAATTTACTAACCTTCATCGTCTAAATAATACCTTATTTACCTACTAGATGTCTCATTGGGTCGGTATTCCGGTCAGATATCGCTCATGACATCTGTAGGGAAGTAACAATAACTAAATTAACTTGGCCTAGAAACTCCCAACATAGGAGAGGCTATTGCTAGAATCAAATGGCCGTAAAGCCAATGACTAATAAGGGAACTATGCACCATTTCATGCCGAAATCTACCTTAAAAATTCTCGCAGAGAAGGATTGTGATGTACTAATAATAATATATATATATATATATATATATATATATATATATATATATATTATAAGTATATTTTTGACATTTGGCAATGAAGGCAAATATGATATGAAAAGAAAAAAGAATGCTTGAGTCGGGATTTGAACTCGAGTCTCTAAAGTCTGTACCTTTAGCGCTCTAACCAACTGAGCTACCCAAGAATTCCAATACAAGCATTCAATTTTCTTATACACGTAGTATTCTCAATTCACACAATAGGTAGCGGAAAGTTATTTCAACTGCCATCTCGCGGCTAACATAACAGTTAAGCAAATATATATATATATATATATATATATATATATATATATATATATATTTATTTATTTATTTTTTTATACTGTTATGTTAGCCGCGAGATGGCAGTTGGAATAAATTTCCGCTACCTCTTGTGTGAATTGAAAATACTACATGTATAAGAAAATTGAATGCTTGTATTGGAATTCTTGGGTAGCTCAGTTGGTTAGAGTGCTAAAGGTACAGACTTTAGAGACTCGAGTTCAAATCCCGACTCAATCATTCTTTTTTCTTTCCATATCATATATATATATATATATATATATATATATATCTGCCGCTATTAACTGCAAGGCATAGAAATCGAAACCAGAATCCATAAAAGAGAACCCACTGCGCGAAGCAGATGGACGTCCCTGCTTGAATAGAGCGGAGTGGAGTGAGGCGAGGGGGCAGGTTGTGAAGGTTATCCAACGCAACAAGTCAGGAGTTCTATTAATTCCCTGCAGTTTAAATAAGATATTTTCAGCTGGATTTTAGTGCCTTGTGGTTAAAAGTGGCAGATAATTTTAAGACACGTTTCTCTAGAACAAATTTCAAGGTAAGTTTCGGTATGCAACGCCAACGGTTGAAAGTTCCCTTTTTAGTAAGATACCTCAACTTTCGAGAAACCGGATATAAATCTATTAATGAGCTGGGAGGAAAATACAGTAAGTCATATTGAGAGAAAACAAATATATTCTCCTCTAAATTAATATCCTGGTATAACCGTTGTTATGAAAGTACAGGGTGTTCCAAAATGATGGACGGGGTTTCAAAGTTATTTAATTTCCCTTACATGATATATATAAGAACAAAAGTTACATGGGATTAAAGAGAAACTTTTCGTTTTCATAACATACTTTATGTGTTCGATGTGAGCACCTTTCGTCACAAGACACACATCTAGCCGATAGTGGAATTCCTCCCAAACCTCATCATCATCATAGTACATTCACGAATTTAGGCCATTTGTTGACCTGTTTCGGCCTCAAGAGAAACACCATCCAAAAGTCTTTTGTGTGGACGTCCTGGTCTTCTTCTTCCTGCAGGTTGATATCTTAACATTTGTTTGGGTACTATGTGATCTTCCATTCGATGAACTTGTTGTATCCATCTTGACTTATAATCAGAAATTTTGTTTTCTAAAGATTCCATGTGTAATTCTTCTAAGATGTCATTTTTTTGTGATCTAGTAGTGTGTATCCTGCAGTCCTCCGAAGGTATCTCATTTCAGCAGATCTAAGTCTCTGTATATCCTTCTGTTTCAACGTCCATACTTCGCTACCATACAAAAGAATCGGAAGAGCCAGTGTTTTATACACTTTCAGTCTTGAATGCTTTTGGACTAACTGTGGCTTGAAGATAGAATTTATTAACCCTAAAATTCTTAAAAATTTATATATTTTTGCATTTACATCTTTTTCTTCTTCATATGAAATATTGCATCCTAGATATGTAAAATTATTCACCTGCTCCAAAATTTTATTGTCAAGTACAGTTTTACTTCTGACAGGATCTACACCTTGAAATGCCATAATTTTTGTTTTTTCTGTAGATATCTTTAATCCATATTCTTCTGTAATTTTGCTAAGTTCACCTAGCTCGCTTTGATGAGAAAACTGAAGAAAACTCCCAACCTTGGTCAGCATATTTTGAGTAATGGATTCAACAGCAGCAACAATCCTTCTTCTCAAGTTTGGAAGATCGACCGGAAGTGGTGGTACGTACACATGGTTCTTCACATACCCCCAAGGTGTGAGATCGGGAGACCGTGGAGGGTGTGGGAATAAATCATGTCATCCGGACCGACGCGTCATCTGGTGTTCGTTGAAGTCCTGGACTTCTCCTTTTACAGATACATCTAGTTGTTTCCAACTGTTTATACCATCGACGGATAATTTTATCTGTCGGAGGATCAATTCCAAATTGCCGTCTGAAAGCTCGCTGCACTGCAACAATGGAACCAGAGCTCTCAAATTGCAACACACAGAATGTCTTCTGTACAGGAATCCCAATTTTCACAAATTTAACGCTGGCGACGTAATAATGACAAGAAACAAATTACTGCAGACAGGATATGAAACTTTCACAGTTTTTCTTTCATTATAGCAAATAATCACGCATTCAATTTCGTTTGTAAAGCTATACCAACTACTTAAAACCCCGTCCATCATTTTGGAACACGGTGTACAAATGCAATGCTTTATCTTCATTAAAACAGTTATGTACGACGCAACAAGGGAAGTAAGTAGTACATTACAAGTCGAGGACGTGTTCAGCAAATAAGTTGGAGGCTAGTAATGTATTTACTTCCCGAATTGTGTATATAATTTTGTTCATTCCTGTACTAATAATTATGTTTTAATTTTATATTTCATGTGAACTTATGTTTGACCAGCCTCGTGGGCTAGTGGTCAGCGTTTCTGATTACTGTTCATGAGGTCCCGGGTTCCATTCCCGGTTAAAACACAGGAATTTTTCCTTACAGTCAATTATGCATGTTGTGTGCTCCCTGGTCGGGGAAATTTAAGGTTAACAACTCTTCTGGTGCTTCATTATCATTCATCACACATCATATCATCGGGGTAACGTAACTCCGCCTTCTAGGCGTCCCAACTTCAGAAGCCAATGCCTGGAGAGAACACCATAAATGACAAAATGACAAACTGGGGCATTGGTTTGAAGGTTCAATTGTTCGATAGCAAGGAAATGTTGATAAAACAACTGCAATTGTTTATTGTTGTCTGAATTAGTGGCAGACATTTTAAATAGACAGTTTCAAAAACTGCATATTAATTACAGATATGATTAATTGTGATGAGATAGGGAATCAGCGAATGCTGCGGTTATTTTGTCTTACTTTTTACTAGCAAGGTCCGACAAATAGATAATGATGAAAAGGTGTACGGAAGATTTAAGGACTGCGGTAAATAAAACACATTGAAATAAATAAGAAAAATACAATTGAAAATCGAGCAAATGTTGTGGCTAATGTTAATTGTAACAACTGTACAATCGCTATACATTTGAATTATCAAAGTGAGAAACAAATGTTGATACAATAAAATTGTATTGTATTACTCAATACAATTTTAAGTAGTTAACATTTTCACATGATTAAGTCAAATACTTTTCTTCCCTAGGGAAGTAAGTTGAGCAATTATATACCGTTGTCAATGGACACCAAGGCCTCTCTGGTAAATTGAACTTACTTTTCTAAAAACACGCCATTACACTGGTCAACATGATTTTTGTTTCATGAGTACCAATAGTTGTACTTAATGCAGTTTTTTGTCGTGTTTTCAAATATGTATTCGGAATTTCTCCATCACCCACAGTTTTTTTTATTTCAATTTCAATTAAATGGATTTAAATAATTATTTTTTAAATAAGCGTTTTTCATCCATTTGTCCATTGTAAAATAAAACCAAATGAGCTAACTCAGGAGATTTCAGCTATGGAAAAGAGATATCAAGGCAAATGGAATCCTAATATGCTGGCCGATTATTGTTGGACCATCAAGAGGGATGCTCCACAGGAGAAATATAGCAGAAAATCGTGAGTCCGAATGTTCGAATATTGTGTAGTTACGAATGTAGAAAATATTAAAGTGTTTGAAATTATAAATTCCTGTCTCTCGGAAACCTTGCGTGATGGAGAAAAACCGATATCATATTTGAATTCAGGAGAAAAAATACTATCTGAATCACATATTTTTCTTTCTGAGACAAAAAATAAAGTTTTTTTTGTTTGCTCAGTGTAATTAGCATAGAAGTGAACAAATATATTTCAAAAAAATTGACTTGATGCCTTTGAGTATGGATTGATTCTTAAATAAATACCATTATGTTCCAGTGGTTGTCAGCAGTAGGTCCATTAGCTGGAGTTATTAGTTCCGGCATGACTGCCGGCTATTCCACTGTACTACTTCCTCAGTTGCAGGAAAAAGGATCAGGAATCACTGTTTCAGAAGAAGAGGGCTCCTGGATAGGTAAAAAGAGAGCGATTCAAACTAATTTACTGCACGAATTATAATATGTTTCTTGATAAAAAGAAAAAAGGAGAGCAAAATAAATATGACATAAAAATTCAAGCAAACACTTTTGGCTAGTGGCACCAAGTGTGAAGGTGACATAACATTTGAAACTATTTTATTGTGCATTAAATTGTATTCCATTTCAGGAGTAATATTGGTGGTTCTGCCCTTGTTGCAAGTAAAAACTGCAACGATAAAAATAATAACATCTTTGTTGGAAATATTTGCGTTCATTATAAACAATTGACTAACGTTAACAGCATGAGCAATGTTTATTAGTTGAAACAACAGGAGGCCTTGAGAACAATTACTGATAAAATGGCAGCAAGTACGTATTTATTGTTTTATATTGTTTCAAATAAAGTTCAGTTCATTTAAAATGCAGTGATTTGTTTCGTATAATATATGGATATACATTGTACGTATTATACATAAAGGGCAGTGGTTTTACTTCCCGCACGTGGGTGTAACTGTATTATTACAATATAGTTATTTAGGTTGGCAATCCCCAAATGTACGAAGTTGAACTTTCAATCATGATCGTACTTACAGCAATGGCGACCATGATTGAAAGTTCAATTTCCTAAATAAAGGGATTGCCAACCTATAAATAACTAAATAACCATACTGTAATATTACAAATTACCTACCTAGTGCGTAAAGTAAAAACCACTGCCCTTTATGTAAACTGCGTACAATGTAGGGCCTATATACAACAATATATCCAAAGATAGTGTTGATATACATTATACGAAACAAATCGCTGCATTTTAAATGAACTGAACTTTATTTGAAACAATATAAAACAATAAATACGTACTTGTCGCCATTTTATACCTTATTGGTGTCATGGCCTGCTGTAGTCTCTACTAATGTTTTCGGCATTTGCCGTTTAAACATTGCCCAGACTGTTAATGTTAGTCAGTTGTTTAAAATGAACGCAAATATTTCCAAAAAAATATGTTATTATTTTACTATTATTTATTATTTTGAAAACACCATCGTGAAAAAATCGTACGTTTGTGAAGTGTTTTACAGAAGCGAGAGAATTATTAAAAACCGAGCGATAGCTTGGTTTTTAATAATTTCCTCGCTTCTGTATAAACCATTTCCCAACCTGGCATTGTAATGTACTATAGTAGAGAGAGGATTGTTATGTAAAAAAATATAAGATTGCAATAGAGTTAGTATTATATTATTCAACTGTTTTTGTGTGAAACCAAAATAAAAGACAGTCAGAAGTCTAACTTTTAATAATATTATGCAACTGTTTGTGTGTGAAACCAAAACAAAAAACAGTCAGAAGTCTAACTTCTCACAATATTATTCAACTGTTTATATGTGTAACCAAAACAAAAGACAATCATACATCTAACTTCTTACTGTACTATTGCATGGTGCAATCTTACCTTCCGGCACATAAAAACGCTGACTCTAATTTACACTAATCAAATTGCATTAAAATTTAAAACAAAATTCAACATTAAATTTATAACTAGAGTGATTTAATTTTCGCCAGAAGTTTCAAGGTCAAGTCACTGTATCTCCCACTACTCACACAAACGCCTACCCTCAACTCTGTGAAGCTGCGCAGTGATTACGATATGAAAGCAGCAAGAGGACCGGGTTATCATGTGGCTGTCATCTGAGGAGCTATTTTATAAGGAGGGGGAAGTTGCCAGCGGAGAATATGAGACCACTCATATGTCCTTGAAACCTCTGGAGAAAATTAAATCTTTTTTTTACAAATTTTAACTTGAAAGTGCAATAATTGCGTTATGCTATACGAATTTCAAATTAAGTTCCAGTTGTACTGTAAACAAACTTGCTTAATGTATTACTTCGCCGACTCCGTCTATTGGCGGAACAGTGGTGCTACTTTTACCCGCCATATGACTGAATTGTGTACGGAACTGTCATCGATAGAAACATTGTTCTTAGGTAACATCGTATTTTACGGAAAATAAAACTGAATACAACATAGGATAGTACCAGCCAATAACTAGGAACTTACTACATTTCTCATTTATGACAAATAAATAAATTTATGACAAAAATTGTAGGGGCCTACCTAATCAGACATTTACGATTTTCCATGACGTCGATAGATATCCTTTATTTCCAATTTCATTATTACCAAAATATTGGCTCCATGCTGACTCACCTGTAAATTCTGTTATTATTTTCACCACATCCTGAATGTTTAATGTGGGATATTTTTCACTAAAGTGTTTGAAAACATTTTTTTTCTCTCCGCTTTTCAAAGGCTTTCCTTTCCGATGTTTTAGAAATCCTACAAAAATAGGCATTTTGAAACAATATTGAAATTCCACAGTATACTTCATTGCGCATGCCTAGGAATAAAATAATGTATTTTAATTATAATTATATATTTTAAAATTATCTCATATGACTTACATAGATGTGGTAGATAATATATATTTTTATTTTCTGTATTTCGAGTGTTAGAAGGGAACTACGTAACAATGAACTACATGGTCTTTATAGGAAGCCACATATAATAAGAACAGTAAAGTCTCGTAGACTGCGATGGGCAGGACATGTTGCGCGTATGGAGAATGAAAGACGTGCATGGAAGCTTTTTGTATGAAAGCCAGAGGGAAAACGCCCAGTTGGTAGACCAAGAATGAGGTGGGAGAATAACATTAACTATGGTTTGAGGGAAGTAGATTATACAGGGAATGATTGGAAAACATTAGCTCAGGATAGGGATGTATGGAGAGCTTATGTCCGCGCGGCCACGAATCTACGGGTTCGATAGTGCCAGTGAGTAAATAAGTATTTCGAGTGTTAGAGAGGGAACTACATTTTCTTACACGCTTAAAGATAAAACCGTTATTCGACCAATGAAAATGCAGTCATACATCAGCATTGTTTACAGTACAACTGGAACTTACCTCGGAATTAGTAGCTATAGGGGTCCATTCTGCCAGGAAAATTTCAAGGTAAGTTTCAATATGGAGTCATTAGTAGGAAAATTGCAGATATCAAGTGCAAAATTCGGGTTTTACAAAATAAATTGCATCTAAATGTTGCAACAGTAAAGTGTGAGAAAATGTCAACAATGCTGTTCTTCTGTTACAGCCAGCACTGCGGTACTGAGCATGGCATTTGGGTGTGTACTCAGTGGTCCGCTGATGGACCGTGTGGGCCGCAAAGTGACGCACCAGATGATGTGCATCCCCTTCATCCTGGGTTGGATCCTGCTGGCGGGCTGGTCCTGGCTCCCCATGCTCTACGTAGGTCGCTTCCTCACAGGACTGTCCGTTGGAGTCATGAGCCCTGTTTCCACTGTGTACATCGCAGAGACTGCGGGCCCTAAAGCTCGCGGACCACTGTTAGCAGCCGTGTCATTCTGCGTCTCTCTGGGAGTTCTCTTGGTACATCTACTCGGAACCTACTTGTCCTGGGATCGAGTCTCCATCGCCGCGGCGTTCCTTCCTTTGGTTTGCCTGATCTGCACGTCTGTGTTTCCCGACACTCCACAGTGGCTGCACAGTGTCGGGCGTGAACACGAGGCTCGACGCGTCTTCACTTGGTTCAGAGGGGACGATGTGGATTCTGCTCCCGAGTTGAAGAAACACGACGGAAATTCTAGTAGTGGAGGATTCTGGAAACCCTTCTTGATCATGTGCCTGTTCTTTGCAGTACAACAGTGGAGCGGCGTCAACGCTGTCACGTTCTACACGATAAACATCTTGCGGGAAGTTGGTCTGCAGATGGATGAATACGTCGCCACTCTTGTGATTGATGCAGTGCGCCTGTTCTTCTCCACTGCCGCGTGTTACCTCCTCAAAGTTTTGAACAGAAGAACGCTTTCCGCGGTATCAGGCATTGGATCTGGAACTGCATTGTTAGCTTTTGCGTTGCTAGGCAACCGAACTCCGTGGCTACCTGTGCTATCACTCGGTGCATACGTTGCGTTTGTAAGTGTGGGGCTTGTTCCCCTACCGTGGCTCATGATAGGGGAAGTTTTCCCTTTATCTTCAAGAGGTATAGGGTGTGGACTTTCATCGTGTTTTGGATTTCTAGCGTTTTTTCTTAGTTGTTAAGACAAGTCCCGCCATGTTCGCAGAACTAGGAGGTGATTGGACATTTGCTGTGTATGGGTTGGTATCACTGCTGGGGACAGGACTGTTACTACTCTGGCTTCCTGAAACTAGGAACAGGACATTGCAGGAAATAGAGGAAGATCTCAGAAGATGATACCAACATAACAGGCAGAAAAGCCACAGGGTAGGTAAATGTATTTATCTGCATTTCTGTATAGTACAGACTTCACATTTGAGAATCAGAGATACAACAGAACTCCCAATTTACTAGTCTTTATATGTGACGTCAAACGCTCACGTTACAGGTATACCAATCCTGCCACTCTCGATTCTAAATGGATTTTTATACTTTCTCCTAGTTTAACAGTAGTAGCTTGCCGGACATTTATGTAAATGAAGTCTATTTATAAAAACATGTAACAAACAACTCTGCCTTCCAGGCAACAAAACTCAACAATGGAACTGTCAATCATTCCATGATGAAACCTACCTCGAAATTTCTCCCAGACAAGCGTTTTGATGTACCAAGGCTCTTTCCAAAAAACTGCCGTTTTTAATTGCAAGGCACTAAAATTCAGCGCCAAATCCGTGATTAAAAATACAGGGAAGTAATACAGTTCCTGGAGAAGACCACATAACAATGAACTACATGGTCTTTATAGGAAGCTAGATATAATAACAACAGTTAAGTCTCGTAGACTGCGATAGGCAGGACATGTTGCACGTATGGGGAATGAAATACTTGCATGGAAGTTTCTTGTAGGAAAGCCAAAGGGAAAACGCCCAGTTGGTAGATCAAGAATGAGGTGGGAGAATAACATTAACTATGATTTGAAGGAAGTAGATTATGCAGGGAATGATTGGAAAGCATTAGCTCAGGATAGGGACGTGTGGAGAGCTTATGTCCGCGTGGCCATGAACCTACGGGTTCGATAGTGCCAGTGAGTAAGTAAGTAAATACAATTCCTGATTTAATAGATTGGATAACCCTCATTAACTTGCCGTCCACGCCGCGTCCCGCCTCACCCCACTCCGCTCTATTCAAGCAGCGACGTCCATCTGCTTTCCAGAGTGGTTTGCCATTGCTGGATTCTAGCTTAAATCTCTGTGCCTTGCGGTTAAAAGCTGCAGATATTTTTTGAACACGGCCTTGGTACATCACAACGCTTGTCTGAGAGAAATGTCAAGGTAGTTTCGGCTTGCAATGGTCGTGACAGTTCCCTTGTCAGAAGCATCAATGTCAGGGAAGAATACCACACATGTGGTAAGATAGCAATATGGCGTTGGACAAAAAATATGCCATTGTGAACATAATGTATCAGATTGGAAAGCATTAGCTCAGGATAGGGATTTATGGAGAGCTTATTTCCGCGCGGCCATGAACCTACGGGTTCGATAGTGCCAGTGAGTAAGTAAGGAGAAGGAGGCAAACAATAAACTTATGACATACATCAGATTGTTTGGTCAAGTTAGCAGGGTGGATAAGACTGGAAAGCATATCAGGAAGGACAGCGGACAAGAGGAAGACCCTAATTGGGGGAAATCGGTAGTGAATGGTATAAAAATGTGTAAGATCAAGGAGCGGAAGGACAGTACAAAGTGGAAGAGGCGGGTGGCTCATTTTTGGGCCAAAAAGAAGAAATTATTAAAAAGTGGCAATACCCTTCATGCGCTGCTACGCCTAAATAAATTGAATTTGTTTTTATATTTAGTCTAATAAGTAAAAATAAAAGTAATTATAAATTGATATCACAATAATTTTTTGATACCTGTGTGTCTGAAAATGAAATAGAATGGCGGTTGCTAGAGTAAATTTCTAATTCCAGATTTCAGGTGAACCCCCACTTCTAATGGCCAGATTTTAGTGATATTTTTATAAAACCTAACTCAGTTTATTTCAATAGTATATACTGAGTTTCGTTGTCGAACATAAAAAATTGCGACCGCTAGAGCTATTTAAATAATTTTGTCTCTGGTGAAACCTACATGTTATAGTTTTAGAGAATGGCAGATAGCAGCTAAACACTTGTTGTAACAGAAACCCTATATCTGCAAATTTCCACGAAGATCGGCGAAGAAAGTTTGGAGATTTAAGATTTTGAACAAACTAATATTTACATTTTATTTATATAGAAGATGGATTTGAAAATAACCCGCCAATGTTTGATTCTTCTGTGTAGCATGCACCTTCTCAGCTCCTTATATGTACACTAGAAGTCCCGGCCACGCGTTGCTGTGGCTAAGGTATACGTTAAAAATTTAAATTTAGTTGCTGTCTTTCAGCCAGATTACTTAAAACTAATACTTACACACGAAATCAATAATATTGAAAATAAAATAAACATTGAACACACTTCAATTATGAAATAATCAATAATTGTAATTCAATTGAAATTCGCGGTTGCAACAAAAGCACAGCCATCTGGATCTCTCTTTGTTAAATAATAAACCAATTACCTTACACCGCCATCTGTTAGAATCGTGTGAAACTCACAAATAATTACACCGCCATCTGTTAGAATAGTATGGAACTCACAGATAATTATAACTCTTTGTTAAATAATAAACAAATAATTTGCAATAAAAAAATAATGCGACTATAAATGTAGGTAGTTATAAACTACCCTAAGTCTCAAGTTGGATCAAACTGCACACAGTGTGCAAAATTTTATTAAAATCGGTTCAGTAGTTTAGGATTCCATCGCGGACAAACAACGTGACACGACATTTTATATATTAAGATATACAGGACGTTGCAGAAAAACACCGACAAAGGAGGTGAGGTAGTATATTGAGATATGCTGATAATTTTTTAATAAGGTACCAATGTCTGGAAATGACAACGTTTTCACACTATGACTATATATTATGTCTCAAGATCAGTGTTAGTTCCAAGGATTTGAAGACTCGTTACTTGACATCACCTCACAGGTACGGAACCTATGATACGTGGCTTCGCAACGGAATGTGGCTGCAACACGAGGGAGCTCAAGCTCACTTCCATGACAATGTGAGCAGACATTTGCATACCACGTATCCAGGTCGAGGGGAACCAGTCCCGTGGCCTCCGAGATCACCTGATCTTAACCCTCTCGACTACTTTTTGTGAGGCGACATGAAACAGTCTGTTTATCAGACTCCAGTACAGTCACGTGTAGATCTTATAGCCCGAATCCACGCTGCTGCAGAAATAATTCAAACGAGGCCAGGCGTATTTGAACGTGTGCGCCAATCACTACACCGCCGATGTACGCTCTGCTATAAGATGGGAGGTAGATATTTTGAAAACTTGACGTGATTGTGACAGTACTGTCAAGTATTGAGTCTTGAAATCCAACTAACGGAACTCTTGAGAAGTTAGCTACTCATAGTGTGAAAACATATCATTTCCGGACATTGGTACCTTATTAAAAATGATCAACATATCTCAATATACTACCTCGCCTCCGTTGTCAGTGTTTTTTGCAGCACCCTGTATACATACATAGTAATGACAGTGAGTGGCATTCTAAAACCCACGGGGCTTTCTTGGCAGCTAATTCCTTCATGGCCCTCAAGGTGGGGTAGTGGTTCATTTACCCCAGCCATTTGGCGGCAAGATGTGTTTCCATGACAAGTCAAGATTGTAGTAAAAAGTGGACATACGCACAATAAGCTAAGATTATTGTAAGTTTCAAAAATAAACTTATAACAATAAATGAATTTCACTTCATTTTTCCTGTCTCATTCCTGTTATTGTTGTCTTAAGGGGGGGTGTAGATTTTCAAGGGGAGTAAAAAGTAACTAAAAATGTATATCCATTTTAATTATCTAGCATTAATGTTTTGTTAACTAACGATGTCGTACTGTACCTGCAGCATGAAAACGGCACGTTTCCTCACAAAGATTTCTATTAAAACATCTACTCAGTCCCCTCTACAGGCAAGAGAAGTTTCTACTGAGGCTTTCCGAACACCCTGTATAAAAGTATGTACTTAGTGTCTTCTCATTCAATTTCCAGCCATTTTCCATTTTTTAAACACACACACAGAAACACACACGCCCAAATAAAACATGAAAAAAATAATTAACGCCTGAACCGGGATTTGAACCCGAGATGTCTAACTTTATAAGTTTGTGCGGCACTAACCGCGCCACTCAGCCTCCCAGTGTTATCAACATGTAATTCTAATAAAGTACTGGACGAGCTCAATGACGTAATGATGATTGTGAGTTTTCAGCCATTATTTTGTTTGTTAGATGCTAGAAAAGTCTTCAATCCGTTGTGCTTGTACTAATGCAATTTTTTGTAAACTGCTCAACGAACTCAGTAACGTAATAAAGAAGTCAGTTCAGCTATTGGTCACGTAGTTTTTTGTTTGTTAGATGCTAGAAAAGTCCACATCCGTCGCGCTTGTAACGTTATGTTTCCTATCAATTCTCAATGAACTCACAATGACGTAATAAAGAGCGTGAGTTCAGCTATTCGTTACGTTATTATTTTGTTTGTGAGGTGCTATAAAAGCCCACAATCCGCCGCGTTTGTAATTGTTTTCTATTTGTTGTAAAGTTCTGTTTCTAGTCTCTGGAAGACAAAGGAACATCAACACCGCGCCTACGAGAGCCACAGCCCCATACAAGAAAAACATGCCATCAGCGCCTATTGCCTCCATTATACCAGGGGCTGTTTTCACCACTGTAAAGAAACAAGGAAACAGAACGCAGAGGAAACACCAGAACCGAATCCGCGTAATCGCACTGGAAACACTTCACCCACCATAACCCACGGAAGAGGTACCAACCCTATACTGATGAAACATATGTATAACACAAGGAGAAGTAGAGGTACGCATGCGTCGGATCCGAACCGCAGTGTGACACCCAACAATAATAACGACGCCGCTGCACCAAAACATGATATTATCGTGAGAGGACGTCGGCCAAATTGTCGCGTAAGGACACAAGCCGCCGCTGACATTATTACACGCACGATTCCAATTATGTTGGTAGCAATGTATTCATCGACTCCCGAACCGACGTCTCTTATGATGTGCACTGTGTAAAACGCAACGGCATTCACGCCACTGAACTGCATCACCAAAAGAACAAGTTCATTACAAAGAACGGTTTCGTGAACGTAGGGTCTAACAACGCTCGGATGCCATCCTTGTCTTCGTTCACGAATCCGTTCCCTTGAACCTGATGTTTGTTTATCATTTCAACAAGCTCCTTGGTGCTCTCTGGCGAGTAACCTCTGAACCATCTGAATGCTAAGATGGCCTCCGTGATTCTTCCTTTAGCGGCCAGCCAAGGAGGCGACTCCGGCACGAAGCTTATTGCGATGTAGCACGCTAAGGGAAAGAGTGCACTAAGTGCAGCTGCAAGTTGCCAGTACAGGAACGTCCCGAGCAAGTGTGATATAAGTATCCCAGAGGAGACAGACAGAGACACGCCAGCCAGGAGAATTGCGCGGAACTGAGGTCCTGCTGATTCGGCCACGTAGACCGGGGACAAGGGCCCCTGTAGCCCCACGCAGAGACCAGTGAGGAAGCGACCGAGGTACAGCATCCAAACTTGCCTGGAGAGGGATATGACCACCCATCCTATCACGAAAGGTACACAAATGAGCTGATGTGTTGTCTTACGTCCAAATCGCTCCATCAGGACACCTGACAGCAGGCAACCCAGTGCCATGGGTAGAGCTGCCATGCTTGCTATCCATGAAGCTTCTTCCTTGGTGATGCTTATGCTGCTGGTTGCGAGTTCGAGTTGAGGGAGCAGCACTGCTGAGAAACCTGTTGTCATGCCTGAGCTGATGATGGCGCACATTGGACCAGCTGCTGCCAGAGTCTGAAATGGAACACGCTGTATATATGATGATCTTGAAGAAGATTATCGGGCTGTAGGCCGTGGTCGTGAGGCTTGTAGTTCCCCGACGTTTCGCCAGAGACTGCGTCTGGCATCCTCAAAGGTTAGGCTTGTAGTTCCCCGACGTTTCGCCAGAGACTGCGTCTGGCATCCTCAAGGGTTGTCTTGAGGATGCCAGACGCAGTCTCTGGCGAAACGTCGGGGAACTACAAGCCTCACGACCACGGCCTACAGCCCGAAATCAAGATTATCATAGCAACTCCTGCCGTGAAAGTCTACGTGAATACATTGTATATCATTTTTTTATGTTACAAAGATCAGTGGTGGCTCTTCAGATGAAGCTAGTCCTTATTGGTGGGTGCTTCAGTTTAAAAATGTGAAGGAATAGTACTTAAGAGTCTAAAGGTCAGCCAAGCTTTCAGATATCCTGCGCCCAGTGTACACTTAAAACAATTAGGATTAATAAAAATACAAAGGTAATAATTCATCATGATTTTATACTTGAACTCATTGAATCAGCGTCCAAAAAATAAAAGAACAAGAAAAATGAATCGGTTAATATTTAAATCCCAAAAGGAGAAAAAATATAAATATATTAATTTTGCTTCTACTGAAAAAAAAACGGACCAACAAAGGAAACTGTCAACCAATGCATGACGAAACCTACCTTACAATTTCTCTCAGAGAAAATTGTGATGTACCAAGACCGTGTCTAAAAATTATCTTCAGAATTTGGTGTAAAATTAATTTTATCTGAATTTCTATTAGAGTTGTAGGTGGGACCTTAGTTAGTTTTTAACTGCAAGGCACAGAAAACGAGACCAGAATCGGGCAATGGCAACCCATTGTGCGAAGATAATGAACTCCCTGCATGAGTAAAACGGAGTCGGTGAGGCGGGACGGAAGATTGTGAGGGTTATCCATTCCGTCAATCCAGGAGTTTTATTACTTCCCCGAGTTTAAATAAGAGATTTGGCGTTGGATTTTGGTGCCTTGCGGTTAAAAACGGCATCTATTTTGTACACAGTCTTTGTACTTCACAACGTTTCTCTTGATGAAATTTCAAAGTAGGTTTCGGCACGTAATGGTTGACTGTTCCCTTGTTATATTGATTTTTCTAACAGCTCTTCGTTTCCCTGAACCTTTCATTTCTGATCGGTAGTGCAAGGCAATTCATGATTTTGCATCTTTTTTTTTATGAAGGTAAAAACATTGCTTGCATATATGAAAATGTACGGCATTAAAAAAACGGATTAAATAAAAGCAATTCGTTAGGGCATTTTTTTTTTCCATTTTCTTAACTTTTTAAGGGATAGGTCATTTTTGGGCAATTTTTAGGTCATTTTGAGCATTTTTTACACTTTTTAGGAAGGCTGTGACATTATTTCTATATTTGATTTAAGATTTTTATTATAATTCAGTATTTTTCCTTGTCAATAGAATTTCTTGGAATTAAGTAGTTGCTTTGCTAATTACTAGCCCTATTTTTCAAGGTATGTGCATAATGAACTTGCCCACTTCTAGGAAATTTATTCTATTTCTTAGAGCTTATGCTAGCTTCTATTCTTATTCTGATTGTTAACTGCAATTCAAAATATTTGTAGTGTGCACTGTGTAATTGAAATGGATTTTCTGCAATAAAAGGTGCTGTAACATGTATTTTTTAAATACTTTTCTTTTAATATTTTGATGTTAAGTTAAATTTTATGTAATTCAGTAATCAAGTGAGTACTTAATCTAATAAATAGTATTTTTATTGGTAATTCTTAACTTTTTATTCGTCATTTTTTTATTTTATTGGTAATTTTTTTTGCATTTTTTAGGTCATAAATGCATTTTTTACCAATTTATAGGCCATTAAATGTCTTACCCTACTGATCAGTAAGGGTAGAACTTTTATGCAATAAAATGTAAGATTGTAATGCACATAGTATATGTATTATTCAACTGTTTGTGTGGGAAACCAAAATAAAAGACAGTCAGAAGTCTAACTTCTCACTACTATTCAACTGTTTGTGTGTGAAACAAAAACAAAAGATAGTCACAAGTCTAACTTCTCATTTACTATGTTGCAATTTTAACTTTTAGTAAATATGGAGTAGGCACAAACCTGTCTAAATTCTGGAGAACCTCTAGGTTTCTTTTGTACTTCAGGTTCAGGTATCAGACCCAGCAGCGGATGGCTCGGATCTGCCATGTCCCTGTAACGTGAACATCTTATCAGTGTTTTGTTACAAGGCCATCTTTATCACTTCTTCCTTATCCTAGTGTAGTGCGGAGCAACAAGGATTTTACACATCAATCGCTGCCGGTTTACAAACAAATGCTAAACTAACTCAGCCATTGTCATTTATTTATCTATTATCAATTATGAAAGCTAATGGAAGAAGTGGAAGAGGTAGACCTAGAGAATGTTGTACAGTTTGAGTGAGAAGTATGAAAGCTAGAGATTTGAGGGAAGAAGATGCTTTAGACAGGAACCTCAGGGAACAAATCAGTTCAGGTTGAAGGAAAAACACTGCATTATGAAATATTCCTAATAAAAATGTATTATTATTATTATTATTATTATTATTATTATTATTATTATTATTATTATTATTTATGTTGTTACTATTGTAATTATTTTTATTATTGGCTTTGGTGGACTAGCGGTTATCGTGCTCGCCTCTGGTTCCATGATTCGCGGGATCAAACCTGGCTGTAGCCGATGAATTTTCAAGGTGTGAAAATTCAGAATAAGGTTTCTTCCAGAAAGGAAAAAGCCATAGATTTACGGTATGTGAAATAAGAACCTCAAGCCTGAAAAATAAGTATTTCCTGAGAATTTGTCTGACGTGTGACGGCCAGGTATGAATAGCGACCTGAATTGTTAAAGATCATCTTTAAATAATTATTAATTTGTATTGCTATCATTACTTTTATTATTGTTACTATTTATATTTATTGCATTATTATTATTATTATTATTATTATTATTATTATTATTATTATTATTATTATTATTATTATTATTATTATTATTATTATAGTATATTACGATACGAGGTTGGGAAGTGCTTTTTACAGAAGTGAGGAAATGATTAAAAATCGAGCGATAGCTAGATTTTTAATTTCCGAGATTCTGTAAAACACTTCACAAACTTGCGTTGTCATTTTTTGTACGATGGTGTTTTCAAAATAATAAATAATAGTAAAATAATAACATATTTGTTGGAAATATTTGCGTTCATTATAGACAACTGACTAACGTTAACAGTGTGGGCAATGTTTATTAGTTGAAACTAAGCAGGCCGTGACACCAATCAGTTATAAAACGGCGGCATGTACGTATTTATTGTTTTATATTGTTTCAAATAATGTTCAGTTCATTTAAAATGCAGTGTTTTGTTTTGTGTAATGTATATTAACACTATCTTTTGGATATTTTTTGTATATACATTGTACGTGGTATACATATAGTCCACAGCCGAGAAGAATGATAGCAAGGGACGAAGGAGGACACGGGGAATTGCAAGCGATATTGTCTAACCAACGGATCTGTGCCCCGTAAATCATTTCCCTCCCTGCATTCCTATCTCTCTCTTTTCATTCGCCCCTCCCACTACTCACAATTTTTAGCCCTCTTGGGGGACAGGCTATTTGCACTTACAGTCCAGTGTTGTCAACTCAACATGAACACTGCAGCACGATGTGGTGAAAGAAATATTACTAAGCAAATAATAAAAACCAATCAGCGAAGAAGTAATAATTAATCTAACATTATTCAATATTCAAGATCCATGACACTGTTTGGGGAAAGTTTAGTAGCATCCCTACTCGGAAAGTTATCGTGGCTGCTGTTTGACGTGCTGGGAGGGAAGCGCCTGAAATGGTGTGAGTATAGGCGTTAACTTTTCTAAGAACGACTGCAGCGCTTAAGGGGCACTGATCCGTTGGTCAGACTATACAATGGCTTACTACCTGAACAGTCGTGATGCCACTCACGTCTGTAGTTTATTTAAGGTATATTCAATTTTATGTTTTATATTTTGTGTTTTACGGTAATTAAATTTGTTCTTCTTATTCAGTTTAATTCCTTTATATTTTAATGTTTCCTAGTTCGCTGTGAGGTAAGTGTGTCCGTCAGACTCGGATATAACACGCCCGCTCTGCGTCTAAATGAAGGTAAGTTATAGTACAATCCTTCATGATATAATGTGCTGAGTATGAAATACCTACTCTTTCATTCACTTCGTCTGTGGACTATAGAGGGCAGTGGTTTTACTTCCCACACGTGGTTTGTAATATGTAATATTACAGTATAGTTATTTTTATTACAGTATAACTTAGTTATTTAGGTTGGCAACCCCGAAATGTAGCAAGTTGAACTTTCAATCATGGTCGCCATTGCTGTAAGCACGACAGAACGCACTATAGCGCAAAAAAAAGTGTTTAAATGTATAACAACATGTTCGTGTGACTATAACAGTTTTTATATCCTTGTGTAACTTTCTTTAGCTTCCATTTCATGTTCTAAAATAATCACTGGTCAATCTTTTGTAAAGGAATTCATTCCAAAATATGATTCAACAATAAAACTTTTCAGTAAATTATTTGTACCACACATTGTTGTTGTTTTCAAATGCTGGGCCTTGGCAACGAAGCCATTAGCGTTCTTGCTCTCCAATATTTCTCTATGGTGGATCCAACAGGTAATACTTCACAGGTTTGTAGATGTTCTTCATCTTTGTTGCACAGAGGACAATTTGGATTCGCGTAGATTCCTATTTTATATAAATGTTTGGCCAAATGGTCATGTTCTGTAAGCAGTCTAAATTTTGCTACTGTAGTTTTACATGGAATTTCTGGAATAATATCTGGCTTCTTTACTAAAATATTCCATTTTTTGTCTTTGGCTTTATTACATAGGTCTTGGTTTTGTTTGATTTTATATTTGTTTTTAATTATTCTTTTTCTGGATGTGAAAGGTAAGCTTTTAATAGTATTCTGAATTAGATTGGAGCCTTTTTTGGCAAGAAAATCAGCAGTGTCATTTCCAGCAATTCCATAATGTGCAGGTATCCATTGCAATTGAATTATTTTCTGTAGTTTTTGGAGTTGTTGAATCATTTTGTAGCACTCTTTAATTTGTATTGCCTTCATTTTGTGTGAATTTATTGGATATATTGTTGCACTACATTAATTGTTACGTAATAATTATTTTTAAAGACTCGCAATGACTCTACAGTTTCCAAACGACCTTGTACTGATAGTCACGCTTCCGGCATCACCCTTATCAGTGACGTCATGCACTGTGTTAACATTACATAAAGATCAGCTGGCGCGAGTTCGATTATCGATTAGGATATTTGTGTTATGCAATGTAAGTAAATTAGGCACGGAGTAGACAATTAACAAGTTCTTAGTTTAAGCTGATGATGTAGTAATGTTAGGCGATAGCGAGGTGGAGTCAACACAGATTGCATTGAGTGACCTAAGGAACTGGGTCTGGAAATAAATATCAATGAAACTAAACATATGGTCGCATTATGTAATGGAAATGGACAGTTGATGACAAATGAGGCAACTTTTGGAAGAACTCCTGAGAAAGGAGAGGGTATGGCTCAACACCGAGCTACGCCACTATAGATAGATAGATATTATGAATTGTAATGTTTTGTTAAGAACGGGAATTAAGACTATAATAACGAATGACAAGTTGAAACAATAATATACTGATCGTGGCGATGGAGGCATTTATCAAAGTACATATCGACACGTGAAATACAACAGTTTTTAACGATGAACTCTAGGGTTCCATCCATAGTAATTCTGCCCGAAGGCAGGTCCTTCACTGCAATCATAGCATTTTCATGCTATGCTTGCAGCTTTACTAGGGAATTGTGTAGGTGTGGTAGCTTCCCGTTGCTTTCCACACCGGTGAAGGATGATGATGATAAGGATGATCATAATGATGATGGCCATATGATTTCGGGGACCGTTTGGGCCTTAAAGTTTTCCTGGCATTTGTCTTACGGTGAGGAAAAACCCCGATAAAAACCTCATCCAGAAAAACTGCCCCGACCGGGGATAGAACCCGGGCCCGCTGCGTGACAAGGCAGCACGCTACCTCGAGACCACAGCGGTGGACACTCTGGTGTTAATGACAATAAGGATTGTTTTGATATTTATTTGTCCATTTGGTTTGAATCACTATTTGTAAAAGCAACCTTGGCACGTACCTGCACTAAAAAAAACTGCTGATGGTTAATAAAGGACACTAACCCTTCTAATATACCGACTGGATGCGCGAATAAATAAGTTTTTAGCCGCGAATACAGGAACTGTCACAATTTTTAACTCACGAATGAAACGGCGAATAAGGAGCTTTTACTGTACAAAAATTGTTTAAATAGTGCAAAAATGATATAATTCCAACATTATTCTCAAATCACTCGAGTGTGAGGTCATAGGAAAGCTTATATGCACAGTGTTATAAACCGGTTGCGAGATAACCAAGTTAATTTTCTACTGTAGTCCATTTCCAGTAACTTGATTGTATAAATATAACTAACTCACGTAGGTTCATGGCCGCGCGGACATAAGCTCACCATATATCCTTATCCTGAGCTAATGTTTTCCAATCTACTTCCCTCAAATCTTGGTTAATATTATTTTCCCACCTCTTTCTTGGTCTAACAACTGGGCGTTTTCCTTCTAGTGTACCTACAAGAAACTTCCATGCACGTCTTTCATTCCCCATTTGTGCCACATGTCCTGCCCATCGCAGTCTACGAGACTTCATTGGTCTTAATATATCTGGCTTTTTATACATACCATGTAGCTCACTAGTATGTAGTTTCCTCCATTCACCTGTCTGTTCAGATTGTATAAATATCATTTGCCAATTTACTAAACACTTTTTGGCCTTTGCGGATCTTTGGATGTGTAAATGTTTTGAGTTTCTTTGCGCAAATTAGAAGTTTGGAACTCATCGATAATAATAATCAGTTGTCGTGGTGGAGCTGCTAGAGTGCTTAAATGGCTACAAGAGCTGAGCCGGCGGTAGTGTTGCTAGAGCATAATACATAGCGGTTTAACACTCCGCGTAAACTATAACTCCATGCCGCGTCATGCCTAGAGGACCCTTATGTACAAAGATATAAATTGCGACAAACCGAACATGGCGGTTACTAGAGTAAATCTTAATTTCGGATCAGGTAAATCACAACATCTAATGGCAGAATGTTGCTGATATTTTTTTAAAAAATAATGCTTACCACGGTTTATTATAACATATACTGAGTTTTGTTGTGAAACATCGAAAATTGCAAACGCTAAAGTGATTTTTAAATTTTCGTTTCAGGTGAACTCCTACACCTAACGGTTTTAGAGCATAATAGATAGCGGCTAAACACTCGGCGTACTTTAAAAACATGTATGTATAAAATGTCTTGAAGACCGGTTGAGGTATTCATAAACCATAAAGAGACACAGCATGAATTTTTATAATCAGTTTTATCGTGTTGAATTTCACGTCACAAATATAGAGACAAAAGAGATAACGCCCATTCAACTTAGAACATTGTTAGAAATTGGCTAAGTGTCTGTCGGATAACAGTAGGCCTAGATACTCACAGAGGTGTAACTGGCGATGTTCTCTTGTCTGTCTCCATAGCGACACTGATAAACAAGTGCTTGCTATGAATAATATTGTATTGTCTTACTGTTTATCAACAAATTAGCACATTCCTACCAACCTCACAACATTAAGCTAATTCTAATTTTAACTCGCTAATATAATATCAGTCAGGTGAATGGAGAAAACTACATAATAGTCAGCTACATGGTCTTTATAGGAAGCCAGATATAATAAGAACAGTTATGTCTCGTAGACCGCGTTGGGCAGGACATGTGACACGTATGGGGGATGAAAGAGGTGCATGGAAGCTTCTTGTAGGAAAACCAGAGGGAAAACGCCCAGTTGGTAGACCAAGAATGAGGTGGGAGAATAACATTATCCATTATTTGAGGAAAGTGGATTAAACAGGGAATGATTGGAAAAACATTAGCTCAAGATAGGAATGTAAGGAGAGCTTATGTTCGCGCGGCCATGGACCTATGGGTTCGATAGAGCCGGTGAGTTAGTTAGTTTTATATAATATCAGTATTGAACACATTGGCTTAAAGAAATTAGTCTTCTTCTTCTTCTTCTTCTTCTTCTTCTTCACGGTTTAGGCTTATTTACTAGCATGTTCCGGCTCCAAATTGCTGCTCTTTCCAATTTTTCCTTGGTCTTCCCAAACTTCTTCTTCCTCGTGGTGAATAGTTGTATGCTGCTTTGGGTATTCTATTCTCAGTCATCCTTGCCAAGTGTTCTTTCCAGTTTGTTCTGTGTTTCACTATTGTTGTGTTTAATTCCTCTACTTTTAGTTGTTGTCTTATTTCTGTGTTGTGTTTTTTGTCTGTTCTTTGATATCCTGCTATTGGTCTGAGGAATCTCATTTCAGCAGCTTGTATTCTGGCAGATTGTTGTGTTGTCACTGTCCATGTTTCAGATCCATAAGTAATAATAGGCACTGCCATTGTCTTGTATAATTTCATTATATAGTCTTTCCTGGCTTTATTTTTCAAAGTTCTTTTTAATATTACTGTTATATAATTAAATTTATTTAGTTTGTTCCAAGTCCCGTTGGGGTCAGGATTTTTAAACTGACCCAAACCCTCTGGCGGCACTATGACCCTGGGGTCGACTCAGCCTGTAACTGAAATGAGTACCAGACGCTGTTCTGGGGTAAAGGCGGCCGTCACGCAGGGCTGACAACCCGGCTGACATAAAGTGCCGATTGTCTAGAAAAAGTGGGAGCCTTAACCTCCTACTACCCCAAGGGCCTCCTGAGGCCTGTTGTGGGATCACTTTACTTTACTTTTACTTTTTTAGTTTGTTATTTATATCTGTTCCCGCTGTGTATGATATTTCGCAACCTGGGAAGTTATATCTTACCAATTGTTGTATTGGTTTATTATCTAATATTATCTTTGTCCGAACTGGATGAGCGCCCTTGAAGGCCATTTTTTTTATTTTCCTGGTGATATTTCCATGTTGTATTTTTTTTGATATTTCATTTAGTTTATGTAGCATTCTTTGTAGTTCGTCCTCTGTTTTTATTACTATATTTCCTAAGTTAATTCCCCCAGTCGCCATTTGCTTCCATGATCATATCACGGGGAAAGTTACACAGCTTTATCTACAGACACTGTATTATCATGATTGGGAACCTCAAGTTGAGGTGATGAACAAAAGCGTGGTTTAATAAAGCGTCTATAAAGAACAACCGAAATGTGAATAGTAATTTCAAAGAAAACGTCTAAGTCAATTAATCGCTAACTGAATAGTTCTGTTGAATGAAACATTAAGTGAACGATTCCTTTATAATGTTGGTAGTTTCTATTAACTTTTAGCAAATTCCAAAGGAATGAAGCTATTGAGGTATTCTTCTTCTTCTTCTTCTTCTTCCGAATGCAGTATTGGGTGATGATGCCCGTTTCTGCGACTACAAAAACTGATCTTTCCATCGGTTGAAGGGTCTTCCGAGGTCTCTTTTGCCTTTAGGGTTGAGGTGGTAAATCATCTTTCGTAAATGGGAATTTGACATTCTCTGGACGTGTTGGAACCATTTAATCTGACTATTTAACTCATGCCCCAAATGGGAGTCAATGGCCAATCACGTTTCAATGATTTCTGTTTTACAACCAATCAGAGCCGTGTTTCACCAAATATTTATCAGTGTTATAATTACCATATTAAAGAAAGCTCCTCCTTACAATATTGCGTTCCTTTGGCAATAAATAGTATGATCTGGTTGCAGTGATAAACAAAAGAAGCAGTAGAAGCGTACCTATCGTTTCTCATTTGTTTTCAAACATCGCCGTTTACATTAAATATATAAATATTTTAAAATAACTATATTTAAATAATGATTTTTGAGTAAACAGCTTAATTTTATTCGTTAAATAGTCCTAACAAATGCCACTCTTGATTTCCAAATTCTCTAGATAAATTCACTCCTCACTTCGTGAGTCGTGAATTTATCGATAATTTGGAAATCACTCGTGGCATTACTTATGACAATTTTGTATATGTTCAACCATTTCCCTACTATTCCACTGCATCCTTATCTCACCACTTTTCATTCTATCCCTTAATGTTACTCCAGTTAGTGATCGGAGGAATCTCATTTGTGAACTATTAATGCGGGATTTATCTTTTGCTCGAAGTGTCCAGCATTCACTTCCGTATAGTAGAGCAGGTTTGGCTATGGCATTATGAAATCTCAATTGGATTTCTTTCCTCATTTGTTTTCCAAAATTTCTCCTAATTACACCATTTAATCTGTTATATTTTTCTAAATTTGTTTCCACATCTTTTTGATTATGAAACTGTGATATATTATTACCTAAATAATTAAAGTGTGTTACTTGTTCTATTGGTTTATTATTTATTATTATTTTTACTCTCGAAAGTGCCTTTCCAGTGATTGCCATGGATTTGGTTTTATTTTCAGATATTTTCATGTTGTATTTTTCCAGGGCATTATGCAATTTAAACACTGAAGCTATTGAGGTAGTTCCAAAAAATATTTCTTTAAAAAATGTTGTAGATATTCATAGATGGGCCTACTATAATATAGACACCGAAAAATGACCACGATACAAATTTATATATGTTAACACACTAGTGGCCGCAATTTTTTTGGAACCAAACTAGGATTATAGTAACAAATTAAAAAGAAAAGGTTAGATTAATTTCGTTAACCAACAAAATCGGATCATAAGGAGTAGGGGTTAACCAGAAGCGAACATTTAAAATAATATACCGACCGCAATTTTCACAACGAAACTCAGTATATGTTATTAAAATAAACCGAAGAACGAATTCTCCAAAAAAAATCATTATCTGATCATTAGAAGTGGAAGTTTACCTGAAACCCGAAATTAAAAACGTACTCAGAAACCGCCATATTTAGTTCTTCATAATGTGATTTAAATTGGATATATTTTATAACATATATTAGTTGTATTTAATTAATCTTTTAATAAAGTTAAAATGGGAAAGGAAAATTAAATAGGTCAATATTATTTTCAATTGCTGACAAAAACAACACAATGCAAATAAATAATAAACTTACGAGTATCCATTATTTATTTTCGCTGAAAGCTCCATGTTTTTTAAATAAGCGCTCCGGGTAGCAGGGAAATTAAAGTTTTTCCAATTTAACAAAATAAATGCCTATGTTGTAAATCAGGCAAAATGGGAAAAACATAAAACTTCAACTTGTCTGATAAATTTTGCTGAGTGTAGTTGCAAATGTGACGGGATTTTTACCGTGACTCAACTGATATTCTCCGTATAAGTAAATAAAGTTTTTGACAACTACGACGCCTTATTCAGGAATATGCGATAGGGGAACTGGATCTAAACCAACTGTAACTAATTAAAATGAAATTAATTTAGGTTTTCGATTTTTTTTAAAACTTAGTAATAATTATTTATATTTTGTTTATATACCACTCTATAGACATCCTGATTCAACCAAATGCAAACCAATTATATGATTTGATTTTCAGTTGCTTTTTAATGCCAAAAAATTAAATGAGTTGATTTCAGGTGTTGAATGCAAAAAATAAATTGAGTTGATTTCCAGTTGTTGAATGCAAAAACAATTAAAAGGAGGTAGATTTCAGTTGTTTTATGCAACAATTAAATGAGATGATTTCAGTTGTTTAATGCAACAATTAAATGAGTTGATTTCAGTTGTTTACTGCAACAATTAAATGAGTTGATTTCAGTTGTTTAATGCAACAATTAAATGAGTTGATTTCAGTTGTTTAATGCAACAATTAAATGAGTTGATTTCAGTTGTTTTATGCAACAATTAAATGAGTTGATTTCAGTTGTTTAATGCAACAATTAAATGAGTTGATTTCAGTTGTTTTTTATGCAACAATTAAATGAGTTGATTTCAGATGTTTTTTTAATGCAACAATTAAATGAGTTTATTTCAGTTGTTTTTTTAATGCAACAATTAAATGAGTGTATTTCAGTTGTTTTATATGCAACAATTAAATTAGTTGATTTCAGTTGTTTTTTTGCAACAATTAAATGAGTTGATTTCAGTTGTTTTTAATGCAACAATTAAATGGGTTGATTCCAATTGTTTTTTAATGCAACAATTAAATGAGTTGATTTCAGTTGTTTTTTAATGCAACAATTAAATGAGTTGATTTCAGTTGTTTTTATGCAACAATTAAATGAGTTGATTTCAGTTGTTTAATGCAACAATTAAATGAGTTGATTTCAGTTGTTTAATGCAACAATTAAATGAGTTGATTTCAGTTGTTTTTATGCAACAATTAAATGAGTTGATTTCAGTTGTTTTTATGCAACAATTAAATGAGTTGATTTCAGTTGTTTAATGCAACAATTAAATGAGTTGATTTCAGTTGTTTAATGCAACAATTAAATGAGTTGATTTCAGTAGTTTTATGCAACAATTAAATGAGTTGATTTCAGTTGTTTAATGCAACAATTAAATGAGTTGATTTCAGTTGTTTAATGAAACAATTAAATGAGTTGATTTCAGTTGTTTAATGCAACAATTAAATGAGTTGATTTCAGTTGTTTTTAATGCAAGAATTAAATGAGTTGATTTCAGTTGTTTTTAATGCAACAATTAAATGAGTTGATTTCAGTTGTTTTTATGCAACAATTAAATGAGTTGATTTCAGTTTAATGCAACAATTAAATGAGTTTATTTCAGTTGTTTTAATGCAACAATTAAATGAGTTGATTTCAGTTGTTTAATGCAACAATTAAATGAGTTGATTTCAGTTGTTTTTTATGCAACAATTAAATGAGTTGATTTCAGATGTTTTTTTAATGCAACAATTAAATGAGTTTATTTCAGTTGTTTTTTTAATGCAACAATTAAATGAGTTTATTTCAGTTGTTTTATATGCAACAATTAAATTAGTTGATTTCAGTTGTTTTTTTGCAACAATTAAATGAGTTGATTTCAGTTGTTTTTTAATGCAACAATTAAATGGGTTGATTCCAATTGTTTTTTAATGCAACAATTAAATGAGTTGATTTCAGTTGTTTTTTAATGCAACAATTAAATGAGTTGATTTCAGTTGTTTTTATGCAACAATTAAATGAGTTGATTTCAGTTGTTTAATGCAACAATTAAATGAGTTGATTTCAGTTGTTTAATGCAAGAATTAAATGAGTTGATTTCAGTTGTTTTTATGCAATTAAATGAGTTGATTTCAGTTGTTTTTATGCAACAATTAAATGAGTTGATTTCAGTTGTATAATGCAACAATTAAATGAGTTGATTTCAGTTGTTTAATGCAACAATTAAATGAGTTGATTTCAGTTGTTTTATGCAACAATTAAATGAGTTGATTTCAGTTGTTTTTATGCAACAATTAAATGAGTTGATTTCAGTTGTTTAATGCAACAATTAAATGAGTTGATTTCAGTTGTTTAATGCAACAATTAAATGAGTTGATTTCAGTTGTTTTTATGCAACAATTAAATGAGTTGATTTCAGTTGTTTAATGCAACAATTAAATGAGTTGATTTCAGTTGTTTAATGAAACAATTAAATGAGTTGATTTCAGTTGTTTTTATGCAAGAATTAAATGAGTTGATTTCAGTTGTTTTTAATGCAACAATTAAATGAGTTGATTTCAGTTGTTTTTATGCAACAATTAAATGAGTTGATTTCAGTTTAATGCAACAATTAAATGAGTTGATTTCAGTTGTTTTTATGCAACAATTAAATGAGTTGATTTCAGTTGTTTAATGCAACAATTAAATGAGTTGATTTCAGTTGTTTTTATGCAACAATTAAATGAGTTGATTTCAGATGTTTTTTTAATGCAACAATTAAATGAGTTTATTTCAGTTGTTTTTTTAATGCAACAATTAAATGAGTTTATTTCAGTTGTTTTATATGCAACAATTAAATTAGTTGATTTCAGTTGTTTTTTTGCAACAATTAAATGAGTTGATTTCAGTTGTTTTTTAATGCAACAATTAAATGGGTTGATTCTAATTGTTTTTTAATGCAACAATTAAATGAGTTGATTTCAGTTGTTTTTTAATGCAACAATTAAATGAGTTGATTTCAGTTGTTTTTATGCAACAATTAAATGAGTTGATTTCAGATGTTTTTTTAATGCAACAATTAAATGAGTTTATTTCAGTTGTTTTTTTAATGCAACAATTAAATGAGTTTATTTCAGTTGTTTTATATGCAACAATTAAATTAGTTGATTTCAGTTGTTTTTTTGCAACAATTAAATGAGTTGATTTCAGTTGTTTTTTAATGCAACAATTAAATGGGTTGATTCTAATTGTTTTTTAATGCAACAATTAAATGAGTTGATTTCAGTTGTTTTTTAATGCAACAATTAAATGAGTTGATTTCAGTTGTTTTTATGCAACAATTAAATGAGTTGATTTCAGTTGTTTAATGCAACAATTAAATGAGTTGATTTCAGTTGTTTTTTGCAACAATTAAATGAGTTGATTTCAGTTGTTTTTATGCAACAATTAAATGAGTTGATTTCAGTTGTTTTATATGCAACAATTAAATTAGTTGATTTCAGTTGTTTTTTTGCAACAATTAAATGAGTTGATTTCAGTTGTTTAATGCAACAATTAAATGAGTTGATTTCAGTTGTTTTATGCAACAATTAAATGAGTTGATTTCAGTTGTTTAATGCAACAATTAAATGAGTTGATTTCAGTTGTTTAATGAAACAATTAAATGAGTTGATTTCAGTTGTTTTTATGCAAGAATTAAATGAGTTGATTTCAGTTGTTTTTAATGCAACAATTAAATGAGTTGATTTCAGTTGTTTTTATGCAACAATTAAATGAGTTGATTTTAGTTTAATGCAACAATTAAATGAGTTGATTTCAGTTGTTTTTATGCAACAATTAAATGAGTTGATTTCAGTTGTTTAATGCAACAATTAAATGAGTTGATTTCAATTGTTTTTATGCAACAATTAAATGAGTTGATTTCAGTTGTTTTTATGCAACAATTAAATGAGTTGATTTCAGTTGTTTTTAATGCAACAATTATATGAGTTGATTTCAGTTGTTTTTTATGCAAGAATTAAATGAGTTGATTTCAGTTGCTTTTAATTCAACAATTAAATGAGTTGATTTCAGTTGTTTTTTATGCAACAATTAAATGAGTTGATTTCAGTTGTTTTTTAACCCAACAATTAAATGAGTTGATTTCAGTTGTTTTTTATGCAACAATTAAATGAGTTGATTTTAGATGTTTCTTTAATGCAACAATTAAATGAGTTTATTTCAGTTGTTTTTTTAATGCAACAATTAAATGAGTTTATTTCAGTTGTTTTTTATGCAACAATTAAATTAGTTGATTTCAGTTGTTTTTTTTGCAACAATTAAATGAGTTGATTTCAGTTTTTTTTAATGCAACAATTAAATGGGTTGATTCCAATTGTTTTTTAATGCAACAATTAAATGAGTTGATTTCAGTTGGTTTTTAATGCAACAATTAAATGAGTTGATTTCAGTTGTTTGTATTATTAAAAGTTAGAAAATAATTATTGCATTTGTTTATCTGCACTCTATAGACATACTGAATCAAATAAATGCAACAATGAAATGTGTTGATTACAGGTTTTTTAATAAATGCAACAGTTAAATGAATTTATTTCAGTTGTTTGTATTATTAGAAGTTAGAAAATTATTATTGTATTTATCTCCACTCTATAGGTATTCTGAATCAAACAAAAGCAACAATCAAATGAGTTGATTTCAGTTGTCTTTTAACAAATGCAACAGTTAAGTGAATTGATTTTAGTTGTTTTTTTTATTATTAAAAGTTAGAAAAGAATGATTGCATTTGTTTATCTGCACTCTATGGACACCCAGAATCAAACAAGTGTAAGAATTAAATGAGTTGATTTCACTTGTTTTCTTATTATTAAAAGTTAGAAAAAAAATGTTGTATTTGTATATCTCCACTCTATGGACATCCTGAATTAATTTTAGAGGTTAGATCGCAGGTAACGTCTGTATCATGACTGCGAGTTAACATTGCTGCCAAACCCAACAAATTTTCTCGAGAGCATAGCAACTCATGTATATACAACACAGTAGATATGGTTTAACCTGTAGAAATCTGTGACGTGAAAGGAAATATTGGGTAGAAAATAAAACACACCTAGGGAGGCGAAGGTCAGCTGACACTTTTTTTACTTCTGTAGAAGTGCAGGTGTCCCAAGCCCGGTCTCCTGAATTCCTCGCTGATCTGGTCGAGAGTTTTTCCGAAAGTCTCGGGCAGGAAGAAGAAGAGGAACACTGTAGCTACTGCGGCTGAACTTCCGTACAAGAAGAAGATACCCGCTGTGCCTCCGGGATAAAGAGTGATGGCGATGAAACTGAACGTGTAAGACAGGCAGGTGGTCACACCCCCTGACAGCCCCCTGACGCGCGCCGGGAATATCTCACCCAGCATAGCCCAGGGGATGGTGTTGAACCCCGCCGCAGCCGCACCCTGTAAAAATATATTATTATTATTATTATTATTATTATTATTATTATTATTATTATTATTATTATTATTATTATTATTATTATTATTGATGTTGGGGAAACGCTGTAGCGTAAAAGGTTATGGCAATATGCTACAAGCCGGAAAGTCGAGGGTTCGAGTGCCGTATGGTCAGGATTTTTATACTGGTCTTAACATTCTGACAGCACCATGGTACTGGGGTTGATTCAGCCTTTGACTGTAATGAGTACCAGGCCCTTGTTTTGGAGTAAAGGCGGCCGTCACGCAGGGATCAGATCTCGTACCGATTGTATAGGAAGGTGGGAGTTTTAAGTTCTTCCCAAGATGGTAGTGGGATGGATAACTTTATTATTATTATATTATTATTATTATTATTATTATTATTATTATTATTATTATTATTATTATTATTATTATTATTGTCCACCGCTGTGGTCTCGAGGTAGCGTGCTGTCTTGTCACGCAGCGGGCCCGGGTTCGATTCCCGGTCGGGACAGGCTCCTGGGTGAGGGTTTTTTCGGGGTTTATCCTCACCTGTAAGACAAATGTCAGGAAGCTATGGGCCCAGCGGTCCCCAAAAATCATCCGGCCATCATCATCATCATCCTTATCATTATCATCACCATCCTTCACCGGTGTGGAAATCAACGGGAAGGTGCCACACATATAATTCCCTAATAAAGCTGCAGAGCATAGCATAAAAAATCTATGATTGCAGTGAAAGACATGCCCTCGGGCAGAATTACTATGGATGGATTATTAATATTATTATTTATTAGCATTATCAATAATTAACTCGCTAGCATTATCAAAACCGGAAGTTCATGGTCATGCGAACATAAGCTCTCCATATATCACTATCCTGAACTAATGGTTTCCAATCATCCCCTGTATAATTTACTTCCCTAAAATCATGATTAATGTTATTTCCTCCCTCGCCCCTGTCCTATATATTGAGTGCATATCCTCTGGATATTCCAAAGAAGCCTCCATGCCCCTCTTTCCTGTCACATGTCCTGCCCATCGTAATCTACGATACTTAACTGTTCTTATTATATCTGGCTTCCTATAAAAATCATGTAGTTCACTTATGCAATCATGTCTGTTCAGCTCTCTTTCGTCAAAAATGTTCCTAAGAATTCTATCCTCAAATACTTGTAATTTTATTTCTCCGTTAAAGTAAGAGTCTATTTTTCACATACGGGAGGGACTTTAAATGGTGGGTCCCGAGTCTGAAGATTTTCAGCTCGTAAAAGAACCTTAAGTCTGAATAAAGAGACATCTAAGCAAAATTTGCCGACCTTCATCATCCTAGTAGTAACTTAGTTGCCCACTAGATGTCTCAATGGGTCGGTATGTTGACTGCATACCATTCATGACATCTGTCGGAAATAAGTGTAATTAAAAATGAACTTGGTCTAGTAATTCCTAACAAAGGAGAAGCTAAGACCCTACACTACAGTCAGATTCAACCCAGGAATTTACTGTGTGCTTGGAATAGGGAACAACTGGCTTGCCATTTTAACAGTATTTTCTTGAGAGAAATTCTTATATAAAACTGAAGATTGCAACACAGCAGGTACATAGTTGTAAGTTGTAGCCGTCCAAGCCACCCCCTCTTAAAGAAAAAACAGTTACCACTTGTCACTGAGCTCGTGCGGATCTGTACTATCCTGTGTGAAAGTGTCGACTCTCATATTTACTATAAAACTAATTTACACGCCGTAGAAGAAAAACTATGTTTTTTAAATGTATAGTACATAGATTTAGAAAAAGTACTGCTAACCTTGTCGCTCCACCCCTCCTTAACAAACATCATCATCATCATCTGCATTCATGGATTAGGTCTGTTGACCCGTTCCGACTTCAGCCCATCTCTTTCTAGGTGCTGAAGTTTATGAGTAAGTTATTTTTCACTAGTAGAGGTTACCAGCCTCTAGCCAAACCCCTCTTCCTGGAGCGCAGGGAACTGCAATTTCGGAGTGTTCGTCTCCTAGAGAAGTTGCCTTCACTACGGCTTTGGGGACTTCTCTTCTCCCCACGTAACCCTGTGGACGGGGCCCTACCCAGGTACTACCCACTGGGCGAGTGGGACCTGGAGCTCACAAAAGGGCAGGGGCGCCTACTCCCTGGAGTGGACCTCTTCTTAACAAACAAATACCTTTATTATAAGTTTGGCAACATCTACCCTCTGTACGTAGGGGGATACTGGCGTAGCCCATAAGGTCTGTAGTAACTTCTGGGTTGAATTAGAGTGTAGGATGTTACACCATTAGTAGATAGACAGGTAGACAGATAGATATATGAACTTACGATGAAAATAATGATGAGTGTAAGAGGGACCCAGGACAGGCTGGTATCTTCAGACACTTCCATGTACACTCCCAGCCCCAACATAGTGATGGACATGAGGATCCCTGAGAAGAAGGACATGGGTCGACGTCCACAGCGGTTAAGCACGTAGCTGGCCACAACACCAGCAAGTAGTTGAAACACTCCGAGCAACACAGCCGCCAGGAACTCGTCGATGGTCACCCCTGCCGACTTGACAATCCCCACTGCATAGAATATCAGCACGTACACCCCTGACAACTGCATGAAGAAGAAATACACGTTCAGTATCAGCAGGGGTTTCCAACATTCAGCATTCTTGTAGAGTTTGAGCTTCTCCATAAAGGTCAGGTTGTCTGTCCCTAGGGACGTGACGTTGGTGACAATTGCCTCGTGTTCTTGCTTCAGTTCCGGGGTCATTTCGGCGACACCGCGCACCCACATCAGCGACGATTCGGCTTCTTCGATCCTGTCCCTGGAGATGAGCCAGGTAGGACTTTCTTTTAAGAACAAGAATTCTACGAGGCCCGTGATGATAGGAAACGCGAGGCAAATGCCTGCCACGATCCGCCAGTCCGAGGTTAAATACCCGAATAAGTAGACCAGCAGGATGCCGATGGAAATAAATATGGAGGGCCATGTGACCAGCATAGGGCGCATGCGCGATGTAGCCATCTCTGCGATGTACACTGTAGCAGGTAGAGACGCCATTCCAGAACCCAAGCCTGCAAGTACCAAAACTTCTCAAGAGTTGGAAAACATCCGAACAAACCTAGTTGTCTCACACAATCTTCAACTGTCCTTAATGACAATCAGTAAACATCATCAGATTCTACAGTTTGTTACACACGAGAAGAGCAGCGGGGAATGAAGAGCGGGAGCGAGGGATTGATTATTATATTTTTATATAAGATTATATAAGATATCCATCCATCCATAGTAATTCTGCCCGAGGGCAGGTCCTTCACAGCAATCATAGCATTTTCATGCTATGCATGCAGCTTTACTAGGGAATTGTAGGTGTGGTAGCTTCCCGTTGCTTTCCACGCCGGTGAAGGATCATGATGATAATGATAAGGATGATGGCCATATGATTTCGGGGACCGTTTGGGCCTTAAAGTTTTCCTGACATCTGTCTTACAGGTGAGGAAAAACCCCGATAAAAACCTCACCCAGAAAAACTGCTCGACCCGCTGCGTGACAAAGCAGCACGCTACCTCGAGACCACAGCGGTGGACTATACAAGCAATTAAATTGGTATGGGCATGTACGATGAATGCAACAAGAAATGTTACCCAGAAAAACAATGGAACAGTGTCCACCTGGAAAAAGAAGGAAAGGAAGACCTCGAAACTCGTGGATGCAACAAATAACAACTGGAATGAGAACAAGAGGACTGGAGAACATGGAGTGGATGGATAGAGACGAGTGGAGAAGGAAAATAAAACTTTAGGCACAGAAATATGTGTAAACATTAAAAATCTGTATATAAATAAACATTATTATTATTATTATTATCATCATCATTATTAAAGGTAAGTTAAGGAATGGAAAAATGTAGAGCTGAGAAAGAAGAAAATTATTATCCAAAGTTATCATAAACAGGTCCACCGCTGTGGTCTCGAGGTAGCGTGCTGGCTTGTCACGCAGCGGGCCCGGGTTCGATCCCCGGTCGGGGCAGTTTTTCTGGGTGAGGTTTTTATCGGGGTTTTTCCTCATCATCATCCTTATCATTATCATCATCATCCTTCACCGATGTGGAAAGCAACGGGAAGCTACCACACCTATAATTCCCTAGTAAAGCTGCAAGCATAGCATGAAAATGCTATGATTGCAGTGAAAGACCTGCCTTCGGACAGAATTACTATGGATGGATGGATCATGAACAATATAAAATACAATAACTCAATGTGTTTTGTTCCTGACATGAACTTATCTAAATTTGGGTGGTACTTACCTGTCAACACTCTGCCGATGAAGAGCGCCCACAGAGGTGTGTCGTAAGGTACAGCGCACAGTACTGTGAATCCCAGGATGAAGGGCACGTTCACCAGTATTATTGTATACCGTCTTCCCAGGGCGTCTAGCGTCGGACCTGCCACCAGACACCCGAACGACGTCGCGATGCTAGCTACTGACGCGAACCAATTCTCGTCTTCGTCATCCAGATCCATAAGGGGAAGCGCCACTGCCGAGTATCCCAGGTTCATGCCTGAGGAGGTGATCGAAGCGGCCGCCATCAGGCTCGCTAATATCTGCAATAATAATACATTCTATTGTCAGTTCAAAATAACAAATCCTCGTAACACAATGTTTCATACTGTTCCTGTAACGAAAATTCACATTTTCATAATTTTGTTGACATTGTTGTTTATTGTAATAACGAATTAAGGCCCATTCACATACGAACATTAGCGTTAACACAACACAAATACTAAACGTGTTTAATTAAGTTTCCTATACGATAATAATAATAATAATAATAATAATAAATATAATAATAATAATAATAATAATTGTATTGTAAGCCTATGTTTTCCCTTCACAGAGATTTAGGCGCTCTCCCCTACAGGGAATAATTTGAACCATACTAATTTAGTTGCACTTGTTTTCGTATAGACGTCATTTTGAGTGGTCCGTGGTCAGCGTTCCGCCTCATACTGACATCTAGGAAACCAAGGTAGTACTAGGACGGGAAAATTCGCCAAATTTTGCTGAGAGGCCTTTTCATTCAAGCTTAAGGATTTTTTACGAGCCTGAAAATCTTCACACTCGGGACCCACGGTTTAAAGTCCCTCCCGGAAGACTTGCTCCTTGGATTTTTCCGTCCTAAAAAATCCATCGACCCCGGCCGGGTTTGAACCCGCGACCCTCGGGACCAGAGGCAACTAGTCCACCGCAATAATAATAATAATAATAATAATCTTCGGGTTTTTACAGCTGCTGCCGTCTTCCCGCGCCAAACCTCCAAAGCCTACGATCTTGGGCATCTTCAATGCTTAGCCCTCTTGTTTCCAATAATGTCTTCATGTTTTCCTTCCATGTTAACTTTGGTCTCCCTCTTTTCTTCTTTCTGGTCGCATGACATTGATATAGTTGATTTGGCCATCGCTCATCTTCCATTCTTAAAACATGTCCTAACCACTTTAATTCCTTTTCCTCAATTCTTTCAATTATGCTTTCTTCTGCTTCCATTATGTTTCTAATTTCCTTATTTGTGACATGTTCTAATTTAGACTTTCTGGCACTTCTCCGTAAATAATCCATTTCTAGAGCTATTAGTCTATTCTTGTAGTACTTATTGATTGTCCATACCTCACTTCCATACATTGCAACAGATTCCACCAATGTTTTACCAATATATTTTTGTGTCTTTCCAAATATGCTTATCCCACCATATGGAATTTAACGATGATATTATTTTGCTACTCAATTCAATTCTATGTTTTATGTTCTCTTTGCCTATACCTTCGATGTTATCCATAATTAATCGCAAATATTTAGTTTGTTTCACTTGCTTTATTTGGATTCCTTCTTCCAATATTACATTTTCTCTTTCATTGCTATTTATTGCCAGATATTCTGTTTTTTGTAAATTTACTGTGAGACCCCATGATTCATATGTGTTTTTCAACGTTTTTATCATGAATTCCATATCAAATTTGTCTTGCGCTAAAACCAGTTGATCATCGGCAAATTGTAATGTCAGCAAAAATCTGTTGCCTATTGGGATCCCCATAGCTTTGCAGCTTTGTTTCCATTTCATTAATATAAATTCTACATAAATATTAAATAAAATTGGTGAAAGACTGCACCCTTGTTTCAATCCCTTTGTGGTTTTTATAGGATTAGACATTATATTACCAATTTTAACATAAGCGGAGTTATCTTTATAAATTTGTTTAATAATAATAATATTAATAATAATAATAATAATAATAGCTTTTTAAGGCGTTAAAGGCCTTGTCTACCACTCAACTAGTTTAAAAAAATACAAAAATGTCCTTACATGTAATTACAATAAAAATATATATTACATAGTATGTGTACAATATAAAGTAAAGTGATCCCACAACAGGTCCGGAGACCCTTGGGGTAGTAGGAGGTTAAGGCTCCCACTTTTTCTAGACAATCGGCACTTTATGTCAGCCGGGTTGTCAACCCTGCGTGACGGCCGCCTTTACCCCCAGAACAAGCGCAAATATTTTGGAAATAGTACGGAAACAATTAATATTATATTGTAGCACAGCTTGTACTATTAAGCGGCCTAGTATCTTAATTATTACAAAATCTATTACCGGTTGTAGATGAAGAGTGTCTTGGTACCAAGTAAACTTGTGAATATCTCTATGTTGAGGATCTTAAGTGAATATTGTTCACTATCTTCTACCATTGTCATTTTTTCTGCAATTCTCCGATTACATCATTATCTATCTCTTTGCCGATTCTGCCGTTAAAATCGCCAGCTAATATAATTTCTCTTGAGGTCCCGATCTCACCCATAATAGAATTTAATGTACTATAAAATTTATCTTTTATTAAATAATTTTCGTCCTCACTAATTCCATGTATTCTTAATATACACCAAAAAAACAGATATATTAATTTTAATTTATTGCTTCCCAGTTTGTGATATGTCTCTTATATATCTTCTTGGTAAGTACTGAAACCCCTCTTTTAGCCCTTTCATTCTTTCTAACACCACTCTAACTATGAACACGTGATCCTAAAGTAGATAACAAATTATAATGTTGAGTGATTCCGGGTTCTGTGGCCGTGGTCCATAGTTGGTGTTGATACCAGACGTTTCGCCCTCAACTGCGGAGGGCATCTTCAGTGGCGAGTGCTTCTAGGCGTGTTTCCTGGTCGGAAGCTCTACTTAGAGTGAACGCTGCGGGTGTTGTATTGATACTAGTGGTGGGAGCAGGGTGAGCGGGCGTGGCTCTTGCTGATTGGCTAATGGTCGTCTCCTTGTTGTCCCTAGTGTTGATGCATTTATTTTCTAGTGTACGGTACCAGGCCTTAGACAGTTTAATACCTTCCTCTTTTCTGTTAATATTTTCCTTATGCTTGTGTATTTCTATAGCCTCTCGATATAATCTAGGGAAATAATAGGAAGTTGTGGCTAAACTTGTGTATCATCGAATAGAATCTGGTGTCCATTCATAATGGCATGTTCTGCTACAGCCGATTTATCCATTTCTCCTTGTCTGCAGTTTCTTTTGTGTTCTGATAAACGGGTGGCTATACTTCTTTTGTGGTCCCTATGTATGGTTTACCACACGAACAAGGAAGTCGATATACGCCGCAAGTGGAGAGAGGTGGCCGAGGATCCTTAGCTGAGCGAAGGCAGTCTTCTATTTTTCTTGTAGGTCTGTAAACTGTTCTTATGTTGTATTTTCGTAGGAGTTTTCCGATACGATCTGTGACTCTTTGTACATATGGTAAGTAGGCTATGCTGGTTGAGGGTGTGTTATCCATTCTGACGTGCTGTCTTCGTGGATGTATGGTTTGTCTTATTTCCTTGGATGTGTAGCCATTTTTCTGGAAACAATTGAACAGATGGTGTTGTTCTTGTTTAAGTGTTGTGGTTGGCATAACTTAGTCGCTCTGTCGAACAGTGTCTTAATGACACCTCGCTTTTGTCTTGGATGGTGGTTAGAGTCTTTGTGCAGATATCGGTCTGTGTGTGTAGGTTTTCTGTAAACTGTATGTTGAATTTCCCCATTGCCAGTCCTTATTATTTGAACATCCAGGAAAGGAAGTCTTCCATTATCTTCTTTTTTCCATAGTGAACTGTATTTTGTTGTGTCTGCTGTTAAGGTGTTGAAGGAAACGTTCCAATTCTTCACTGCCATGTCTCCATACTACGAATGTGTCATCAACATAGCGAAACCAATGTTCTGGAGACTTGGGAGCTGTTTTTAGTGCTTCTGTTTCGAATTTCTCCATGAAAAAATTCGCTACTACTGGGCTTAGAGGACTGCCCATGGCTACTCCGTCGGTCTGTTCATAGTAGTAGCTGTTGTTCCATTGGAAGTAAGTAGTAGTTAGTACATGCCTGAATAAATTGGATATTTCTTCTGTGAAAATCTGTCTAATGTAGTCCATGGTCTCATTTACTGGCACCATGGTGAAAAGGGAAACCACATCGAAGCTAACCAGTATATCTTGAGATGTTACGTTTATATTCCGTAGTCTCTCAATGAAATGTGTCGCAGTTGCCCTCCGCAGTTGAGGGCGAAACGTCTGGTATCAACACCAACTATGGACCACGGCCACAGAACCCGGAATCACTCAACATTATGATTACCGGCCGTGAAAGCCTGCATTCAGATAACAAATTAATTTAGAAGAAAATAAAACCCGCACGATGTAGAATAAGTTTCATTTTTTGAAAAACGCAACAAGTTATTTTATGAATTTTATTTTAAAGTGGGACAACCTTTCTCATGCTTCATTTTTTTGTCAACGGGCAGACCCCAACGGGGAAAGATAAACTGATAATGAAAATTTAGTTACTTAGAAACAGATGTGTATCAAATATTGTGTCAGTCGGATTCTAGTTGTTAAGGCAACTTCTTCGTAACAATAGAAAGTTAATAAAGAAGTCAAAACCTGGAAACGGTTTATTATAAATGTGCTTCTTTAAAACGACAAGAGGATTAAAGAAGACGGAGGCACAAAACGTACGTAATTTTTTAGTTGAGATAGCAACATTTAGTTTCCGGTGAACGCCAGACTGCTCGAGGGAAAGACACCAGTAAATTCATCGACTATATATTACATGTATAATATATTATTATTAAGTATTATTATTATTATTATTATTATTATTATTATTATTATTATATTATTATTATTACAAGATTATTATTATTATGATTATTATTGTAATATAAGATCGGTGAGTTAACAAAAGGTCATGTTGAGTTTAGTACCTACAGAGCAGAGCGGGACTATAGGAGGAAATTGTCCGTGGCGGTCTCGTTTTATGGAGTGGAGTAAACTTTCTTCCACAGAGGGGAGTTAAACTCGCCACTGAAGTTATTTTACGTTCGTGGCGTGGGGTTAGCAACTTAGCTAGTTCGAGTATCTGGTTGCTGTCACATGTTCAGTGGGTCCCCAGGCCACAATTTGTGCTCCTGCGGCCATCTCAGCGCGTAAAGTGCAGCCCAACCATGTGAGTGGCTAGTGGGCTCATGAAAAACAGTGGCAGACGGGCACTGCTGGGCCACGGATAATTTCCCGGATCCCCACAGGCGAGGAGTTTATATGACCTTTAATATGTTAGTGGTCGAGGGATAGGGAGGTGGATGGGAGGCCAGCTAGTGGCTGCTCAAGGAATGAGATAGGGGTTCACGTTGTTATCTTAACAATTTATTTATTTATTTTACCTGATGGAGTTAAGACTGTAAGGTGTCCTCTTCCACTTCATTTATATTTTATTTATATTTTCAAATAATTTTGGCTTAATTTAAAAGTGGTAATGTTATTTGTGATTGCCATTTTCTTTTTACAAAATTTCACGCTGATATCGCTGAAGATAAGAAAAACCAGCGACAATGACCAACCGGCGGGTTGGGACACCCCTCCAATGTGCAAGAACAACGGAGTAATACGGTTTATTTCTTGATAGTAGAAATAAACCGGGGGACTGGGCGCACTCTTATCTTCACAAAAATACGGATTCCCAAACCATCAAAAGTCCGTCAGCAGAAATGACGTAAACAAAGTGAATTCCTCAGCAAGTTGAATTGATGGTTCCATTTTGTTGGTTTACGGAATACATCTCTCTTTTGTTAATTAAATCCCATGTATACAGTTACGTGTTGCAATGCCATTATATGCATAACTATTCAGTTAGAATTTGTTCAGAAGGTGGAATTGGGAAGTACTCGAATATCCACCAAATACCCCAGACATGATCACTTGGGACTAAAACTTATTCTCAAAAATTAAAAAAAAAAAAAACCCCTCTACTAAGCATTTGATTTCAATGAAGGGCCGATATCCAGACAGCTCTGGAACGATCAGATGACAGTCAGAAATATAGAAATTGTGCTGCAGATGAAGTGCGCCATATTCCAAGGAATTGATAACGTACAGTTTACTTGATACTTGAAATGTCCTGAAATAAACCGCGGGACTGGGCGCACTCTTATCTTCAGAAAAATATGTTTAAGCGTGGGGTGCTTTTTATGGTTTCTACGTTTTCTGCTTAGAGACTTTACTTTTACCAATATATGTTTATTATCAAATATATTAATTGATATAGAGCACCCACGCTTTTGATGGTATTTTTTTTTTTTGTAGATAACTCTAGTTTTATTCTATATGTGTTGGAGATGATTTTTTTGTTGACCACTTTAATTTTATCCCAAGCGTGTTGGAAATTAAAATTATTTTCCATTTTTTAGTTCGGTTTTCTAATAAAGCGTGTTGTTTTAGTTTTTCTAAAATATTATTTATTTGTTTAAAAAATATTGTTTTTTGTGGAGATGAAGCGAATGAAGAGGCTGAGATGAAAAAAAAAAAAGCGCAAAATGTTAGGAGTAAAATTCATAAAGTTGCTACACTTGAATCTCAAGAATGCTTCCGAGACTAGGTACCATCCATCCATAGTAATTCTGCCCGAAGGCAGGTCCTTCACTGCAATCATAGCATTTAATGCTATGCTTGCAGCTTTACTAGGGAATTGTAGGTGTGGTAGCTTCCCGTTGCTTTCCACACCGGTGAAGGATGATGATGATGATGATGACGATGATAAGGATGATGATGATGATGGCCATATGCTTTCGGGGACCGTTTGGGCCTTAAAGTTTTCCTGACATTTGTCTTACAGGTGAGGAAAAACCCCGATAAAAACCTCACCCCGACCGGGGATCGAACCCGGGCCCGCTGCGTGACAAGGCAGCACGCTACCTCGAGACCACAGCGGTGGACTAGGTACCATAATAATTGCTATAATTCCTTCTTGAGATCCATCACTGGGGGTAAAATTGGTCGTTCTCAAGATGAATCTACTAATGTTGCGATGGAGCAAATAATTACATGCATTGAAAATAGTGATGGCTGTCAGTTTTCATTGGAAGAATTACAAAATAATTGCAAAAATCCAGCTTTAGATAATAGAAAACTACTATTAGAAAAGCACAAGGAATTCAGTATAGGAACTCATATCGCCTTCGTTGACTTCATAAAGGCTTTTGACAAAGTAGACAGAAATGGGTGTCCACAGTGAGATTCCCTCATTTTAAAAGTATGTAATGTTTATATTTCAGGTTGTACAACTGTGAATCTTGAAAGAGCAGAAACAGCAACTCAAAAATTTTATGTGGTAATGTTGTAGTGCGCACAATACACGTAGTGGCGCTGCAACAAACGATTGTTTCTAAAATGGAGATTCCAAACGAGCGTGCTCAGGTTGTGTGGTGGTATGCTGAAATCATAGAGAAATTTGTGCTGAAATAAGGCCAGTCTTGCTACAATATTGAATCAAATGGAACAGACGAACATTTATATGTGATACAACTTTCTCAGAACAATTAACAAATATCCAGCAAGAAGAAGAAGAAATGCAAGAAGACATTACTGTCGAAGTAGAATTCGAAGATTATCATAAGTAATGCCACGAGTGATTTCCAATTTATCTAGAGAATTTGGAAATCAAGAGTGGCATTTGTTAGGACTATTTAACGAATAAAATTAAGCTGTTTACTCACAAATCATTATTTAAATATAGTTATTTTAAAATATTTATATATTTAATTAAACGGCGATGTTTGAAAACAAATGAGAAACGATAGGTACGCTTCATCTGCTTCTTTTGTTTATCACTGCAACCAAATCATACTATTTATTCCCAAAGGAACGCAATATTGTAAGAATGCTCTCTAGTGGAGAAAAAAATAAACGCATCGAACTGTATATTAATTCATTTCTGATGTCGTATGATGTAAATATGACAATTATATTTTTCTGGATTATTACCTGGAAAAAAAAAAAAAAATTAAGAAAGTGCAAACAGTGGTTTCTTTTTTTTTTTTTTGGTGGTATAATAAATTGCTACAAATGTTTTTATATTAACTCCTGCAAGCGCTATGTGTTGACATATATGCACTATATATACAATCTGGTAACCGTATTTCTTATAGGCTCAGTCACTGCAAAATAATGGTCAGACCTGTTCGGAATATTAAAAAAGGAGGAGCTTTCTTTAATATTGTAAATATAACACTGATAAATATTTCGTGAAACACGACTCTGATTGGTTGTAAAACAGAAATCATTGAAACGTGATTGGTCATTGACTCCCATTTGGGGCATGAGTTAAATAGTCATAAGTAATGCCACGACTGATTTCCAAATTATCGATAAATTCACCACTCACGAAGTGAGGAGTGAATTTATCTAGAGAATTTGGAAATCAAGAGTGGCATTTGTTAGGACTATTTAACGAATAAAATTAAGCTGTTTACTCACAAATCATTGTTTAACTATAGTTATTTTAAAATATTTATATATTTAATGTAAACGGCGATGTTTGAAAACAAATGAGAAACCATTGGTACGCTTCATTTGTTTCTTTTGTTCATCACTGCAAACAGATCATATTATTTATTGCCAAAGGAACGCAATATTGTAAGAATGCTCTCTAGTGGAGAAAAAATGAAACACATCAAACTGTATATTAATTCATTTCTGATGTCCTATGATGTAAATATGACAATTATATTTTTCTGGAATGTTATTACCTGGGAAAAAACACATTTAAGAAAGTGCAAACAGTGGTTTCTTTTTTTGGTGGTATAATCAATTGCTACAAATGTTTTTATATTAACTCCCGCATGCGGTATATTTTGACATTCATGCATTATGTATACAATCTGGTAGCTGTATTTCTTGGGGAGTCAGTCACTGCAAAATAATGCTATGTCCTATTCAGAATGTTAAAAAGGAGGTGCTTTCTTTATTTTGTTAAACTTTAGTTGGTAAATTCTAGGCAAAACACGACTGTCATTGTTTGTAAATCAAAAATCATTGAAATGTGATTGGTCATTGTCTCCCATTTGGGGCATGAGTTGAATAGTCAATTAAATCATTGCCAATAGCACCATTTTTAATAGAACATTACGTAATAAAACTTAATCACAATAGAGCGTGGAGTATAACAATCTGGGACACAACGTTAAAAAAATGCGCCATGTACACTACCTCATAGGTGGTGCGGAAATGAGTGGATATTATTACACGCTTTATATTAGCTTGACCTGTATCTATCTATCTATGTAACGGAATCTTTCAACGCGATTTTCACCCACTTAAAATCGTTGGATCGACTTGAAACTTTGTATACTTGTAAATGACCCATGACAATACAATAATTTCTTATTCATTTTCTAAAATCCTGGGCAGAATCATCAGAAAATAAAAAAAAGTGTCTTTGTATCTATGTAACGGAATCTTTGAACACAATTTTCACCCACTTAGAAACATTGGATCGACTTGAAACTTTGTATACTTGTAAAGGACCCGTGACAATATAATATTTTCATATTTGTTTCTAAAATCCTGGCCAGAATCGTCAGAAAATAAAAAAAAAGTGTCTTTGTATCTATGTAACCGAATCTTTGAACATGATTTTCACCCACTTAGAAACATTGGATCGACATGAAACTTTGTATACGTACTTGTAAAGGACTCGTGACAAAATAATAATTTCGTATTTTTTTCTAAAATCCTGGCCAGAATCATCACAAAATCAAAAGAAAAAATTAAAACTGGTATAATAGGTTGCGGAATTGTCGACATTTTTGTCAATCGTTGTAAGAGCTCAGTTGTTAGAGCGGTGAACTCTAGTGGTATATAATTTCAGTAATCCATAGGTCGCTGGTTCAAATCCGGCTGGGAGGATATTTTTTTAGAAGAGTCTTACTTTTAGCTCATACTACAATGGTATCGAATTAAAGATATTTGCATTTTTATCTTATTCTGTAAAATATTAAAACTAAAAAATAAAAAATAAATGATAGTTTTAAAAAACTAAAAGAACACGCTTTATTAGAAAACTAAAAAATGAAAAATAATTTTGATTTCCAACACGCTTGGGATAAAATTAAAGTGGTCAACAAAAAATCATCTCCAACACATCTAGAATAAAATTAGAGTTATCAACAAAAATAAAATAATTTTACCATCAAAAGCGTGGGGTGCTTTTTATGATTTTTACATTTTCTTCTTAGAGACTTTACTTTTACCAATATCTGTTTATGTAGAATATGACTTCTTCAAATTTTTAAATCGCGATATCTTATGAATGGTGATTCGTGTGAAAAAATTATAAGAACAATTTTTGTAGATTATTGCATGATCTAGAACTTTTGTCTGACCTATTTACATGATGAAACTTACCGTTTGGATGAAAAATGCAAAAGACCCAAATTTGCGAACTTTGACCTTCAATATTTTTAGAGATGTGGGATCGATGGGGGCTTTTCACATTTTTTTTATATTGGTGTTCCCAACATTCAGCTCAATGCGAATTATTGCAAACTGAAATGTCTACTTTGACCGGACTAAACAATTATGTGTAGATATAAAAACCTTGGCGCATGCTATCTAACAGTTATTGTGACTCGGGTCAAAGGACATAACACCTGATAACAGATCAAAATGGATGTTCCACTTCTCAACAAGAACTGCATCCAGCGACGCTATGCCCATCACAATGTAAGTAGATATGTGTTAATTCAAATAAACTGTATGGCCCTTAGTCTGCTGGTCTCACATCCACATCACAGAGGCGATCTACTAACTAGATAGGGGTGACATGTCAGCTAGTCGATCCCCCAGCTGTTGTAGCTAGTTTTCTTAACCAGGAGCCGATACTAATTGTAGATGTCCAAATGTCTCGCTATGCTGGGTGGACCATGGTTCATTTCTTTCATGGCACGACAGGCCTAGTTGGTCTTTGCCCTAACAGCTGAATGCTCCACGGGGGAAGACATTTTCTCACGGAATTTCAGCCAGTATGGGACCGGTGTCTACCCAGCATCGTGAGGCATTTAGGTAGCTACTATAAGTAGCCGCTCCAGATTGAGAAAACCAACTATAATGGCTTGAGGATCGGACACGCTGACACCCCTACACTAGCTAGATTATCGTCTACTTCTGTGATTAACACATGTGGATGTGAGGCCAGCAGGTGGCTGGTAGACCAAGGACCTTCTTGGCCTGACGCGCTGTGGAGTAGTTGGTTAAGGCAATTCCCTACAAGCAGGAAGGTCCAGGGTTCGAGTACTGGTGAGGACAGGATTTTTAAACTGCCCCAAACCGTCTGGCGGCACCATTACCCTGGAGTCGACTTAACCTCTAATGAAAACAAGTACCAGACGCTTTTTATGAAAAAACTCTGCGTCATATAGGACTGACATCTTGTGTCGATTATCTACAAAGGTGGGCTAGAGGTTAAGTTCTTTAGGCTCTCGTCCCCAAGGTCTAGAGTTCAAACCCGGCCCGGTCGATGGATTTTTAGGATGGAAATATCCAAGGAACAAGTCATGACTTGTGAATCCTCTGGAGATTTTCCGACTCGTAAAAGAGCCTGAAGCCTAAATGAATGCCTCCGAGCGAAATTTAATTGGCCTTCGTTTCCTATAGTGTAATGCTGTGGTTTATCTACGACGCAACGCGCCAGCGCAAAAATTGCTCCCCATGTATTTAAATGGAAGTGGTTTATCTACAACGCAAATTGCTGGCGCAAAAAAATTTGCGCTGACATGTCGCGTCGTGTTTTGGAATCTCTTGAATCCAGGACGCAATTTGCCAGCGCAAACAAAGAATATAGAAGATATTACCCGTACTCATTGGTGTAATTGCTAAAAAAACTAAGATTTTATAACAAAATGTCCGAAATACAGTACTTGTTTTATAACTTTCCAATTTTAACGACGAAAGTTAGATAGTTTTGTTGCAAATCATCGAGTTCTATATATGTTTTATACAATATGAGCATGAAGGAGTACAGAGATGTACAGAAAAAAGTTATTGTGGCTTGAGCTTAGTCAAGAGATAAATAAAAGCTGTAAATATTGTATCTCGGGGATTTTATGGGTGTGCATAAATTTCGTCTTCTATTAAATTCAAAACCTGATAAAACTGCTCAGACGGAAATCTGAAGTATTCTAAAATTTGGTATATTCATCAATCATATGTTTATTTAAGAACTAAAGAATATAATTTTCCATACAACATTCATATGATGCTGTTGCTCTAGGTACTTTTTCTCTCTTTACTAATATTTCGAACTATTTTAATCGTTTTGCAACGACCAATTGATGAAACTTTTTTACTGAAGATTCATTAATATGTTTATCTAGGTAGGACAAATTATGAACCTTTTCTCTTCCAATTTATTTTCCAAGTGCGTTATTAGAATTGAAGTTGCCATACGTGAACGCTCATTAAATTAAATCCACCCGATGGCAGGACATATGTCGTGAATGACCAACATTTGCATTGAATTCCACACCATATTTTTAGAAATAAATGGTCATTCACTTCATGTTGTGAGGTTCCGATGGGTCAAGTTTAGTGTACAGCAGAGTAGTTTACCGTTTACTAAATAGTTATGTATGTAGTACTTATTTGATTAGGGTTATGCAGGGACAGGTTTGTATACATTAGTTTTTGTAAACACAATTGGAAATTTATTATGAAACGTTGGTCATTTTGATTTTCCAGATATGTGGTGCCATATGGTGACAAGTCCATAAACATATGCGCTGTAGAGTATGCGCGCCATGCGAAACCAGCCATCACGCCGAGCGAAAAGCGAATTCTGCGTCACGTCGGGCGCGACACGCTGGGATAACTTTAAACCGTAGCAATAAAGTCTTAAGGTGCCGTGATTTCTGATATCCTTGTCCATGAGAACTGTTATTACACACTTCGCTAGACGTCTGAGTGACATGTGTACGATAAATGGGCTACCCTTGTAAAATTATTTAGGAATGCTAGAAAAACTCCACCCCTACTTCCGCCCAGTCACTTTTGTTCACGTAATTTTTGTCAGTGGCGACTGGTTCAGAGCTAGTTGGTAGTTTGTGGAGAATTATTATAGTAGTTGAAAATTAAAAAATTAACAAAATGGTATCGGAGTTAGACAGTTTAAGCTCGTAACTTTAAATATTGCATTGAGTATTGTGCTTGAAACTGAAAATGAAGACATAGAAACTTGCCAGAAAGAATCTTTAGAAGAAGGGAATGCCACCACTGATCTATGTTCACTACAGGGAGTGAAGAGATATGTGTATGAGTGAGAAAGAAGATGGTGAGTACTCTCTTTCTCTTTCTAAAATATTCTAGACACTTTAGCCCTCACGGACTATAATACAGTAAAACTTGTTCAAAACAGAATCGCATGGGACCAATTTTTTTTCCACATTACACAAAATTCCGCATTACAAAAAAATAAAACTTATTAATAATCTTAGATTATAGAGCACCGCATATGTCTTTTTACGCACCTTGGATTAATTGTAGTTCCGCTGTCGTTGGGAAGTGAAATATAGTATGTGTGAGCGACTTCGACGGTAGCGCGCGAAAAAATAGTCCCGGTTTCCGCTCACTAACTACACTTTCTTTACATCCGTTGATCCCCGCAAATATCATTCCACACTACATTGTGTCATCTTTTAAAACTGTCCAGCCAACCTAAGATGCCTGGAAATCGTTATTCCCTAGGGATTTTGCAACGCTAGAGCTTGACTTAGGAGCATCGGTCTGGAAATTTGGAGATTTATTTTCAATCACTTTCACTTTTTCGTTTAATGAGAATGATACATACGATTTAGCCATCTTTATTGCGTAAATTCAGAACTCTACCTGTGAAAGATCAGTCTCAGAACTTAAACTAATGATTTTACAGTGCAATGGTTATTTGTAAGACAGGTATCTGTATTTCACATAACGGGTGCAGGTAGAATCTCTACTTCGGCCTGCGGTTCGAATCATTCCTTTTTTTTTTCTGCCTAACGGGAATTCAGTGAAGTGGTAACTAATTTATTGCTCAGTCTTTCCGCTGTATTAAATATTTTTTATGAATTGTGTACAAATATCCTTCCGTTTCCGCGTTGGACAGATTCCGTTTTATACAAAATAAATACACATAAAATTACTATTATTTCCCCGGGACCAATACATTTGTTCACATTGGACAGATTTCCGCATTATTCACGTTCCGAATTAAACAAGTTTTACTATATATGTCCCTTTGAGGCGATGTGCTAACTAGTTGTCACTCGCTGACATCTGTAAGGAAATCAGCATAAATAAAATAGCATGGTATAAACAATACTCATGGATAAAAAGGACATATCAAACGTTGAGGATTTGCACACGCAACAAAAATAAAGAAAATGGTAATTTTTCTTTCATGAGTCCGGGTGTAGCTTACTTTTTTTCCCCCTAGAATTTGAAAAATGTTATTTATACCTAAGAGAAAACTATTTTCGAGCCAGCGTGATATTTTTATCTGAACATCAGTTAAGTTGTGGGAATAAATATTAAACATCTGAACATCATGTTCCATGGGATAAGATAGATTACTCTCATCTGTTTGGTTGAACTGTAAACTTGTACTATCTGTCGGTGAAATTGTGAATTAGCAGTGGTGATATTTATTACCTCGAGATGGAAGCACTTATATGTTAATGTATGTAAAGTTAAATAAAATGATTTACAGGAAAGATACCGTGTGCTTAAACAAACCCGAAGCACTGATTTCTATTAAATGAAACAACTTCTTCTTCTTCTTCTTCTTCTTCCTTCCAAGTATTAGGCCAAGGTCTGTTACGATCCTATAGAAAATTTTCCCTCCAGCGTTTTGATCCTTCCGGGAAATTCAAATTGTTTAATTGGCAATGAATCCTACAGAATAATCAATTGTTTTAATTTATTATATATTCTTAGATTAAAACAGAAGAAAACGAACAATTACAAATTTCTTAAATGTGTGTTCAATTAACCGATATACCTAATATTAACAGATTTCGTTTTCAGTGCGGTCTGCTACATTTAAATGGCGGACTGGAGAAATTAGTGCTTTGCCAATTTAAGATTAAAATTCACATAACCACGGCATCATGGTACCCAGAGGTCCACAGCCGCGCAGACATAAGCTCTGCATAAATCCCTGTCCTCAGGTAATGTTTTCCAATCATCCCTGTATAATTTACCTCTCTCAATCATGGTAAATGTTATTCTTGCACCTCAATCTTGCTCTACCTTCTAGGTGCTTACCCACTAGTTTTCCTACAAGAAGTTTCCATGCCTCTCTTTCATTCCCTATTCGTATCACATGTCCTTCCCATCGCAGTCTACGAGACTTAACTTGTTCTTTTTACATCTGCTTTCCTATAAAGATATCGCAGCAACTCTTATGAAGTCTTCTCCATTGGTCTTCTGTTCTCTCTTTGGTCCAAAAATGTTCCTAAGAACTTTATTCTCAAATAATATTTTCTCTTCCTTTAAAGAGTCTATGTTTCACATCCATATAATATAACTAGGAAAATAATAGTTTTCAGTGAGTTTCACTCGACTTACGGCCACTAGCATGGACACTGCGTGGACAGCGCGAGCTGATGACTCAATGCTTGCAGTCATTTTCCCGCTATCGGCCGCAGGTCGAGTGAAACTCATTGTACATACTCCCATTTTAATGTTTTTTTAGAGAAGTTGGGACGACGAGAGTCTCTGCAATGCATAATAGCACGCATTTCCAGAATTGAGCCTATGTTTAATTTCTTTGTGCATCTCATTTCTGTTTGTAATAATTGTTCCTAGGTATTTGAATTCGGCCATTCACGTTATGCTGAATACCGCAACTATTATTACGTTTTACACATTTCTTCTTATTCTTTCTTCGGACATAGAGTGGACAGTTGTGCGTCCCTCTCCTCTGGGACAGGAGCCGCCGCTGGTTTACTTTCCATTCATAAAGAGAATGAGTTGGCAGCAATGTGACAGTTGAAGCGAGTGAGTCTGTGGTACAGGTGAGGTTTTCTTGTGTTGCAGCGCATGGAGGCGCCTCCCGGAGGGGCTGGCCGCCAGCCGACCCGCGCTCTCTTCATACAGGTGAGACCTCGTATAACTGTTTACTCTGCGGTCCGTGACTTTATTACTTTTATTGTCTACGAGACCTAATTTCCTTGCAATTTGTTTACAAAATTGCAACATACAAAAATATTTTTTTCAGCGTATGTGCATGAAAATGATGTCACTAATTAAACAAGTCTTCCTGAACATAATGACACTCTGGTTAACTTTTTACACATATTTATTCATCAGTAATTTAAAATACAAAAATGTGAAAATAAAAAATCCAACTTCTTAAAAGTATTGTCTTGGTAGAATTTTCTCAAAAACTACTTGTCCAATTGTTTCCAAAATGTAGTATGTTATTGTCCATAGTTCAATAAAAAGGTTGCTTGTGTTCAGATATGGATTGTGATTTTTAAAAAATTGCATACATTTTTTAAAAAATTTCAAATACTGTCAAAAACACAAAGATAAATTTACCTTATTATTATAGACTTCTTTAAACTACATATCCATGCCAAAAATTATTGTCCCATCTTTCATAGTTTTGGAGAAAAGTGTACCAAAGTATCAAAACATACAAGTTATGGGAAAATGCAAAAAACAAATGTGCACATTATAGCAAAGCACAGAGACGCCATTTTTTAAAAATCAATTTTCATGAGTTTAAATGTCAAAAATCGACAAAATAATATTATACATCGATAAAATAGACCTTCGTGGATTTTTTGAAGCAAAAAGAAAAAGAAATGATATTTTTAACCCAAATATGTCCTTAACCCATTCGTCTCAAAAGACGACGTAGACTCGCCGGTAGTTAAATGGCCTTCAACTCAGAAGTCGAGGTACACTTGCTTAACTCTGTTGTTATACATTTTGCAATATTCTGTACATCCCTTGGCAGGGCAATCTTTTGTTAGCATTTATGATTAGTAGAGGAATGTGTTTTTGACTTCACTCTTATTGTGATCTCAAGTACCGTTATCTTTTGTTTGTTTTGAATGTCTGAAAAATAGACAATATAATTTACGGTGACTTAAATCCGGTTTCTGGGAAAATGCATTGAGAATTTAAACCTGACGTGAATGGGTTAAATAATCAATTGAGTTGGTGTTTACTTGATGAAAATCCATATTTATTAATTAAATAAAAATAAAATGTAGTTTTATTTGATTTTCATATTTATTATATAATTCAGTGACAGCTGTTTCGGTACACTGTACCTTCTTCAGACATGTTAACAAATTATGAATTGTGTTCCAACTGATCTAAGCAACAATACAACAATATTTATTTAATTTTTTTAATTTAACAAAGGGGATTCATTCAAATCAAGTTGAGAATTTAACAGTTTTTTACTACTTTTAAATTTATTAATTTCTACAGCCTCCAAAAGATCTAACCTCTTACCCTTATCACAAATATGTAAAATTTCAAAATTTGGATCGAAACAATGATTAAATTGGAATAGGTGGTTAGCATATTTTGAATTTTCTAAATTTCTGTTATATGCTCTCATGTGTTCCTTTATCCGAGAGATAAAAGGTCTACCAGTTTGTCCTATATAGACATTGTCACATGTGCCACACTTCAATTTATATACACCTGATAATAACTTTTCCTTTTTTATTTTGGTTTTATTGTTTTTTTATTATATTTTGTAGAGTTTTATTAGTTTTAAATGCCACATTAATGTTCAACTTTTTAAAGTGTTTAGATATTTTATTTGAAAGTGGGCCTATGTATGACATTACGACATATTTCTTTATGTTTTCTTATGTCGTAATGTCATACATAGACAGTTTCTTCAAATTTACTTCATAAGGTGAAAAAAAATCCCGAAAAAAAACATCCAGCAGAATTGTCCGACTAGGGATCGAACACGTACTGCTCAATGAGGCAATGCTATGTCTTGCTAACGTTCTGTGTGATAAACCATGTCCTCGTTTTAAAAATATGCAATCGATTCAGGATAACAAACTTTACAAGGCTGTCTTTTCTAAAGTTGAACATTTCATAAAAATTCATAGTTTATGGAAATGTGTGTCGGAAGTTAGTATAATTGCTTGAGGAGATCAAGTGGTTGACCTTGAACTGGTCGCACAGACAATAGCGTGAAGTGCTTATCACACTGTAGCGCTAATTTCACATGTTTATTTCATTAAAATGCGTTGGCAATTAGAAAAACATAAAGTCCTTGATAATACCAAGAAATACAGTCAACTAAACAATTACCGAAATTGACAAGTTAAAGAATAAAACAAGAAGAGATACTAGATTGAAGTTTTATAAAACATTGGCAGTTCCTGCATTACTTTATGCGAGCGAAACTTGGGTAATGACCAAAAAATTGCAAAGTAGAATACAAAGCGCAGAAATGAACTTCCTTAGAAGAACAAAAGGCTGCACAAGATTGGATCGGATAAAGAATGAAGATATAAGAACAGAGTTAAATATATATCCATTGGATGAGAAAATCAGAGAATATAGAGAGAAATTGTTTACACATGTGGAAAGAATGAATGTAACAAGATTACCAAGAGCAGCATTCAACTACAAGCCAAGACGTTCAAGGAATGTAGGAAGGCAAGTGAAAAGATGGACAGAACAACTGTGAGGCGGAACAGGCAATTTGCCTAGTCCGTGAAGTGAAGAAGAAGAAGAAGAAGAAGATGTTATTAAAATAAAATTGATAAATGAATTATATCACTTTTTCAAACAACTTTCCATTAACCACTGTATTTACCAATGGATGTCAGCGAGTGATATGTTAAATCCATCGTCCCCGGCTGTGTTTGAACCCGGGTCCCTTCAAACTAGATGAAGCGAACATAACCACTGGACCACGGCGGCCGACTTTAATATGATCTGCTCAGTATAATATTTCAGTTAAAACATATTAATCCATCCTTCTACGACTAACTAACTAACTCACTGGCACTATCGAATTCGTAGGTTCATGGCCGCGCTAACATAAGCTCTCCATATATCCCTATCCTGAGCCAATGTTTTCCAATCATCGCCTGTATAATCTACTTCCCTCAAAACATAGTTAATGTTATTCTCCCACCTCATTCTTGGTCTACCAACTGGGCGTTTTCCCTCTGGTTTTCCTACAAGAAGCTTCCATGCACGTCTTTCATTCGTCATTCGTGCCACATGTCCTGCCCATCGCAGTCTACGAGACTTAACTGTTTTCATTATATCTGCTTGCTTGCTATAAAGACCATGTAATTCACTGTTATGCAGTCTTCTCCATTCACGTGTCTGTTCATCTCTCTTTGGTCCAAAAATTTTCCTAAGAACTTTATTCTCAAATACTTGTAATCTCCTTTCCTCCCTTAAAGTAAGAGTCCATGTTTCACATCCATATAATATAACTGGTAGAATAACAGTTTTGTATATTTTCAGTTTAACGTTTTTTTTTATTCTTTTACGACACCAGAAAAAATTCAACAAACGATTCAAGTAAATTACCCAATAAATCACTGCAAATGAATCAGTCATTTTTAAACAGTAAATAATAAATATTAAAATATAATTTATGTTAACCACCAGTAATTTATACCCCAGCAACAATGGCCAATCTGTAGCTGTGAAGTTAAATTTAAATGTGAACAGTGTCGCTGTAACAGTTTAAAGTAAGTTCAGTTAGTACTGGGAATAATTTAACAGTTTTCTATCTACCGACTTGTTGTTGGCTGTGTTTTACTAGTCTGAATCACAACGTATTTTTATTAGTGTTACAACTGGGTTTTCACAACAATAACATGGCGAATGTAAGAAGGATAAGTTGTATGCACTTCCATAAGAATTCAAAACGCAATTTATCGAAACTGATGGCATCATTCTTCGATGTTCCATCTGCGAAGTAAATATTGCAATAAACTAAACAACTATGAATTACCTCTTATGAACTCTAAAAAGAAGAAAAATGTGATGCAAAATGATGCGCATATTATATAAACTAAGTCCATGTAACTGGTTTAAACCTTAATTCATTTTTTTTTCAGCAGCACCTCTTTGTATGTATCTTCAGAACCTTTTCTCCCCCCTTTAGACCAAAATTTGCTCCTTAACCCTTAAATTGTCAATACAATATTTTCTCGTGTCGGTTATTTAAATGTTCCGGACCGCAAGGAAAATAAATTCATGTTAAACTGTATTATTATTATACATTATTGCGTAATTTGACATAAATTTAAGTAATTATTACTCGTTTGTTTTTCTATGGATCTAAAAACAATATTAAATAAATGAAATGAATGTATCCAATAAGATACATTTTTTAATTTAAGGGTTAAAATTTCTTCCCTACTTATGATCATAAAACTTAAAATGAAAATAAACGTGAGAAATTGCATAATTTCACTGTTGTCACCAAAAAAAATCTCAAATTATTTAAATAAATAATACCTCATAGTGCTGATTCCTAAAAAAATAATCTATAATTATTATGTATATCAAGTGATAATGTTTAACAATACGATCAGTAAACGTAAAACGTACCTGCCTGTGCGCCATGTTGCTGACGTGAATCAAGAGGCGAAAACAGTGGAGGATCGTTATGAGAGAAAACTTAGATCAAAGCCAACTGATAAAGTAATTGTGGTGGCATTAGTGAAGCGTGCCATGGATTTATTGACTGATAATGGGAATTAAATTGACGGACAAATATAGCGGGGGATTACTAGCAGCAGACATTGTTATCAAGTTAATCATACCTCTGTTATGACGAGAGCTGCAACAATTTAAGAGCCATTTACATGTTGAATCAATTAGGACTCTATTATAATCTCAGAGTCTCAACTTCAAAAACTAAAATTATGGCTTTTCAGGGCAAAGTGCCAGTCAGAGCAAAAATAGTGATCAATAATGAAATAATAGAACAGATGATTGGAAAACAATAGCTCAGGATAGGGATGTATAAAGAGCTTATGTCTGTGTGGCCATGAACCTATGGGTTCGACAGTGTCAGTGAGTTAGTTAGATAGATAAAAATTTAATAAATCAAGGAATTCAACAAGGGTGTATATTATCACCTACATTGTATAATATATATTTTGACGAGGATATACGAAAATGGGGAAATAATCAAGTCCAACATGAGTAAAAATTAATCCATCCATAGTAATTCTGCCTGAGGGCAGGTCTTTCACTTCAATCATAGCATTTTCATGTTATGCTTTGCAGCTTTACTAGGGAATTATAGGTATGGTAGCTTCCCGTTGCTTTCCACACCGGTGAAGGATGGTGATGATAATGATAAGGATGATGATGATGGCCGGATGATTTTCGGGGACCGTTGGGCCCTAAGCTTCCTGACATTTGTCTTACAGGTGAGGAAAAACGCCGATAAAAAACCTCACCCAGGAAGCTTGCCCCGACCGGGGATCGAACCCGGGCCCGCTGTTTGACAAGGCAGCACGCTTCCTCGAGACCACAGCGGTGGACTAAAAAAATAATAATAAGGAAATGTATATGAATATTTTAATGTATGCAGACGATCTGGTAATTATACAGAAGTCAGAGGATGATTTACAAAGAGCCATTTACATGTTGAATCAATTAGGACTCAATTATAATCTCAAAGTCTCAACTTCAAAAACTAAAATTATGGCTTTTCAGGGCAAAGTGCCAGTCAGAGCAAAAATAGTAATCAATAATGAAATAATAGAACAGATAGCACACTTTAACTATCTTGGTTCAGATATAACATACAGCTACGATTGGGATATAAACAATAAATTAAACCTATATCAAATGATGTGTGGCACCATAAGAAGAACCCTCCGAAAGACTCGAAGAGAAACTCAGCTCAGGTTTTATAAAATTATGGCTGTTCCTGTTCTTTTATATGGATCTGAATCTTGGGTACTTACAAAAAAATAAGTATCTCACACATTCAAGCCACTGAAATGAAATTTTTAAGATCCGTAAAAGGATGTACACGCATGGATAGATTACACAATGAATCACTGAGTGTTCACAAGTTGTTGATAGCTGTTACTGTTGTTGCAGGTGCTGGTCGGGCTGGTGGCCAACTTGGCAGCTGTGGCTCCAGGCATGAACCTAGGATACTCGGCGGTAGCGCTACCTGCAATGAAGATATCAGACAACATTACTGAAGAAGAAGCCAGTTGGATCGCAAGTTTGGCCTCCATAGCCACCCCTATAGGCTGCCTCGTGTCCGGCCCTCTGCTAGACCGCTGGGGCCGCAAAGTGGCTCTTTTCGCCGTGAACGTACCAGCTACAGCCGGCTGGCTGCTCCTCGCCACGTCCCCTGACCTGACACAGGTGTACGCCGGGCGTCTGCTGACTGGACTCAGCACTGGAATGGCAAGTGTTCCTGCCACTGTGTACGTAGCCGAGACGAGCCACCAGAGCATCCGAGGCATGCTGGTGACGTGGCCATCCATCTTCATGGCGCTCGGCATCTTACTAGTCTACCTACTGGGCTACTGCTTTCCTACTCAGTGGCGGCTAGTAGCAGGACTTAGTGCCACCTTCCCAATACTCTCAGCTCTGTTTTCCTGCTTTCTCCCGGAGTCCCCAGTATGGCTAGCTAATAGAGGAATGCACGAGAAAGCTCAGAAAAATCTACGCTTCCTCCGTGGAACAGCTGCAAGACACGATATCGACGCATTTGTTGTTCAAACTGCTCCAAAATCAATACCCCTGCGAGCTATACTTGAACCGCAGATTTGGAAACCCCTGCTTATCATGAACTTGTTCTTCTTCTTCCAGCAGTTTGCAGGAGTGTTTGTTGTTGTGTTCTACGCTATAGACATTGCAGCGGAGGCTGGTGTTGAAGCTAATGGTTATTTAGTTACAGTTCTGATTGGACTCACAAGGCTAGTTGTCACTGTCGGGATCAGCTACGCCTCTAAGCACTACGGACGTCGTCCACTTGCTGTCATATCCGGCGCGGGGATGACACTGTGCATGGGGGTGCTAGCAGGATACTTACTTCTGCGTCATTTGGGGGAGGTTGGGGAATTCCCTTTGCTACCTGCTGTTTGCCTCGTGCTGTTCATATTCACAAGTACTGTCGGGTTCCTCACCCTCCCCTGGGCGATGATAGGTGAAGTTTTCCCATCGCGCGTGCGCGGACTTGCTGGCGGATCGACGACATGCCTCGCATATCTATTTAGCTTCGCCATCGTGAAAACGTACCCCCAGATGAAACACGCAATGCAAAGTCATGGAGTCTTTGGTTTCTATGGGGCTATGTCCCTTCTAGGGACGTTGTTTGTGTATTTTTTCCTCCCGGAGACCTATGGTAAGACACTGGAAGAGGTGGAGGAAGGATTCGCTCGCAGACGCCCGCAAGAGGATATCAGCATGGCCATCAAACCTTAAATCAGTATTACAGACATAGTCAGGGATTTCTAAACCACTTGACATTTTGTTGCTTAGCAGGCCTGCTACGAATTCATAGATAAAGGTAAAGGTATCCCACTACAGGCCTCAGGAAGCCCTTGGGGTAGTAGGAGGTTAAGGCTCCCACCTGATGTCAGCCCTGCATGACGGCCGTCTTAATTTTTTCAATACGGTTTCCCTGATAACTCCCAAAGTTTTCAAGATATTGAGATGGAATTTTGCTTGTATACGTAGTTTGCAGAGATGAACAAAATATACTACAATTAGTAAGTAATGTACCTATTATATTTTATTTTAAGAATATTTGTAATGCAAATTTTAACAAAAATGAGTAAGCATCAATTTAAAATGACAAATAAAATATTTACACCCTGTATAATTAAACAATTGTAATATATTTTCTAGCTACAACATTGATGAGTGAAATAATAATAATAATAATAATAATAATAATAATAATAATAATAATAATAATATAATAATAATCCATCCATAGTAATTCTGCCCGAAGGCAGGTCCTTCACTGCAATCATAGCATTTTCATGCTATGCTTGCAGCTTTACTAGGGAATTGTGTAGGTGTGGTAGCTTCCCGTTGCTTTCCACACCGGTGAAGGATGATGATGATAATGGTAAGGATGATAATGATAAGGATGATGGCCATATGATTTCGGGGACCGTTTGGGCCTTAAAGCTTTCCTCACATTTGTCTTACAGGTGAGGAAAAACCCCGATAAAAACCTCACCCAGAAAAACTGCCCCGACCGGGGATCGAACCCGGGCCAGCTGCGTGACAAGGCAGCATGCTACCTCGAGACCACAGCGGTGGACTATAATAATAATAATAATAATAATAATAAATAATAATAATAATAATAATAATAATAATAATAATAATACTTTATTTATTCTGGCAGAGTTAAGGCCATAAGGCCCTCTCTTCCACTCAACCAGCACAAATACAAATAAAAATTTGACAAATATAGATATACACTATACTAATTATAAACAGTTAAAGATACAATAAATGTAGCAATGTAAATGGCATGTACAAACAACATTTTATAGGGTAATAACAACAATGATACGATAATAATAATAATAATAATAATAATAATAATAATAATAATAATGATAATATAAATGATACATTATACGAGAAACACCAATTAATATATGTATACCTTACACTGGGTAATAATGAAGTCGAGTTTAGAGCAAATATAAATTTAGATTTCTTTTAAAAGATGCGAAACAGGAATCATTAAAATATATTGAAATTTAGGAAAATTATCAGGGAAACGGCAAGACAATGCAAACTTTTCTGCTGACATTTTGAATATTTAATTAACCATAACGACTGTAGTTAGATTGTACTTAAGTACACAAACGTGCTCACATTGTAATATAGATATCACATACCGAATTTCATTTCTCTAACCAGCATTGATGCTGAGAAAAAAATATTGAAATATGCAATATTTTTTAATGGCTAAAGGTGTAAGCCCCCCTTAAGAAAGAAATCCAACGTGTCATCAACGACATCAACAGAGATGTCTGTGAAAGGGTCATCACGAACTTCATAGACAGATAGTGGAGGTGGACATATGCCTGATATAATTTTCCGCACCTAAATGAGAGTGTATGTAGATGAAAATAAAAATATATTTTTTTATTTAGATGCATTTTGGCTTAATTATTGCATTTTTAAAAAAATGCGTAATATATAATACCTTTACACTGCTACGAACGTGTATATCCGTTGACAAAGAAAATGCTTGCTGTGCTATGGGTGTGTATATCCATTCTCAACTCCAAACGCCTGCTAGTTATATAATACGTATTGCATTGTTTCAAACTAAGCAGGCATATACTGCCATCTCTTAGGAACATAAATAAACTTTTTCCATATTTCTCCCTGCATTGAGCGAGGAGGGTTTTAAAGGCTGGAAATATCTCAGCAGTGAAAAGGTTAAGACCCTGTATAAGACATTGGGTTGAATTATTAATAAATGTTAATACTATTTTTATTAAATAAAAAATAAAGTGTTAATTGTTTAAAAAAATATTATTAGTCAGACATTTTTGTCTCTATCTATCTTCGGGTTTTTTTACAGCTGCTGCCATTTACAATGATTTTTACATGTCTTCTAACGATTATTTGAATATTTTGTTTCTTGATATTGAACTACATGTAGACGTGGCAGCCATATTGATTTTAACGAATATTCTGTGTTCCAGTGCAGCCAACATAGTCTGTACTAATTAACTTACACTAAATAAAATCAGCGTGCATTCTTTCACAGGTTAGAGTACTTAAATTGCCAATACTAATAAAATTCATTGTTAAAACCGTTGAGGTGGAGAGTCATAAAATAAAATAAATTCAAATATACCTTCTTAGGTAAGATCCGACGTCCTCAACTTTCAAAATATGTAATCTTTATGCCTGTAGGCCTTTCAGAACATGCGTCCCATCCGACAAAGCCACATTAGGACCAGCAAGCATCAAACATCATACCGGATGCTGTAGCGAAGAATGAACTGCTGAAGATGGGACGGATGTCCTGAAAGGCCTACAGGCATAAAGATTACATATTTTAAAAGTTGAGGACGACGGATTTTACCTAAGAAGGTATTTTAACTTATTTTATTTTATACTTAAATTGCGTTAGGTTAGCTTTTAGGTTCGTTGGCAATGCGAGTTCAAATATCGTGTACATGTTGACTGCATCCCGTGAATCCATAGTGTAAACAGCTTTGAGTCTGTTGGCGCATGCTCATGGTGTATGGTTGGAACTTAGAAAAAATAGTCTTGTCAAATGTTGTAAAGTTTTTCCAAAATTGTTTACAGAGTTCCCAAATTTCCCAGTATACAAACAAATACTGATGTAAATTGAGGAAATATACTTAAATATGCGCTGACAACCTCGCAAAATGTCAGTGACTGGCACTAATGAGGGTTTTGACGGCATATCGACTCCATTAGAGGCGGTTTGGTGAGATAGATTTATGACAGCTTAGAAGATACTTGTCCTAGGGTATACAGTTATGGAAACTAAAAGCCGTCAAGTGTCTGTTTTTCACGTACACGCACATATTTGTTGATATGTTTAATAAATTTATTTTTATACTTTTCGCCTCATCACCGCTCTGAATAACAGCTTCAGTGAAAGTTGGCAAAACATAACATTACTGTGACCTAGATATTCACCTGTTTGCTCACTCAATTCAATGTCACCTCACCATTGAAACTCATTCAACGTTTTGATTTGTAAAACTTGAAATGACAAAGACACTATGTAGAGATTATAATTTTAAAATTTCAATGAGTAAAACAAAAGTAATGGCATTTTGTGGAAGAAATACTCTGCGTGCAAAAATAGTAATTAGAGATGAAATTATTGAACAAGTATCCCACTTTAAATATTTAGGATGTGACATCAGCTATGGGTATGATAAAGATATTGAACACAAAACACATCAGTTTCAAGCTATTTGTGGTACAATAAATAGAACATTGAATAATAAAGCCCATAAACAAACAAAATTAAAATTTTATAAAACAATGGCTGTCCCTGCCCTTTTGAATGGGAGTGAATCTTGGATTACCACAACCAAACAAGAAAGTAAAATCCAAGCAGCCGAGATGAAATTTTTAAGAAGAGTAAAAGGCTGCACTAGAATGGACCAGATAAGAAACGAGGATATCCGTGAAGAACTGCAAATCTACTCCATAAAAGAAAAGATATTTAACAACAAGATACAGTGGAAAGAACATGTAGAAAGAATGGAAGAAAGCAGATTACCAAATAAAATCTTCCATTATTTTCCAAGAGGAAGAAGAGATGTCGGACGTCCTCGGAAGAGAATTAGTGAAGACGGAACAGGCAACTCTTGCCTAAACCAGGAAGTGAAGAAGAAGAAGTGACAAAGACACTAGAGCATTTTTCAACACATGATATAAACACTATTTTTTTTTCGTTTACACTGTTTTTCCTTTTTGTTTTACTTTTTTTTCCCCTTTTTTTTTTGTCCCACACAAAAATACCAACTTTCTTTTATCCTCACATAGACACAAGGACTGGACACACACACACCCAGACCCAGGGTGGAAATTTAAAATCCCCTACCCCGCCAGTAATCGAACCCGGGTCGCCGGAGTGGAAGGTAGGGACTCTAACGACTACGCCACGGCGACGGACCTGTTAAAAGTTTATCATTGTTTTGATTGTTTTGTAAAACTTGAAATTAGAACAATGCTAACAAGTGCTAAGACACCAGAGCCATCTATCAACACATGAAACAAACGTAATATTGTGTAACATTGAAGATAAAACTTCTTTAATGTCAAGGTGGAGTCCGCTGTAAAACCGTTATCAAAAAATTATAAACATATGATTGCAATAACTATCGAACCTGGAGGTTCATGGCCTTGCGGGCATAAGTTGTCCGTACATGCCTGGTGGAGTTAAGACCATGTGGCCTTCTCTTCCACTCACCAGGACAAACATATGTTACATTTAAATACAAAAAATTACAATAATAGTCGTACTAAACAATTAATTATCTGTCAAACTGAATAATAATGAAAATAGTGTCTAATCCATCCATCCATAGTAATTTTGCCCGAAGGCAGGTCCTTCACTGCACTCATAGCATTTTCATGCTATTCTTGCAGCTTTACTAGAAAATTGTAGGTGTGGTAGCTTCCCACACCGGTGAAGGATGATTTCGGGGACCGTTTGGGCCTCATAATTTTCCTGACATTTGTCTTACAGGTAAGGAAAAACCCCGATAAAAACTTCACCCAGAAAAACTGCCCCGACCGGGGATCGAACCTGGGCCCGCTGCGTGAGAAGGCAGTATGCTACCTCGAGACCACAGCGGTGGACATGATATCTAATAATAAAATTAAATACAATTAAAAATAAACTAATGAAATAATGTATAAAATATACAAAGGAATAACAGTTCGAATCTACTATGCATAAAAAAAGACATGAAAAAAGAAAAGAAAGTAATAAACTGTAATGAATTAATCTATCGCTTATATATAAGGCATTAGGTAAATATATTGACAAATCTTAATAGTATTTTTATTAAATAATGAAAAAAAATATTAATTGTTAAAAAAATAATATTAGTGAGTTGTTTCTGTTAATACTTTTATTTTCAATTTGTTTCTGAAGATGGTAAAGTTCGGCAGTCTCTGTCATAGGGTGGAAGGGAATTCCATGTTCTAGCAAGAGAAACTGTGAAAGATTTCGAGTAATAGGTAGTGTGATGAGGAGGGATATAAAGGACACTGTGCTGATGGGACCAGGTGTGTATCAGAGAGTCTAGTGAAGCGGTGTGATAAATAATAAGGTAATGATGTGTGTAATATGTTATAGAGAAGGCATAGGGAATGGATGGTTCTACGATCTTGTAAGACGAAGCCATGACAATTGTTGCAGGGATGGTGTAACGTGATCAAATCTGCGAATACCACAAATAAAGCATATATCTTTGGTAAACAAAAACATTCCGGCTATTCTATGCCACCTGTGATGATCAAATCTGCGAATACCACAAATAAAGCATATATCTTTGGTAAACAAAAACATTCCGGCTATTCTATGCCACCTGTGAATATTCGATTGTTAACACATGTTCCCGCTAGAGTCAATTGTCATAAGTAATGCCACGAGTGATTTCCAAATTATCGAATTTATCTAGAGAATTTGAAAATCAAGAGTGGCATTTGTTAGGACTATTTAACGAATAAAATTAAGGTGTTTACTCACAAATCATTATTTAACTATAGTTATTTTAAAATATTTATATATGTAATGTAAACGGCAATGCTTGAAAACAAATGAGAAACGATTGGTACGCTTAATTTCCTTCCTTTGTTCATCACTGCAACCGGATCATAATATTATTTATTACCAAAAGATCGCAATATTGTAAGAATGCACCCTAGTGAAGAAATTTATAACCAACGTTATAGGTTTCTGATGTCCTATGATGTAAATATGTCAATTATATTTTTCTGCAACGTCATTTCCTGGAAAATAATTCGTTTAAGAAAGTGCAAACATTGTTTTCTTTTCTTTGTGGTATAATCAATTGTTACAAATGTTTTTATATTATCTATCGCATGCGCTTTCTGCTGACATTCATGGACTATATATATGATTTCTGGCAGCCGTATTCCTGAGTGGGTCAGTCACTGCAAAATAATGCTATGACCTATTCAGAATGTTAAAAAGGAGGTGCTTTCTTTATTATGATAAACTTTAGTTGGTAAATTTTAGGCGAAACACGACTGTGATTGGTTGTAAATAAAAAATCATTGAAATGTGATTGGTCATTGACTCCCGTGAGTTAAATAGTCAATGTTTTTACTCACATATAAGGGGATTCTATCCCAGGAGTCCACCTACATTAGTGGGCAATTTAGTGTTAGTTTGGGGGAGTTCGATTGAGAAAATTGGCGAGTTAGTACACCATATTGATTTGTCGTTCATTTGTTTGTTAGCGGGTTTTGTAATTTTGAGAACTATCAATTCTGCTAGGTTGTGTTACGGCGTTACTGGGATTTTTCCTGACATTAGTCGGAACTGTAACTTCTGAGGTTGGGGCACCTAGAATTCGGAGCTATGTTACCCCGATCGTATACTGACTTATAAATGATAACTAACCACCAAGACAAAACCTTAAATTTGAGTTGGAAGAACTGGGCCAAAAGAATGTTTAAAAATAAAGAAATAAATGTTGCGCAGAATATTTTGGATAAGATACACGAAACAGAAGAAGGTATTAAACATAATCTCTGATAGCGAAGATTAAAACATCTGACAGTCTGATATGCGTTTTATGACAACATCCATTTCGTTTCATTTTAATCTCTAGAGTCAATGACGTAATCAGGCTATTTATTTTGAGTGGGCCCAGATACCACGCTGTTTATCCGACCCATCTCATGACAACGCCGTCAACTATCATTCTCTCAAGTCTTGTTTTATAGATGCAAAATCGTGATAAAATCCGTTATTCTGTGTGTGTGTCTGTATGTATATATATATATATATATATATATATATATGAAAAGAAAATAAATGCCTGAGTCGGGATTCGAACCCGAGTCTCTAAACTCTATACGTTTAGCGCTCTAACCATCTGAGCCACTCAGGTATCCTAGCACAAACATTTTTTTCTTATATATGTAGTATTCTCAATTTACATGAGAGGTAGCGGGAAGTCGTTCCAACTGCCATCTAGTGGCCACCATAACAGGTAAAAAATATATATAAGTTGACCAGGTGGATTAGTTGGATTAGTTGTTATTCTCCTTGTCTCTGGTCACGAGACTCACGCCGTAGCGTAGTGGTTAAGGCACTGTGCTACAAGCTGGAAAGTCGAGGGTTCGAGTCCCGGTGGGGTCAGGATTTTTAAACTGACACAAACCTTCTGGCGGCACTATGGCCCTGGAGTCGACTCAGCCTCTAACTGATATGAGTACCAGACGTTTGTTCTGGGGGAAAAGACGGTCGTCACGCAGGGCTGACAACCCGGCTGAAATCAAGTGCCGATTGTCCAGAAAAATGGGAGCTTCAACCTCCCACTACCCCAAGGGCCTCCTGAGGCCCGTAGTGGGATCACTTTACCTTTTATGTAGGCCTATATATAAGAAAAATTAATGTCTGTGTTATGATTCCCGAGTAGCTCAGATGATTAGAGTGCTCAACGTACAGAGTTTAGAAACTCGGGTTCAAATCCCGACTCACGCATTTATTTTTCTTTTCATGTCATATATATATATATATATATATATATATATATATATATATATATATGTTATTACATAAAAATTTCGTGTCACGTTGTTTGTCCGCGATGGAATCCTAAACTACTAAACCGATTTTAATAAAATTTTGCACACTGTCTGCAGTTTGATCCAACTTGAGACTTAGGTTAGTTTATAACTAAATTTATAGTCGCATTATTTTTTTATTGCAAATTATTTGTTTATTATTTAACAACGAGTTATAATTATCTGTGAGTTCCATACGATTCTAACAGATGGCAGTGTAATTATCTGTGAGTTCCATACGATTCTAACAGATGGCGGTGTAAGGTAATTGGTTTATTATTTAACAAAGAGAGATCCAGATGGCTGTGCTTTTTGTTGCAACCGCGAATTTCAATTGAATTATAAATATGGATTATTTCATAATTTAAGTATGTTCAGTGTTTATTTTATTTTCAATATTATTAATTTCGTGTGTTAGTATTAGTTTTAAGTAATCTGGCTGAAAGACAGCAACTTAATTTAAATTTTTAAAGTATACCTTAGCCACAGCAACGCGTGGCCGGGACTTCTAGTACATATTTTTTTTTTCAGACTTCTAGTACATATATATATCTTTTTTTTCAGCCTCCGTATGTTTTAGTTCGCAAAACTGGAACAGTGGTCGGTCGATTGACTTGAAACAACATTACGTTCAAATACGCGCGCGTTTTCATACATAATCGTCGTTTAAGTTTCATGAGTTGAACGGGTATAGAAAAGTTGTTGTACTAACCTTCGGGTACTGCGAACGTTTAGTCTCTATCTGTTATTCTCTAAAACCATTAGGTATAGGAGTTCATCTGAAACGAAAATTTAAAAATCCCTCTAGCTCTCGCAATTTTTGCTGTTTTACAACTAAACTCAGCATATGCTATTAAAATAAACAAAGGTAGACATTTGCTGAAAATCATTGAATTCCGACCATTGTGAGTGGGGGTTACCTGAAATCGAAATAAAAAAAAGCTCAATAGCAACCGTCATGTTTATATCGTCACAATTTAATTGGCCCCTAATTTAACTCATTCGACTAAAAATAAAAACACATATTTCATTTACTTACGCGTAGCAGCGCACGCCGGATATTCGATAGTGTATACAGAGAGATTCACGATAAGTATTGCAGACTTCTAGGGGTTGTAGAGGGGACTTAGTAGGTAACGTTTTTATAAGGAACCCATGTCTGGAAACGTACCATTTCGATGTAAAATAAGTTTGAAGATATGATTTATTATATTTTGATTTTTAATTTCTTGATTTTACTGAAAGTAATTTGGAACAAAAATATTACAAAGGAAACTAAAATGAAAATTTATAAGAGCATAATACAGAATATTTTGTCATATGGAAGCGAAACTTGGTCTTTGACGGAATTACAAAAGAATAAAATTATAACAGTTGAATTCGATTATTTTAGAAGAAGCCTCCAAAAAACAAGACAGGATAAAATAAGAAATGAATTCCTTTGGAGAGAAATGAAGGTCACCACATCTGTTGTTAAGAGGATTGAAAATCAAACGCTTAAATGGTATGGCCATGTACAAAGAATGGAAAATGAAAGATGGCCAAAAAATATATACCAATGGTCACCCCTGGAAGAAATAAACGTGGTAGAACAAGATGGAAATGGAAAACCTACGTCAGAACAATAATGGAGGATACGAATTTGGAAGAGGGAGATTGGAATGATAGAGATAAATGGAAACTGAAGATGGCAAACCTATAAGTGGGGGAAAGCCGAAGAAGAAGAAGAAGAGATTTTACTGAATTGTTTACTAAAAAATAATTAATAACCTGTAATGTTGGTTATAATGTACAGTTCTCCACTAGGATGCATTCATACAATAATGCAATCCTATGATCAAGTTGCAGTGAAGAAACATAACCTCACATTTCTGATTTGTTTTCAAACATCGCCGTTTACATTAAGTGTATAAATATTTTAAAATATCGGTAACTATATTTAAATAATGATTTTTGACTAAATCGGCCGCGGTGGACTAGCGGTTATGCTCCTTGCCTTCTGGTCCCGAAGGTCGCGGGTTCAAACCCGGCCGGGGTCGATGGATTTTTAGGACGGAAAAATCCAAGGAGCAAGTCCTCCGGGAGGGACTTTAACCGTGGGTCCCGAGTCTGAAGATTTTCAGGCTCGTAAAAAATCCTTAAGCCCGAATGAAAAGGCCTCTAAGCAAAATTTACCGAATTTTCCCGTCCTAGTATTACCTTGGTTTCCTAGATGTCAGTATGAGGCGGAACGCTGACCACGGACCACTCAAAATGACATCTATACGAAAACAAGTGTAACTAAATTAGTATGGTTCAAATTATTCCCTGTAGGGGGAGAACGCCTAAATCTCTGTAAAGGGAAAACATAGGGTTACAATACAATACAATTTGTGAGTAAACAGCTTCATTTTATCAGTAAAATAGTCCTAACAAATGCCACTCTTGATTTGGAAACCACTCATGACTCTGCTTATGCTAAGTACCCAAATCGTATTTTTTTAATGACAGTAAGCAGATATCTGCGCTTTTAATGTTGTTATGATTAATACAAGGAACACCCTGTAGGTGACCCGGAGCCCTCCCGACCTGCGGATTATCTCAGACTCTGTGAGACAAGACTTAACAAGTTCACAAGATAACAGAAGCATCATGGAGCCGGAGAAGACAGGCCGCCATCTCTTCAGGCAGGTTCGTTACTATTCTCCTGCAATACATTTTATTGTTTTACCGAATTCTGAAGAAATGGAGCTATTGAGGTAGTTCTCATGAAATAATATATATATATATATATATATATATATATATATATATATTTTAATTTCTACAATTCTTCACTTATTCTATCTAGCAAACACTAAAAATTACAATGACCAATATTTATAGCCGATACCATATATATATATTTTTTTTCTTATCATACCATATATATAAAGAAAAATAAATGCCTGGACGGGATTCGAACCCGGAACTCTGAGTCTGTACCTCAGCGTGTTATCCATTACACCACCAGGCGAATCCATTTCAAACACATATATATATATATATATATATATATATATATATATATATATAAAGCGGTGGACTGTATATATATATATATATATATATATATACACAGTCCACCGCTGTAGTCTCGAGGTAGCGTGCTTCCTTGTCACGCAGCGGGCCCGGGTTCGATTCCCGATCGGGACAGGCTCCTGGGTGAGTTTTTTTTTCGGAGTTTTTCCTCACCTGTAAGACAAATGTCAGGAAGCTTAGGGCCCAACGGTCCCCAAAAATCATCCGGCCATCATCATCATCATCCTTCACTGGTGCGAAAAGCAACGGGAAGCTATCACACCTATAATTCCCTAGTAAAGCTGCAAAGCATAGCATGAAAATGCTATGATTGCAGTGAAAGACCTGTCCTCGGGCAGAATTACTATGGATGGATATATAACAGATCTATTCTTCTGATCGACATAACATCAGTCGATAAGAAAGTACTGAAGATCAAGTCGCCAAGGCTTTGAAACTGCGGTCTAACCAGAAGACTGGATTTGAGGAGAGGTATGAAGCATTTAATTTAATCCTAAATATTGAGGTATTTAGACTAACGGTAATATATTTAGATAACGTACTTTTTTATATCAGTATTCTAGCTAGCATGATAAAACTTTACTACGATTTCAAAATTAAATACACGATTTTACCAGTTTCATGAATATACTGATTTTACCCTATGTATGTACGTTAACGCTGTAAGGGCGAAATATTTGTTTCATCGAAACCAAATTCGGTATATAGCAACTGATTAAAAAAAAATGCAAGTTCGAATATGTTAACCAGAAAAATCTGACCATTAGGTGTAGGAATTTATCGGAAACGAAAATTTAAAAATCGTTCTATGAAATTTTTGATGTTTCACAACAAAACTCATTAGTTATGCTGTTAAAATAAACCGAGGGAGTTATTCTGTAGAAAAATAAGCTAAATATAATGATTAGAGGTGGAGGTTTACCGAAATTAACCCTTAAATTGACAAAACAACCATTCATAGTATCAGTTATTTAAATGAGGCGGACCGCAGTGAAAACGAAATCGTGCATAACTGTTATTATTAGGTCATCATCCTCATATTAAGGCACTAGAACTTCAAAATTGAATATTTTGGAACACACTATGTCTTGTGGGAGGTGTGTATGAAAACATGCGTCGCAGGTGCACTTTGTGCAACGAACAACACGGGGAGCCACACTTGTAGTACAACCCCTAGAAGTCTGTAATACTTATTCTGTAACACGAGACAGACGATATCAGCCCATTGTGTCTCGATCGTCAAATTTATTTTACATCGAAATGGTACGTTTCCGGAAATGGGTTCCTGATCAAAACTTTATCTAATAAGTCTCTCTACAACCCATAGAAGTCTGTAATACTTATTCTGAACCATCCTGTACAACAATACGGTAATACATAATGATTTGCGGTTATGCATAATTTGTTTTCTCTGCAATTCGACGCTTTTAAATAAGCTGCAATCAGAAAATGAGTTCCAATTTAACAAAAATAATACATGTAGGCCTATATATAAATCGGCCGCGGTGGACTAGTGGTTATGCTACTTGCCTCTGGTCCCGAGGATCGCGGGTTCAAATCCGGCCGGGGTCGATGGATTTTTTAGGACGGAAAAATCCAAGGAGCAAGTCCTCCGGGAGGGATTTTAAGCCGTGGGTCCCGAGTCTGAAGATTTTCAGGCTCGTAAAAAATCCTTAAGCCTGAATGAAAAGGCCTCTAAGCAAAAATTTATCGAGTTTTCCCGTCCTAGTACTACCTTGGTTTCCTAGATGTCAGTATGAGGCGGAACGCTGACCACGGACCACTCAAAATTACATAGGCCTATATACGAAAACAAGCGTAGTGGTTAAGGCACTGTGCTACAGGCCGTAAGGTCGAGGGTTCAAGTCCCGGTGGGTCAGGATTTTTAAACTGACCCAAACCTTCTGGCGGCACTATGGCCCTGGGCTCAACTCAGCCTCTAACGGAAATGAGTGCCAGACGCTTGTTCTGGGGTAAAGGCGGCCGTCACGCAGGGCTACAACCCGGCTGACATCAAGTGCCGATTGTGTAGAAATAGTGGGAGCCTTAACTTCCCACTACCCCAAAGGCCTCCTGGGGCCTGTAGTGGGAATACTTTACTTTACTTTACTTTACTTAAGTGTAACAAATTCTTCCCTTTAGGGGGAGAGCGCCTAAATCTCTGTAAAGGGAAAACATAGGCTTACAATATATATATATTCCGTAAACCAGCAAAATTGAACCATAAATAATATGACTTGCTGAAGAATTCACTTAGTTTACAAAATTCCTGGGTGACGGGCATTTTTCTTCACATCTGAATAGAATACGCAGACCCTAGTTTCTATCCCTGCAGAAAGTGCTAAATAAATTCTGTGATGGCCAGTGCATGTGACATCAATGGCAAATGAAAAAGGGTATGGAAGCTATGTAAAGGGCAGTGGTTTTACTTCCCGCACTAGGCAATTTGTAATATTACAGTAAAGTTATTATTTCCACCACTGCAATGTCGAGGTAGCATGCTGCCCTGTTACGCATCGGGCCCGGGTTCGATCCTCGTTCGGGACAAGTTTCCTGGGTGATGTTTTTTTCGGGTTTTTTCCTCGTCTGTAATACAAATTGTCAGGAAACATTAAGGCCCAAATGGTTCCCCAACATCATCAGGTCACCATTCACCGCTGTGGTCTCGAGGTAGCGTGCTGCCTTGTCACGCAGCGGGCCCGGGTTCGATCACCGGTCGGGGCAGTTTTTCTAGGTGAGGTTTTTATCGGGGTTTTTCCTCACCTATAAGACAAATGTCAGGAAAACTTTAAGGCCCAATAAGGCCCAAACAGTCCCCGAAATCATATGGCCATCATCATTCTTGTCATTATCATCACCCTTCACCGGTGTGGAAAGCAACGGGAAGCTACCACACCTATAATTCCCTAGTAAAGCTGCAAGCATGGCATGACAATTCTATGATTGCGGTGAAGGACCTGTCTTCGAGGAGAATTACTATGGATGGATATTCATTAAAGTTTAGGTTTAAGGTCTCTCCTGGTTGTCATTATCATCTTCATCTATCATATATCATCGGGGTAGCGTAACTCTGCCTTCCAGGCACCCCAACCTCAGAAGTAGGTTACAATAACGCCATGCCAGGAGAGAATACCAGAATGTCGAAATGACGTGGTGGCATTGAACAAAGAAAAATGTATAGTTATTTAGTTATTTATGGGTTGGCAACACCGAAATGTAGGAAATTGAACTTTCAAATAATGGTCGCCATTGCCGTAAGAACGACAGAACGCACTAACGTGTAAAAAATAAAATTAATAAACTCTGCGTGACCTAAGCAAATTCCTTAACAACTCGAATTTATGGTATTTTTTCTGCTTTAGGGAAAAAAAGTATTTCTTTCGTTAATTACTTACTAAGTTATTCTTCTATACTAATGAAATTCATTGTTAAAACCGTTGAGGTGGAGAGTCATAAAATAAAATAAGTTAAAATATACCTTCTTAGGCAAAATCCGTCATCCTCAACTTATAAAACGTATAATCGTTATGCATGTAGGCCTTTCAGGACATCCGTCCCATCTTCAGCAGTACATTCTTCTCTACAGCATCCAGTATGGTGTTTGATGCTGCTGGTCGAGTCACGACAAAGCCACATTAGGACAAGCAGCATCAAACACCATACTGGATGCTGTAGAGAAGAATGTACTGCTGAAGATGGGACGGATGTCCTGAAAGGCCTACAGGCATAACGATTATACGTTTTATAAGTTGAGGACGACGGATTTGACCTATGAAGGTATATTTTAACTTATTTTATTTTATAAGTTATTCTTTGCGAGAAAAACAGTGCACGCCTGGTATTCGCTAGTATAGGCCTATAATATATCTCAATGGAATTTGCTAAGAAGTGATACGTAAAATAAGAGAGATTTGGCTTCAAATCAAAACGCAAGGAATGACGTCACACTGGCAGGAAGTGAAATTAATTAAATTAAAATGTCTGTGAGTTCCATCACCGCGCGAGATATAGTCTCACATTTTAGCAAATTCCAAAGAATTAAGCTATTGATATGTGGTCATAAGTAACCCCACGAGTCAATTTATCTAGAGGATTTGGAAATCAAGAGTGGAATCTGTTAGGACTATTTAAGGAATAAAATTAAGCTGTTTACTCACAAATCATTATTTAAATGTAGTTATTTTAAAATATTTATATATTTAATGTAAACGGCGATGTTTGAAAACAAATGAGAAACGTTTGTTTAGCTTCATTTGTTGATCACTGCTAGCAAATCATATTATTTATTTCCAAAGGATCGCATTATTGTAAGAATGCACCCTAGTGGAGAAAAAATGAAACATATAAAACTGTTTATAACCAACATTTTGGGTATGATGTAAATTATATTTTTGTGGAACGTAAATTCCTGGGAAATAATACGCTTAAGAAAGTGCAAACAGTGATTTTTTTGTGGTTTAATCAAATACTACAATTTGTTTCTATTAAATCCCGCAAGCACTATTTGGTTGCATTTGTGTACTATATATATATATATATATATATATATATATATATAGATATATATATAATGGATATCATGCTGTGGTACAGACTCAGAGTTCCGGGTTCGAATCCCGCCCAGGCATTTATTTTTCTTATCATATCATACCATATATATATATATATATATATATATATATATATATATATATATATACAATCTGGTAGCCCCATGCATTCTATAATTCTTATATCTTAATATATAAATTGTTATATTCAACGTATTTCTTGTTTCTTAGTCAGTCACTGCAAAACAATGCTCTGACCTATTCAGAATATTAAAAAGGAGAAGCTTGATTTTAAAATTATAAAATTAAATTGGTAAAATCGAGGTGAAAAACGACTGTGATGTTATAAATCAAAATTCTTTAAAATGTGATTGGTCATTGAATCCCATTTGGGGATGAGTTAAATAGTCACAAAAATGGGAAAAAAATGTCTTAAAATGAAGTGAGAAGTTGTGTTCAAAGTAACATAAAATCAATATATTTACAAAGTAAATTATGAATTAGTCATTGCTACGACAGTGTAGCCAATTTATCATAAAAACCCTTTAACAAGTGAACGCTAAACTAATCGGTGTACTAACTCGCCCATTTTTTATCTCCCTGATTTGCCCATCAAACACTAAATTGCCAATTTACTTACTTACTTACTTACTTACTCACTGGCACTATCGAACCCGTACGTTCATGGCCGCGCGGGCATAAGCTCTCCATACATCCCTATCCCGAGCTAATGCTTTCCAATCATTCCCTGTATAATCTACTTCCCTCAAATTATAGTTAATGTTATTCTCCCACCTCATTCTTGGTCTACCAACTGGGCGTTTTCCCTCTGGCTTTCCTACAAGAAGCTTCCATGCAAGTCTCCCATTCCCCATACGTGCAACATGTCCTGCCCATCGCAGTCTACGAGACTTAACTGTTCTTATTATATCTGGCTTCCTATAAAGGACCATGTAGTTCATTCTTATGTAGTCTTCTCCATTCACCTGTCTGTTTATCTCTCTTTGGTTCAAAAATTTTCCTAAGTACTTTATTCTCAAATACTTGTAATCTCCTTTCCTCCCTTAAAGTAAGAGTCCATGTTTCGCATCCATATAATATAACTGGTAGAATAATAGTTTTATATATTTTCAGTTTAACGTTTTTTGAAAGGAGTTGGGACATCAAAAGTCTCTGCAATGCATAATAGCACGCATTTCCAGAATTGAGCCTATGTTTAATTTCTTTGTGCATCTCATTCCTATTTGTGATTATTGTTACTAGGTATTTGAATTCAGCCACTTCCTCAAAAATTCCCTCATTTGTCAATGTTCTCACCCTACCTTGCCCACTAATTTAAGTGGACTCGAACTCCTGGGATTGAATCCCCTTATATGTGAGTAAAAACATGTTGGCAGTTGACTCTAAAAACAACGTGTGTTATCACATTGTCCAACATGATGCTAGCAGTCGTTTCTCTTTCGAATATAACAGACTGGCACGGTGGTATAGAATAACCAAAAAAAAAAAAAGAACAACCTGCTTTGGTTCAAGATATATAGGTAATTAGGAACAGACGAGCATCTATGCCACTGTGCTCAAGCTCAAGGTCATGACCTGACCTTGTAATGAAAAAGAGGATTTTTGTTTAATTCTGAAAAAACCTCCATTGTGTTGTTTTGTCAACATAGTAATTTAATGTAATCTGCAGCTATGACGTCACCACGTATCAACTCTATTACTCTCCTCAACATAAAATGTTTAATTATTTATTCAGTCATCTGCCGATAACACAGTTACCTGCAAAAAACTTATTTCATATTCCATTTTTCCATTCAATTAGCTTGATTAAACTTTTTACCTTGTAGGTATTTTTACGTGCAACACGCCATCCGGAACCTGACCTGTCGGGAGGGGGATTTTGAACAATGATTCGCACAAGGACATGGAGGACCTCCCTGAATGACTGATCACCTCAATTTCAGGGTCTCCTCCGAGACATCATAACATATAGACGAAACAAACCAGTGATACACACATTCATACAAAAATGGCGTCAGAATTACTTAAAATGTAGTTTCTAAAATAAAATACCTATAATTATCGGTTTAATAAAACTTCTGAATCAGTTTTAGACAACCTGCTAACGAATTTAAAGATAATCATCATCATCTTAAGGCACGATAACTTCAAAAGTGAAAGTCTTGGCCTTCTCAACAATCCTCCTCCATGCCAATCTGTCTCTTGCCATATTCAAGTTAGTCACTTTCATTTTCCTTAGATCGTTCATTGAGTCATCCTCCCATCTGATCTTAGGCCTTCCAACTGCTCTGCCTCCTATAGGTTTCCATTTGTAGACTTTTTTGACCAGTCTCTGATCATCCATTCTTATCAAATGTCCAAGCCAACCAATTCTGAGAGATCTTATATGGTTTACTATGTTCTGATTTTTTATTAATTTGTTTAGTTCGATATTTGTTTTGATTGTCCAACAGTTACCAGTTCCTCTATTTGGTCCAAATATTCTTCTTAAAATTTTTCTTTCAAAAATTAGTATTTTCTGTTTTATTGTTTCTTTTAGGACCCAAGTTTCACTAGCATATGCAACTACTGGTCTAATGAGTGTTTTAAAGAACGCGGATTAAAAAAATAAGGTGACGTTATATTTTTAAACTCAGACAACGCCTAAATTTGGTATTTCAGTAATTAGCATAGGACAGACTAATAACCCAATGTGTAAAACAAGGCTGTCCACTTTCCCCTCTTTTATTTAATTTATATAAGAATTAAGTCAAAACATTATGGCAAAACCAATTACATTCACACTTTATGATTGACGGCCGACCCCTCAACACATTAATGTATGCAGATGATCAAGTAATATTGGCTACTTCTGAAGACCATCTACAGAGAGCAGCACATAGACTGTCAAATATAACCCAAGATTATAATTTACAAATTTCATGAGGAATACAAAAACTATGGCATTTCAAGGGAAAACACCGATACGAACTAAAATTGCTATTAACAACAATATAATAGAAAAAGTTAACAATCTTACGTATCTTGGATGTAACCTTTCCTACGACACATGTAAACACATAAACATAAAGTTGATAAAATTCCAAAAGCTTATAGGAACAATAAAAAACACTCCTCTCCGAAATGTACGCCCAGATACAATTCTAAAATTTTATAAAACAATGGCTCTTCCAACTCTACTTTATGGCTCTGAAACCAGGACTCTTACTACAGGTAAATTAAATAGGATAGTATCTGCAGAAATGAAGTTATTAAGACCTTTAGCGGGTTATACGCTTTATGACCACATGCGTAATGAAGCTCTCAACACACCAGCAATAACTGAAACCATTCAAAAATATCAAAATAATTGGCATGAACACCTTCTTAGAATGCAAAACAATAGACTGTCTTTGAAGCTATTCAATTACAGACCCGCAGGACGAAGAGACCCAGGAAGACCTAAGAAGCGATGCGATGGAGGGACCAATTTCTATCCTGAAGCGGAACAGGCCAATGTCCTAATCCCTGATTGTTACTGATGATGATGATATTTTTGTTTCAGTTGTTGGTGAGTCTGGTGGCGGCCAGTAGCACCTTCTCCTCGGGGATGTCACTAGGCTACTCCGCCATCGCGCTGCCCGAGTTGCAGCGCGCCAACAGTACGGACTACTTGAACCCAGACCAGGCGTCATGGTTCGCCAGCATCGCTAGCATAGCTACACCACTGGGATGTTTACTGTGCGGTCCGCTACTTGACAAGTTCGGGCGGAGAATTGCTCTGCTGGCTCTCAATGCGCCCTTCCTACTGGGATGGTTCACTCTTGCGCTCACACCCTCACCTACCAACGTACCTCTGCTCTACTTGGGTCGCGTCCTCACAGGTCTGGGCACCGGTATGGCCAGCATTCCTGGGTCAGTACTTCAATCACATGAACTAGTTCAATTATGTGAAGTAGTTCAGTAATGCGACCTAATCTCCTACCACTCTTATGTTTAAGGATAGTCGGATGTGAAGAGAGGTTAAAAGCAGCCCTTCTGCAGGAGTAGATCAGTAATATGAACTAATCTCCAGAAGTCAGTAATGTGAAATAAATTCCTTAAGTAGTTCTACTGTGTGAATTGTAGAAGAGGTTAAATTATACCAACTTATTTGCAGTAGTTCAATTATTGAACTAATCTCCAGAAGTACTTGGTTCAATTGTTTAAGCTGGTATATACAAATAGTGCATTTATGTTAATTAATAATAATAATAATAATAATAATAATAATAATAATAATAATAATAATAATAATCTTGTTCTCATCTATTACTTCTTGTTCTTTAGTGTTCAAGCCTTGAACATTCCATGTGCCAATAGCAAAGGTCCGTTTTCGTAGCTTAAGCCTGTTATATTTAAATCCATCCGGCTGACATATTTTACTGAAGTGCGTAGCGATATACTTTTTTCCAGGGCCAGGTTGCCAGCCTGACGTCTAACCCCCAGACATGGAGGACCTGGGTTTTTTTTGGGGGGGTTTGCTCCCTTAGCCGACAGGTCTCAGTTTTAAGGCGCTGAGAATTCGCCTTTCGTCCCACCCTGTTAGCTACAGTCTGTTACGACTGCAGTCAGGGAGCACAACGAGAACGTAGCATTAGTACTTGTTGGCAGAGCTGCTAAAAAACTCGCAGTGGCGTTACTCGAGATTTATAAAGGTATACATAGTCGGCATCTGTACCCTTCTCGAGGCCGTAGCAACCATTTGCTCCCCATAATAATAATAATAATAATAATAATAATAATAATAATAATATTAATAATAATAATAATAATAATAATATTAATAATGATAATGATAATAATAATCTTCTTTTTCTTCCTTCCAAGTATTAGGCCAAGGCCTGTTACGATCCTATAGAAAATTTTCCCTCCAGCGTTTTGATCCTTCCGGGAAATTCTCGTATAAGACTTGAAAGCATAATAATAGTCCCTTCGATTGGTTGCTGGCCAAAGGAAGGCAAGACCAGTGATGGGGCTGCCATCCTATAGCCTCTGGTCAGGCTTTTCTAGAGAAGAAAAGAAAATAAAGGAAAGAAGAAATGGAAGAAAGGAAAGACTCCCTAGCCCTCGGATGCCCTAATAGCATCGGGGTCGAAAAAAACAAGAGTTAACCAAGAGAGGTTAGATAGTAAAGTTAAAAGAGTGCAAAACACAAGTAAGTGGAAGAAATGTTTTGCTCAGCTTGGGCACCTTGTGGTCGCCATCCACATATCCCCTAGATGAGGACCCCTGAGGGGTGATAATAATAATAATAATAATAATAATAATAATAATAATAATAATAATAATAATAATAATAATAATAGCTTTATTTTACCTTGCAGAGTTAGGCCTTAAGGTCTTGTCTGCCACTCAACCAGGTTTTAAAAAATAATTGGTCTGTATAAGTATTTCAATTATGTAAACTTACCTACAGAAGTTGTTCAAGTATCCCTAAATAAATGTGTCTCCAGAAGTAGTTCAATTGAATAAACTGGTTCAAAGAAGTAGTTCAAATATGTGAAATGCCAGCATAACTAGATTAATTGTATGAACTGAACTGCATAAATAATACAATTGAATAAACTGGTTCAAAGAAGTAGTTCAAATATGTGAAATGTCAGCATAACTAGATTAATTGTATGAACTGAACTGCATAAATAATACAATTGAATAAACTGGTTCAAAGAAGTAGTTCAAATATGTGAAATGTCAGCATAACTAGATTAATTGTATGAACTGAACTGCATAAATAATACAATTGAATAAACTGGTTCAAAGAAGTAGTTCAAATATGTGAAATGTCAGCATAACTAGATTAATTGTATGAACTGAACTGCATAAATAGTACAATTGAATAAACTGGTTCAAAGAAGTAGTTCAAATATGTGAAATGTCAGCATAACTAGATTAATTGTATGAACTGAACTGCATAAATCATACAATTGTGTGAACGTATAAGTAGTTTGTTAATGCAACCTGTTTTAGACTAGTTCGTTTTTGAACGTATCTGCTAAATCAGCTTAATTTTCCTGAATATATTTGCAGAAATCGTCCAATAATATGAACCTAGTCTTCAATAAAAGTTTTAATAATGTAAACTAATTCTCAAAAAAAGTTTATTACTGTAAATTATTTCTATAAGTACTTCACAAACTGAAGTAATTTCAATAATTGAACCCCCTTTGTTAAATTAAAAAATTTAAATAAATATTGTTGTATTGTTGCTTACATCAGTTGGAACACAATTCATAATTTGTTAACATGTCTGAAGAAGGTACAGTGTACCGAAACAGCTGTCACTGAATTGTATAATAAATATGAAAATCAAATAAAACTACGTTTTATTTTTATTTAATTAATAAATATGGATTTTCATCAAGTAAACACCAACTCAATTGATTATGAAGTAATTTCAATAATTATTTGATAACGTAATCTAAATTTATAGTTTGAAATGTGAGTTCCTATGTAGGAACAGTTAATAATGGGAACTAGATTCCAGAAATAGTTCAGAGTGAACTAATATTTAAGATATCTCATAACTTGGAGTAGACTCCAGGTAAATTCTATTTGTGAAAAAAGTAAGAACGGGAATTATTTCTTATTGTGAACTAAATTAAAGAAGTAGTTCATAACGTGAACTTTGTGATTACAGATGCGTGTACATCGCTGAGATATCAGATCAGCGCCTGCGCGGAATGCTGGTCACGTGGCCCAGTATAGGAATCTCCGTTGGAATTCTCATTGTGTACGTTTTGGGCGCCATACTGCCGGACAGCTGGCGCCTAGTAGCAGCAATCTGCGGAACTTTTCCTCTGGCCGTTGGATTGGCATCAATATTCTTGCTGTACGAGAGCCCGGTGTGGCTCGCGAGCAAGGGTCGCGACAAAGAGGCAGAACGCTCCTTGACCTGGCTAAGCAAGGTCACCCCGGAACAAATTCAAATCGAACTAAACAACATGAAGCCAGAGAGGACTTCAGGGAATAAGACAACGAGTAGACCCCAGCTAGCTTCGCTCCTGATGCCCCAGGCATGGAAACCGCTGCTCATACTGAACGGTTACTTTTTCTTTCAGCAGTTCAGCGGGATTTATGTCGTGGTGTACTATGCTGTGGACATAATAAGGCAGGCAGAGGTCACTATGGATGCGTATGTAGCTACTGTGCTGCTAGGAGTAGTACAGCTTGTAGCAGGGATAGCGGTTAGTTTCGCGCTAACCCGATGTGGCCGTCGCCCCATGTCCCTTCTGTCTGGCGTGGGAATGACTCTGTGCATGGTGGGGTTAGCTGTCTACCTCCAGCTGGAAGCCAAGATCGCATCCATCCCGCTCATCCTCCTGGTCGTCTATGTGGTAAGTACAACAATAATGGTGGCAGAAGTGGGATCCAACAACCTGCTGTTCAGTGGAAACTCTATTCGATAATTGATTCTCAGTTATTCCTATTCAGTTCTAATACATTCTTACAGTGACTGTATATCTTCCAACTATGCAGGCTGGTGTTCTCCTCTATCCCCCTTTTTTTCGTTAATTTCTGTCAACACAGATCTCGAACTATAATTGGTATTATAATTAAAAAATCTCTATAATTCCATAGCGCGATAGGCCTAGAAGGTCCGTGGCCTAGGAGCCGGCTGTTGGCTTCACTTTCACTTGGCATTTGCAGAGGTGGAGCATCATCTAGCCAGTGTAGGGTTGACATGTGGTCAGTATGTCGAATCTCCAATCCGTTACAGCTGGTTTTCTTAACCTGGAGTCTCTACTTATTGTAACTACCCAAATTCCTCACGATTCCGGGTGGGCACCGGTCCCACACTGGCCAAAATTCCACGATAAAATTTCTTCCCCAAGCATAGTCAAGCTAGAGCATGTCCCGTAGTTCTGCGCCAAGGAATAATGCTTTAAACTACTCGGCTACGGCGCGTTATATTTTATTTAAGTACCTTTAATTGAAAATATCTTTGGACTTGCCAGCGTCTATAAAGAAGAAAAAGACAACAATAAAACTGCACAGCCTATTGGATACATCTGAAATAGCCTTCAGAGTTAAAGCAATGAATGTAAGGAACAAAAATGAAGAGAATAGCATGTGAACAATGGGATCGCCGTGATTGTTCGGCAATTTCTCTTTCAGTTTTGTAGCGCGGGTAACCCGATCAATTTTCGACAGGGGTTTATATTGTTTTCACGCATAAAGATTATGATCCATGGTGTAAGAACATTGAGCTACAAAAAATAACCTCTGGCGGCACTATGGCCCTGGGATCGACTCAGCCTCTAACGGAAATGAGTACCAGACGCTTGTTCTGGGGGGAAAAAGACGGCCGTCACGCAGGGCTGACAACCCGGCTGATATAAAGTGCCGATTGTCTAGAAAAAAGTGGGAGCCTTAACCTCCTATTACCCCAAGGGCCCCCGGGCTTGTTGTGGGATCACTTTACTTTTGCACTACAAGCCGGAGGGTCGAGGGTTCATGTCCCGTTGAGGTCAGGATTTTTAAACTGACCCAAACCCTCTGGCGGCACTATGGTCCTGGGGTCGACTCAGCCTCTAACGGAAATGAGTACCAGACACTTGTTCTGGGGTTAAAGGCGGCCGTCACGCAGGGCTGACAACCCGGCTGACATAAAGTGCCGATTGTCTAGAAAAAGTGGGAGCCTTAACCTTCTACTACCCCAAGGGCCTCCGGGTCTGTTCTGGGATCACTTTACTTTACTTTACTTTACTTACTTTACAAAAAATAAACAGCTGAATAGTATAATGAGAAGTTAGACTTCTGACTGTCTTTTGTTTTAATTTCCCACACAAACAGTTGAATAGTATAATCTGAAGTAAGACTTCTGACTATCTTTTGTTTAGGTTTCACGTACAAACAGTTGAATAACATAAGACGTTAGATTTATAACTGTCTTTTGTCTTGGTTTCACATACAAACAGTTGAATAGTAATGAGAAGTTAGACTTATCACTGTCTTTTGTTTTGGTTTCAAACACAAACAGTTGAATAATAGTTGTATATACTATCTGCATTGCAATCTTATCTTTTATTACATAAAAATCGCAGCCCTAGTAATGATGATGATGATGATGATGATGATGAGGTACACCAGGACAGTCCTTAATTCTAAACTTAATCTAAGATGAATATGAATGATGATGATTGCGATGGCCATATGATTTCGGGAACGGGTTGAGCCTTAAAGTTCCCTGACATTTGTCTTACAGGTGCGGAAAAACCCCGATAAAAAGTTCTGGAAACTGGATCGGGGATCGAATTCGGGCTCTCTTTGAGACAAGATAGCTGGCTACCTCGAAAGCACAGCGGTGGACTTCAATAATTTAATTTGTTTTAATTTTTCAGATTTCAATAGGTAAATATAGTCCACCGCTGTGGTCTCGAGATAGCGTGCTGCCTTGTCATGCAGCGGGCCCGGGTTCGATCCCCGGTCGGGGCAGTTTTTCTGGGTGAGGTTTTTATCGGAGTTTTTCCTCACCTGTAAGACAAATGTTAGGAAAACTTTAAGGTCCAAACGGTCCCCGAAATCATATGCCCATCATCATCATCACCCTTACCATTACCATTATCATCATCATCCTTCACCGGTGTAGAAACCAACGGGAAGCTACCACACCTACAATTCCCTAGTAAAGCTGCAAGCATAGCATGAAAGTGCTATGATTACAGTGAAGGACCTGCCTTTGGGCAGAATTACTATGGATGGATATATATATATATGAAATGCTTAGGGCAGTAACATGATAAGCCACATTCTGTTAAGAAATGCCATTTATTACAATGATAGCAAATAAATATATTGAAATATCAATAATAGCATTTGTAGGTGCGCCAATGATGAGTTAAAACATATATATATGTAATCTAGGGGCACGCCATAGCGTAGTGGTTAAGGCACTGAGCTACAAGCAGGAGGGCCGAGGGTTCAAGTCCCGTCGGGTCAGGATTTTTAAACTGATCCAAACCCTCTGGCGGCACTATGGCCCTGGGGTCGACTCAGCCTCTAACGTAAATGAGTACCAGACGCTTGTTCTGGGGGTAAAGGCGGCCGTCACGCGGGGCTGACAACCCGGCTGACATAAAGTGCCGATTGTCAAGAAAAAGTGGGAGCCTTAACCTCCTACTACCCCAAGGGCCTCCGGGCCTGTTGTGGGATCACTTTACTTTACTTTATATATATATGTAATCTGAGAAATTAAAACAAATGAAAAATAAAACAAAAAATATGTAATCTGAAAAATTAAAACAAATGAAAAAAAACAAAAAAGATAAATAAAAAAGTACTATCTCTCTCTCTAAGAAGAAGAATTCTCTCTCTCTCTGTCTGTCTCTCTCTCTCTCTCTGTCTGTCTGTCTGTCTCTCTCTCTCTCTCTCTCTCTCTCTCTCTCTCTCTCTCTCTCTCTATATATATATATATATATATATATATATATATATATATTAAATTCTGTAACTGAACTGCACCAGTGCACAAACATTTGCTCATTCGGGTGTCAATAAAAATGTAAACTAATCGCCCTACAGGTCTTAGAAGACCCTTGGGGTAGTAGAAAGTTAAGGCCCCTGCTTTTCTAGAAAATCTCCACTTCATATCAGCTGAGTTGTCAGCCCTGCATGACGGCCGCCTCTACCCCCATGAACAAGCGTTTTGTATTCCTTTCGATTGGAGGCTGAGTAGAGTCCAGGGTCTATACTGGTACTATTTAATCTGAATAAAATGTATTTTTATTTTATTAATTTTTTGCACGTAGCGGCAAATGTATTCTGAATATAATAAAGTGTTTCTTTTATTTTTATTTAATCTTTTTTTGCAGGTAGCGGGTGCGATCGGGTTTCACACCCTGCCGTGGGCGATGCTGGGAGAAATGTACCCGGCCCAAGTGAAAGGATTGGCTGGTGGGATCACGACGTGCCTGGCATACCTGTTCAGTTTCGCAGCTCTCAAGATGTACCCGTACTTGTTGATAATGTTCGGCACGTCGCAAGGTGTCTTCTACCTGTACGGCGTCGTGTCCTTGATCGCCACAGTGTTCGTCCTTCTCTACTTGACAGAGACCCATCGCAAGACGCTGCAACAGATAGAACACGAGTTCGTTACTCTACCCCTCACTAGGCGGCTCTGCTAGTCATACATCCATATCCTAAACAAATGTATTCCAGTCGTTCTCTGTATAATTTATTTCCTCAAATCATGATTCATGTTATTCTCCTACCTCATTCTAGATCTATCTACTGGACGTTTTCCTTCTGGCTTTCCGACAAAAATGTTTATGGTTTTCCTATTATACAGTAAAACTTGTTTAATCCGGAACGTGAATAATGCGGAAATCTGTCCAATGCGAACAAATGTCCTGACGAAATAGTAGTAATTTTACGTGTATTTATTTTGCATAAAACGGAATCTGTCCTACGCGGAAACGGAAGGATATTTCTACGCAATTCGTGAAAAATAAATTTATAAAGCGGAAAGACAGAGAGAAATAAATTAGTTTCCAATTCATTAAATCCCCGTTAGGCAAAAAAAATAAGGGATGATTCCTGCCGCCGGGTGAATTACAGATTATACCTGTATCTGAAATTTTCTTTCGGCCTCACTGCACACCCGTTACGCGAAATACAGATACATGTCTTATAAATAACCATTGCACTGTAAAATATTTAACTAGTTTAAGTTCTGAGGCCGATATTTCACAGGTAGCGTTCTGAATTTACGGAATAAAGATGGCTAAAACGTATGTATCATTCTCATTAAACGAAAAATTGAAAGTGATTGAAGATGCATCTTAAAATTTCCGGTCTGATACTAAATCCTTAGGAAATAACGATTTCAAGGCATCTTCAATTTGGTTGGACAGTTTTAAAAGACGACACAATGTGGTGTGGAATGAAATTTGCGGGGAATCAAAGGATGTGGACGAAAGTGTAGTTAGTGAACGAAACCCGAAACTGCATATTTTATTTTCAGGATACGCACCTACGAAACGGGACTTTTTTTTTTTTGCGCGTTACCGTCAAAGTCGCTCATACGTGATGTATTTCACTTTTCAAAGCCAGCGGAACTACAATTAATCCAAAGTACGTAAAAATATATACGATACTCTATAATCTAAGATTATTAATAGGTTTCACTTTTTGATAATGCGGAGTTTTGTCTAATGTGGAAAAAAATGGTCCCACGCGATTCCACTTTGAGCAAGTTTTATTGTATTTTAAAAGTTTCCATGCCGACCGCGGTGGACTAGTGATTATGCTCCTTGCCTCTGGTCCCGAGGGTCGCGGGTTCAAACCCGGCCGGGGTCGATGGATTTTTAGGACGGAAAAATCCATGTAGCAAGTCCTCCGGGAGGGACTTTAAGCCGTGGGTCCCGAGTCTGAAGATTTTCAGGATCGTAAAAAATCCTTAAGCCTGAATGAAAAGGCCTCTAAGCAAAATTTACCGAATTTTCCCGTCCTAGTACTACCTTGGTTTCCTAGATGTCAGTATGAGGCGGAACGCTGACCACGTACCACTCAAAATGACATCTATACGAAAACAAGTGTAACTAAAGTAGTATGGTTCAAATTCTTCCCGGTAGGGAGAGAGCGCCTAAATCTCTGTAAAGGAAAAACATAGGCTTACAATACAAAAAAGTTTCTATGATTCTTTTTTATTCTCCATCCATCCCAAATGTCCTACCCATCGCATTCTAGGGGCAACCCTTGTTCTTATTGCGTCTGGTTTCCTATGAAGAACATCTAGCTCACTGTTGCGTAGTTTTCTCCATTCACCTCTGTCCCTCTTCGATCGAAGAATGTTCCTAAATATTTTTATCTCAAATGCTCGTAATTGTTTCTTTCTCTCTTAAAGTAAGAGATTTTTATTATTATTATGATTATTGTTATTATTATCGCTATTTTTGTTAATTGTAACTATTATTATTGTTACTATTACATTATTATTGTATTTAATATTATTGCATTTATTGTTATGACCAGTGCTTATTTTCTTAATAAATAATAGTTTTAAAAAACTAAAACCTAATTAAAAAATGAAAAATAATTTTAATTTCCAACACTTTGGGATAAAATTAAAGTGGCCAACAAAAAAAAATCATCTCCAACACATATAGAATAAAACTAGAGTTATCAACAAAAAGAAAATAATTTTACCATCAAAAGCGTGGGGTGCTCTATATCAATTAATATATTTGATAATAAACAGATATTGGTAAAAGTAAAGTCTCTAAAAAGAAAATGTAAAAATCGTAAAAAGCACCCCTCGCTTTTGATGGTAAAATTATTTTCTTTTTGTTGATAACTCTAGTTTTACTCTATATGTGTTGGAGATGATTTTTTTGTTGGCCACTTTAATTAGTTTTCATTTTTTAATTCGGTTTTCTAATAAAGCGTGTTGTTTTAGTTTTTTAAAACTGTTTTTTTTTGTTTTAATATTTTACAGAATAATTCGATACTATTGTAGTATGAGCTAAAAGTAATACTCTTCTAAAAAAACATCCTCCCAGCCGGATTTGAACCAGCGACCTACGGATTACTGAAATTATATACCACTAGAGTTCACCGCTCTACCAACTGAGCTCTTACAACGATTGACTAAAGAGTCGACAAGTCCGCAACCTATCATGCCAGTTTTAATTTGTTTTTATTTTCTGATGATTCTGGCCAGGATTTTAGAAACAAAATATGAAATTATTGTATTGTCACGGGTCCTTTACAAGTATACAAAGTTTCAAGTCGATCCAATGTTTCTAAGTGGGTGAAAATCCGGTTCAAAGATTCCGTTACATACATACAAAGACACTTTTTTTAATTTTATGATGATTCTGGCCAGGATTTTAGAACAAAAATATGAAATTATTGTATTGTCAGGGTCCTTTACAAGTGTACAAAGTTTCAAGTCGATCCAATGTTTCTAAGTGGGTGAAAATCGTGTTCAAAAATTCCGTTACATAGATACAAAGACACTTTTTTTATTTTCTGATGATTCTGGCCAGGATTTTAGAAAAAAATGAAATTATTGTATTGTCACGGGTTCTTTAAAAGTATACAAAGTTTCAAGTCGATCCAATGATTTTAAGTGGGTGAAAATCGCGTTGAAAGATTCCGTTACATAAATAGATGGATAAATAGATACAGGTCAAGCTAATATAAAGCGTGTAAAAAAAGGGCGCCGGTACTCACAGAGAAGATGTTATTCTAGCAACTTCCACAATTTTAACAGGCCCTCCGATGTACACTCGTCGTTTCTAGATCGCTTCTTGCTTTTGGTATCAACTGCAGAATGATGTCCTTGGAGCAGCCATGAGTCCACATATTTGCTAGGACAATTCTAACACTTTGAGTCCGGTGGTGGTATTAGTACCACGGCATTTAAATGACACTAAAGCTGGAGAAAATTAAATCCCTCGTCATGCCAGTGCCGGCAGATTTACAGGAATGTTTTTCTGAACCAGGAAACTCCCCTGTAAATCCGCCTGCAGGTATGCCGAGGATTTAATTTTCCCCGGCTTCAGTGTCATTTAAATGCCGTGGTACTAGTACCACTGCAGGACTCAAAGTGTAAGTCTAGGAAAACACTCACTGGAGCTGAAAGTTCAGGTAGAATCAGTGTGGATCACAGTTGTAGTAGATTCGTCAATTAGTAATGACTAGATTATATGCAACATAGTATGCGTGCAAATATGCATGAAAAATGCTTAAAATATGCATGAAAACTCAATATATGTAATACCAAATAATAAAAAAAACAATTACTTTATTACAAATGTTATTTATAAACAAGCTAATAACCAGCGTGCATTGCTACACCTAAATAAATGGAAATTAATGTGATTTTATGTTTAGTTGTATAAGCAAACATGTAAAATTTCAAAATTTGGATTGAAACAATGTTTGTGATAAGGGTAAAAAATTAGATCTTTTGGAGGCTGTAGAAATTAATAAATTTAAAAGCAGTAAAAAACTGTTAAATTCTCAACTTGATTTGAATGAATCCCCTTTAAAAATTTAAATAAATATTGTTGTATTGTTGCTTAGATCAGTTGGAACACAATTCATAATTTGTTAACATGTCTGAAGAAGGTACAGTGTACCGAAACAGCTGTCACTGAATTATATAATAATTATGAAAATCAAATAAAACTATGTTTTATTTTTAATTAATTAATAAATATGGATTTTCATCAAGTAAACACCAACTCAATTGATTAGAAAATATTTGATTTTAATATTATTTTCATAAACCATCATCATCATCGCTCCAGGGATTAGGCAATTGCCCGTTCCGACTTCATAATGCATCAGCCCAACGTCTTCTAGGTCTTCCAACATCACACCTTCCTCTTGCTTGATAATTTCTTGCTAACAATGGATATCTCTCCTTACTCATTCCATCCATGTGATCAATCCATTTCTGTCTGTAATTCGTGACTTTATCCAATAAAGGCTGTACTTTCAATTCTTCTCTTATTTCCTCATTTCTTATTCTATCAAGTCTTGTACATCCTTTAACTTGTCTCATCTCCGCCGTCTGTATTCTATCCTTCTGTCTTTTCACTGGAGCCCAAGTTTCACATCCATACAATATTGTGGGAACCGCCATAACATTATACATTTTTATCTTGGTTTCTTTTCTAATATTTTCATAAATGATTTATTAATTGTTAAAAGAATACTATCAATGAGGTGTATAAGTTAGTTTGTTATTAAATAATTCTTTAGCTAGGAGGAGCCCTGTCATCTGGACCATGATGACCAATCCAGTAATTACAGTCTGGAAGGTCTTACGTATGCGTCCCTACTGTATACAATAGCCTACTGATAACGTTGACTTAATGCTTGAAATGTTGCAGCAGCAACATTCTCCTTACACACTCTTGGTCGTCCCACACTTTTTTCTTTACACAGACAACCGGTCATTGCGAACTTATTATGTCATCGACAAATGTATTAGCATTGGGGGGATGAAGATTAAACTGCCTACAAAATGCACGTTGAACTGTCACAACTAATTTACAACTCTCAAGCTGCAAAACACAAAACATTTTCTGTCGAGGAGTTGCCACCTTTGTTATTATTGTTGCCATAGAAACAAAAGAAAGATAAAAAAATTCAGGAATTTATCATAAGTAATGCCACGAGTGATTTCCAATTTATCTAGAGAATTTGGAAATCAAGAGTGGCATTTGTTAGGAATATTTAACGAATAAAATTAAGCTGTTTACTCACAAATCATTATTTAACTATAGTTATTTTAAAATATTTATATATTTAATGTAAACAGCGATGTTTGAAAACAAATGAGAAGCGATAGGTACGCTTCATCTGCTTCTTTTGTTTATCACTGCAACCAGATCATACTATTTATTGCCAAAGGAACGCAATATTGTAAGAATGCTCTCTAGTGGAGAAAAAATGAAACACATCAAACTGTATATTAATTCATTTCTGATGTCGTATGATGTAAATATGACAATTATATTTTTCTGGATTATTACCTGGGAAAAAATACATTTAAGAAAGTGCAAATAGTGGTTTCTTTTTTTGGTGGTATAATCAATTGCTACAAATGTTTTTATATTAACTCCCGCACGCGGCATGTGTTGACATTCATGCACTATACATACAATCTGGTAGGCGTATTTCTCACAAGCTTAGTCACTGCAAAATAATGGTCAGACCTGTTCAGAATATTAAAAAGGAGGAGCTTTCTTTAATATGGTAATTATAACACTGATAAATATTTTGTGAAACACGACTCTGATTGGTTGTAAAACAGAAATCATTGAAACGTGATTGGCCATTGAGTCCCTTTTGGGGCATGAGTTAAATAGTCACAAGTAATGCCACGAGTGATTTCCAAATTATCGATAAATATACGACTCACGAAGTGAGGAGTGAATTTATCTAGAGAATTTGGAAATCAAGAGTGGCATTTGTTAGGACTATTTAATGAATAAAATTAAGCTGTTTACTCACAAATCATTGTTTAACTATAGTTATTTTAAAATATTTATATATTTAATGTAAACGGCAATGTTTGAAAACAAATCAGAAATGTGAGGTTATGTTCATTCACTGCTGCTTGATCATATTATTTATTGCCAAATAAGATCGCAATATTGTAAGAGTGCACCCAAGTGGAGAAATAATGAAACACATCAAACTGTATAATTATCATAATCAACATTACGGGTTATTCATTTATTTTTTTAGTAAACAACTCAGTAAAATCAAGGAATCTTTTCATTATTTGCTATATTCAATGTATTTGTTGGAGAAAAATAATGCTTTGACCTGTTCAGAACATTAAAAAGGAGGAGCTTTCTTTATCACAAAAGCAGGAGCTGATAAAGATAAATTGATAAAGAGCGAGGTGAAACACGACTGTCATTGGTTGTAAAATAACATTCATTGAAACGTGGTTGGTCATTGACTAGCATTCGTGGCATGAGTTAAATAGTCAAATTAATTGTAAAGATTGTGAAAGGATATACGTAGGAAAAACAAAAAGGAATTTAAATACAAGATTAAAGGAACACCTTAGAAATGTTAAAAATGGAGAAACAGAAAAATCTGCAATAGCTGCACATGCCTGGTCAGAAAAACACAGAATTGAAACCAAAACAAAATTACTTAAACAAATGGAGAAATCGAAGGAACTCACAATTTGGGAAAAAAATTACATATGCAAGAATAAAAACATAACGATGAATTTTGAAATACCCGGTTATAAGGAGAGGGGATTGACTTGGAAGTTCGTTGGTCAGCCATCAGATGGTGTGGAGGTCAGTCTGCAGGAGAGGAGGCCATTGGACATCAGTTGTGAACGTGATACAGCATTGAGAATGTCACAAATGCAGTGAAGAAACTCGAGTCTGCGATGGAGTTAAGAAGTATGAGGTGAGTCAAAAACAACTCAACACAAATTAAAACAAAAGAAAGATATCCGCTCACTCACTCAACTGAAACTATCTTATTTCCTGTTTCATTTGAGTCTACACACAACTTCCTATGCTTCATCCGAGTGATAATATTATTTGAAACTACTACATTCTTTTATGTACACACTGTATATGCAAAATATATACTTACTTACTCACTGGCGCTATCAAACCCATAGGTTCATGGCCGCACGGACATAATCTCTCCATACATCCCTATCCTGAGCTAATGCTTTCCAATCATTCCCTGTATAATCTACTTCCCTCAAATCATAGTTAATGTTATTCTCCCACCTCATTCTTGGTCTACCAACTGGGCGTTTTCCCTCTGGCTTTCCTACAAGAAGCTTCCATGCAAGTCTTTCATTCCTCATACGTGCAACATGTCCTGCCCATCGTAGTCTACGAGACTTAACTGTTCTTATTATATCTGGCTTCCTATAAAGACCATGTAGTTCATTGTTATGTAGTCTTCTCCATTCACCTGTCTGTTCATCTCTCTTTGGTCCAAAATTTTCCTAAGTACTTTATTCTCAAATACTCGTAATCTCCTTTCCTCCCTTAAAGTAAGAGTCCATGTTTCGCACCCATATAATATAACTGGTAGAATAATAGTTTTATATATTTTCAGTTTAACATTTTTTGAAAGGAGTTGGGACGTCAAGAGTCTCTGTAATACATAATAGCACGCATTTCCAGAATTGAGCCTATGTTTAATTTCTTTGTGCATCTCATTCCTATTTGTGATTATTGTTCCTAGGTATTTGAATTCAGTCACTTACTCAAAATTTCCCTCATTTGTCATTAGCTGTCCATTTCCATTATATACTGAATTTCTACGTGTGACCATATATTTAGTTTTATTGATATTTACTTCCAGTCCTAATTTCTTAGTGTTACTCAATAGTGTGTGCGTGTTGTCCTTTAGTATCTCCTCGCTATCGGCCAATAATACTACATCGTCAGCATAATATATACCAACAAAAATTAATAATTGCATAAACTTACAGTTAATATTGAATTATTTGCATTTATTATAAATTAAAGCAATTTTCTGACAATTTACAAAATGAAGTACAAATTCTAACACTATAATAAAAAATACATTTTTGTAACATGAAATAATTTATTTTTTATTTATCCTTAAAATGAAATAAAAACTAATGATATGAATGTATGTCCATACAGTTTCTACTGCTTACACTTGCTTGTTTACTTATAAAATTATTAAGTAAAATATGAATTTGTTATGAATAATTATAATGGCCAGATGGTGTTCAGGGTACATTTGGACCTTAAAGTTTCCTGACATTTGTCTTACAGGTTAGGGAAAACCCTGAAAAAACCTAACCCAGGAAACTTGTATGAATGCATTTATCTCCGACAGCATGTTCCTCAGTGTCTTGCATCATCTGCTAGCAAAGCCATATCATCAGTTAAGTATAGACAATATTAATTAAATGGAAACAAAGCTGCAAAGATATGGGGATCCCAATAGGCAACAGATTTTTGCTGACATTACAATTTGCCGATGATCAACTGGTTTTAGCGCAAGACAAATTTGATATGGAATTCATGATAAAAAGGTTGAAAAACACATATGAATCATGGGGTCTCACAGTAAATTTACAAAAAACAGAATTTTTGGCAATAAATAGCAATGAAAGAGGAAATTTAATATTGGAAGAAGGAATCCAAATAAAGCAAGTGAAACAAACTAAATATTTGGGAATGATTATGGATAACATCGAAGGTATAGGCAAAGAGAACATAAAACATAGAATTGAATTGAGTAGCAAAATAATATCATCGTTAAATTCCATATGGTGGGATAAGCATATTTGGAAAGACACAAAAAAATATATTGGTAAAACATTGGTGGAATCTGTTGCAATGTACATGAATCTACGGGTTCGATAGTGCCAGTGATTTAGTTGGTTATAATAATAATAATAATAATAATAATAATAATAATGTTTTTCACGTTGTAATTTGTATCAAATTTCTTGGTGCATTCCACAGTTATCTTGGCACACATATTCATCTATTATTATAGAATTGGGTACTGCAAGCCGTTACCGAGCTACAAGGCCGGTGAACTCACCCTACGAGTACAGTAAGTCTGTGTAGTCCCTCAGCTGGTTTTCTGTACCTGGCGCCGCTACCCAAATTCTTCAATATACTAGTTAGGACTCGCTACTCATTGGCTGAAATTCCATGTGAACATTTCCAAGGGGACTCGAACCAGCGCACATTGGAAGCATATCTTAAACCTATTTGTCTGTGGAGCGTGAAAAATAATTGAATAGGAATGTTATTTTAATTAAATGTGAAAAGATTAACAGTCCTAGCGAGTCCGGGTTCGATCCCGAGCCGGAACAAGTTTTTTTTTCGCCTGTAGGACAATCTGAGGAAACATTAAGGTCTAAATTGTCCCCGAACACCATCGCTATCTTCCTTGTATGGCATGGCTTCTCTTATTGAGGTGATGGTCAAAACAAAATATGTGTGAGATCTAGAGATTAAAATCCTACCTGTAGGTCGTGGGTCATATAATATCACCTAATAAGGGAGAGGTTAATCCAAACAAGAGAAAACAATTGTGTGCAAATTCGTTGAATTTTTAATTAATCGTCAAGGATGGAAAATATAGTGGTAATAAAATTCGAACGCAGCATCCTCTTTCGATCCATCGTTTATAAAACGGTAAAATGTATACCTCTTTCTTCTTCCGCGGAAAGACAGTTATCGAAAAAATCTACATGGACATGCTGATTTTTTCCCTGAAGCCACAGTTATGGCAGGATGATATATTTGCGTCTTTTATTTATCATAAGTAATGCCACGAGTGATTTCCAAATTATCGATAAATTCACGACTCACGAAGTGAGGAGTGAATTTATGTAGAGAATTTGGAAATCAACAGTGGCATTTGTTAGGACTATTAACGAATAAAATTAAGCTCTTTACTCACAAGTAATTATTTGAATATAGTTACCGGTGTTTTAAAATATTTATATAGTCAATGTAAACGGCGATGTTTGAAAACAAATTAGAAATGTGAGGTTATGTATATTCACTGCAACTCGATCATATTATTTATTGCCAAATAGGATCACAATATTGTAAGAATGCACTCTAGTGGAGAAATAATGAAACACATCAAACTATTATAATCAACATTATAGGTTAATCATTTATATTTTGAATAAACAACTCAGTAAAATCACTGAATCTATTCATTATTTGCTATATTCAATGTATTTGTTGGAGAAAAATAATGGCCTAACCTGTTCAGAATATTAAAAAAGGAGGAGCTTTCTTTATCACAAAAGCAGGAGATGATAAAGAGAAATCGATAAAGAGCAAGGTGAAACACGACTGTCATTGGTGTAAAACAGAATTCATTGAAACGTGATTGGTCATTGACTACCATTTGCGACATGAGTTAAATAGTCAACAGGATGAGGCACCACCCCCACTTTGCAAATATTGCGCAGGGCTATCATAATGAAGCCTTTCCTAACCTGTGGATAGCACGAGAGGTGGATCACATGTGGCACCCACCCGTTAAACCAATCTCACTCCTCCTGATTCTTTCGCATGGGGTTTCATCAGGAGGAAATGTTTATTGAATTGAGGAAGACCATCAACATCAAAATGTATTGGGACTTTAATGACACCCTGTATTTTCACAGTACACATGCTAACTTGTAATTCATGTTTATGTTTTAAGAAATTGTGAAAGAGAAAATGTAATATTGGAAGAAGGAATCCAAATAAAGCAAGTGAAACAAACTAAATATTTGGGAATAATTATGGATAACATTGAAGATATAGGCAAAGAGAACATAAAACATAGAATTGAATTGAGTAGCAAAATAATATCATCGTTAAATTCCATATGGTGGGATAAGCATATTTGGAAAGACACAAAAACATATATTGGTAAAACATTGGTGGAATCTGTTGCAATGTATGGAAGTGAGGTATGGACAATCAATAAGTACTACAATAATAGACTAATAGCTCTAGAAATGGATTATTTACGAAGAAGTGCCAGAAAGTCTAAATTAGAACGGGTCACAAATAAGGAAATTAGAAACATAATGGAAGCAGAAGAAAGCATAATTGAAAGAATTGAGGAGAAGGAATTAAAGTGGTTAGGACATGTTTTAAGAATGGAAGATGAGCGATGGCTGAAGCAACTATATGAATGGCATCCGAATAGAAAGAAGAAAAGAGGGAGACCAAGGTTAACATGGAAGGAAAACATGAAGACAGTAATGCAAACTAGAGGGCTAAGCATCGAAGATGCCCAAGACCGTAGGCTTTGGAGGTTTGGCACGGGAAGACGGCAGCAGTAAAAACCCGAAGATAGATAGAGAAGTATAGACAATTTGATTAGCATTTTCTTTGCATTTTAAAACATTTTTTCCAGCATATTTTAATATAAAATGTAAAAACCAAAGCTTCAGCGTGAAATTTGGAATAAACAAGCAAGTGAAATGTTGTATATATCAGTTGTTTCTTAATGGGGTGCGACATAACTTCATACTATATATATATATATAACTGTGTTGCCAAAAAATAAAAGCTGCAAGTGTGAAATAGGACATTCACTGTTTAAAAACACTACCAAAATAGATGTTTTCCTGGTGTGGAAACCATTTAGAACGAACAGCACAATAATCAATTACAATTCTGTTTGTTTTCATTTCAGTCTAACATTCACTCAAAACTCACAAATTATCATTAAAAAAACTTTCTTTAACATTAGAAAATAAATTAAGTAATAGTAACTTTTATGATTTGAAGAAATTCAATGTTTTTTTCTTAAAATATCACAATATATAATTTTCTTTCTAAGGTGCTGATGAAAATATTAAACACAGACAAAGTACTCTTGGAGCTCGAGAATTGTAAGAGAAAGTTTTGTGTTTAGATTGGAATGCTCAGGTAGCTCAGTTGATAAAGCATTGGCATAGAAAGGCCAAAGGTCCTGGGTTCAAACCCCATCTGAGTGAATATTTTCTCTTCAAATACAGACAAATGTTTGTCACTTTGCAGCAAGTTTTTCAGTCACATGTTTCTTATCAGCTGTTGTCATGTCTTCCTGACGAGATGACCAATATTTAAACACTGAAATAAAAACAAGAACAAATTTCTGAAAATTAATTACTATGGAATTATATATATATATATATGACATGAAAAGAAAAAATAAATGCCTAAGTTGGAATTTGATCTCGAGTTTCAAAACTTTATATATACATATATATCCATCCATCCATAGTAATTCTGCCCGAGGACAGATCCTTCACTGCAATCGTAGCATTTTCATGCTATGCATGCAGCTTTACTAGGGAATTGTAGGTGTGGTAGCTTCCTGTTGCTTTCCACACCGGTGAAGGATGATGATGATAATGATAAGGATGATGGTGATGATGATGATAATGGCCATATGATTTTGGGGACCGTTTGGACCTTAAAGTTTTCCTGACATTTGTCTTACAGGTGAAGAAAAACCCTGATAAAAACCTCACCCAGAAAAACTGCCCCGACCGGGGATCGAATCCGGGCCCGCTGCGTGACAAGGCAGCACCCTACCTCGAGATCACAGCGGTGGACTATATATATATATATATATTTGGAGAATGAAGAAGGCCAACAACTCAATGGTATTAATAGGCTGTTAGTTTATGCTGATGATGTAGTATTATTGAGTGATAGCGAGGAGATACTAAAGGCCAACACACACACACACACACACTATTGAGTAACAGTGAGAAATTGGGACTGGAAGTAAACATTAATAAAACTCAATGTGTGTTCACACATAGAAATACATTATATAATGGAAATGGACAACTAATGACAAATGAGGAAAATTTTGAGAAAGTGGCTGAATTCAAATACCTAGGAACAATAATCACAAACAGGAATGAGATGCACAAAGAAATTAAACATAGGCTCAATTCTGGAAATGTGTGCTGTTATGTATTACAGGTATTCTTGTCGTTCCAACTTCTCTCAAAAAAGTTAAACTGAAAATATATAAAACAGTTATTCTCCCAGTTACATTACATGAATATGAAACAAGGACTCTTACTTTAAGGGAGGAAAATTTGAAAATAAAGTACTTAGGAAAATTTTTGGACCAAAGAGAGATGAACAGACAGTTGAATGGAGAGACTACATAACAGTGAACTGCATGATCTTTATAGGAAGCCGGATATAAGAACAGTTAAGTCACAGACTGAGATGGGAGGACATGTGGCATGAGTGGGGAATGAAAGAGTTGCATGGAAGCTTCTTGTAGGAAAACCAGAAGGAAAACGTCCAGTTGGTAGACCAAGAATGAGGTGGGAGAATAATATTATCCACAATTTGATGGAAGAAGATTATGCAGGAGATAATTGGAAAACATTAGCTCAGGATAGGGTGTATAGAGAGCTTATGTCTGCACTGTCTTGAACCCATGGGTTCGATTGTGCCAGTGAGTTAGTTATGGAATTTTAGAAAAATATTTTTTGTAACTTGCAAGCTCATATTGTTATTTCTTTTGGGTGATATTTAAGATGGAGCAGCACTCTAGTGGTTATATTCCTTGCCTCTAGTCCCCACTCATATCGGTTGAAAATGAGAGGGATATCCTCTTGAAATCTGCAGTTCCCATGTTTACGAAAACGTTAACTACAAGGAAAGATAAGAAGTGACTCGAATACGAGAATATCCTAAATATAGCCAGATTAAATGGTTTCAATACGAGTATAATATCTAATAAATTAACCTTTTGAACGCCATGCCCAGTGTGCGCTGGTGAAAGTGTATGTACAGCAGTATGCCATGCCCGGCAAGCTCTGGTTTTCAATCTTATTATTTTAAATATTTTTTTCCTGAAGTTTTTACTTCAATAAACTAAAATTATTTTTCATGCTGTGTTTGTACATCCTTTCTTAGCAATACTTTGCACATCACTTACAGAATAATGGTACAGGCTAGTTGTAAATGCGTTTTCTAAAGCAAGGTGTACATTCATGTTTCAAGGCCTTTTTTTTTTGGCTATGGAATATTGCAATTTCAGGATTTTCTCTTTATTTATTTTATTTTTAGTTGAAAAGTTACCTGGCCAAGGGGTAGGTTGTGCTGTGAAACACAGTGATTCATGTCTCGAAGTTGACGAAAATACGATACGTGAGTTTATTGTGTCAGTATGGGTGCGAAACATGGACTCTTACTTTAAGGGAGGAAAGGAGATTACGAGTATTTGAGAATAAAGTTCTTAGGAAAATTTTTGGACCAAAGAGAGATGAACAGACAGGTGAATGGAGAAGACTACATAACAATGAACTACATGGTCTTTATAGGAAGCCAGATATAATAAGAACAGTTAAGTCTCGTAGACTGCGATGGGCAGGACATGTTGCACGTATGGGGAATGAAAGACGTGCATGGAAGCTTCTTGTAGGAAAGCCTGAGGGAAAACGCCCAGTTGGTAGACCAAGAATGAGGTGGGAGAACAACATTAACTATGATTTGAGGGAAGTAGATTATACAGGGAATGATTGGAAAGCACTAGCTCAGGATAGGGATGTATGGAGAGCTTATGTCCGTGCGGCCATGAACCTACGGGTTCGATAGTGCCAGTGAGTAAGTAAGTAAGTTTATCAGAAGATGAGAGTGACAGTAACAGTTCATCAAATGGTTATTCGTTTGACGAATGTGATAGTAGTCCTGTATCTAAGAGAATATTATTACAATCTAAGCCTGTAAATAGTAAAGCAAGTGATGTAGACCTAAATGAACAGGGTGTGAGTGACAGTGGTGGGCGTGTTGCACCAGACGAAACACATGGCATAAAACAGCTGTTTGACTGGAATGGATTCGAACCCAGGACCATTAAAATGTTCAACAATATTTAATATTATAAGTGTTTAGTGTTAAAGCCATCAACATTATTCAATAGGATAAATGTTTTAGTGATAGTGATAACAAATTTCAATGAAGACATCGTGCTGGGATCTTTACAAGTGGACGCAACACCGTCTAACCTTCAAATAAATGTATAATAGTGAGTTTAGCATGGCATGTAGACAGTTAATTATACTTTATATAGGTTTATATTATATAGTATGGCGTAGTACTTTAAATTTAAAAAACCTGGCACCCACAGCCCAGCTGGCAAAAGGGAAACTCGGCGGTACTACATCATCAGCATAAACTAACAGCTTATTAATACCACTGAGTTGTAGGCCTTCTAAACTATAAAACTTAAACAAAAATCTATACCTCGTCTTATCTGTCGAGATATACGGTACTTGTAAGAGAAATCCCTGTACTAATTTGTGCGCAAGAATTTGTTAAATGTCCCCTAAAATTTGAAACAAATGCATCGAGTAGATTGTAAGAAATCATGCACTTTAACAATAGTAATACAGAACATTCCAGATACATCTATTTCAAGTAATACAGCAAATTACTAAGATTTCTGAACTTTAACGATTCTATGACTCAGGAGTTGACTCACCCTCTAACAGAAATGAGTACCATATTGAGGGTGATAAAGACAGCAGTTACTTCATACTGACTATCCAGATAGGTGCGAGGCTTGACCTCATATTACCTCAAAGGCCTGTATTAGGATCAGTTTACTTTTAACTCACCTGATGATTCCGTTAGACGTCTTTCTATGAGAGAAGTTGTACTGCTGCAGCAATTATCCATCATTTACAAGTCAGTGGTATATATAAACAAATATGTGGTGGACATTTTAAACAACTCTGAGTCATGTTTCCCTGGGAATGCAGCCAGCATCGTACCAAACTCTGAAACAAAATTTTAGCATTATTATGCAAGGTACTTTGATCTCTATAGTCTAGGGGCCGCTGAATATTTTATAAAATTATAAAATGAAAGAATCAGTGTCCTCAACTTCATTAAACCTCTTATAGGACATCACAAACATGTCGTGCTGCTCTGTAGCCAAGCAGTTTAAGGCATCATGCTTTGGTGCAGAGCTGCAGGACTTGGGCTGGTTTGAGTCTCCATGAGGGAAGAAATTTTCTCATGGAATTTCACCATCATTTAGACCCAGTGCCAAACCAGCATTACGAGCTACAATAAGTAGCAGCTCCAGGTTGAGAAGACCATCCCTATACTGGCTGCATGATCGTCTATACTCACAGAGAAACTTTGAATAGAAGGAAAACTGAGTACAGTGACATCTAAAAAATTTTGGTCATTTACGATGAACTACAATGAGCAAGCTACAATGGTAGCGCTGTTTCATAGTAACAGAATATGTAACTAAATAAAACAAATGCAAGGCACACGGCGTGTTCACTCGGGATTATGGGAAATTAGCCATTTTGTAAATTAAAATTTTTTAACTGCTATCCTTTTGTTGTATGTAGACGGTACTGTAAAAATTATATATTATCGATAGTTAAAATCATTACTTAGATTTTATTTTACTCTAATTTGTAAGTAAATTCAAGCTTGTTTACGTTTTTAATGTGAATCTATTCTCAAAGATAAACCTACTAGAAGTGATAAAATTCTAAGATTTGTTAGGTTAGGAAGAGTGATGTTAGTGTACAGCCATTTCTAATAAACATTTTAAAAATGTGACTTTATAATGGACTTCAGATGTACGACATGGCTAAGGTTCTTTAATAAATATTGTATAAAATATGTATGTGAGAATAAGGGGGTCGGTCAATTGTACATATTTATTAAAACAGCTCATAATGCACGTTTTTAAATTTTAATAAACGAAAATCCACAAGAATGGAAGACAAGCATTGTTATACCCCTGTTCAAGAAAGGAGACAAGAGAAAAATGGACAACTATAGGGGAATCAGTTTGTTAAACACATGCTACAAAATTTATGCAGACATTTTAAATGGAAAATTGAAAAGTTTCAGTGAAACATTCCTTATGGAATGTCAAAATGGATTTAGGAAAGGACGATCTTGTATTGATTCAGCATTTTCTGTTAAACTATTGCTTGAAAAAAGAAGAGAATTCAACTTAGAAACACATTTTGCTTTCATAGATTTTGAAAAAGCATTCGACACAGTCAAGAGATCAAAACTCTTAAATATATTGGAAGACAGAAATATACCAAATTTACTTCGGCAGAACATACAAAATATTTACAAAAACAACACCATAAAGATTAAATTAAATAACAGATTTTCTGAAGAAGGAATTATAAATCGTGGTGTGAGACAAGGCTGCCCCCTATCCCCAACACTGTTTGCAATTTATATCAATGAAGTAATATGTTGCTGGAACAAAACATATAAATTTGGAATAAGAATATCAGAAAATAGAAAATTAAACACCCTACTGTTTGCAGATGACCAAATAATAATAGCAAATTCCGAAGATAATCTACAGAAAGGTCTGTATGAACTTAACAAAATTACAGAAGAATATGGATTAAAGATATCTACAGAAAAAACAAAAATTATGGCATTTCAAGGTGTAGATCCTGTCAGAAGTAAAATTGTACTGGACAATAAAATTTTGGAGCAGGTGAATAATTTTACATATCTAGGATGCAATATCTCATATGAAGAAGAAAAGGATGTAAATGCAAAAATATCTAAATTTTTAAGAATTTTAGGGTTAATAAATTCTATCTTCAAGCCACAGTTAGTCCAAAAGCATTCAAGACTGAAAGTGTATAAAACACTGGCTCTTCCAACTCTTTTGTATGGTAGCGAAGTATGGACGTTGAAACAGAAGGATATACAGAGACTTAGATCTGCTGAAATGAGATACCTTCGGAGGACTGCAGGATACACACTACTAGATCACAAAAAAAATGAAGACATCTTAGAAGAATTACACATGGAATCTTTAGAAAACAAAATTTCTGATTATAAGTCAAGATGGATACAACATGTTCATCGAATGGAAGATCACAGAATACCCAAACTAATGTTAAGATATCAACCTGCAGGAAGAAGAAGACCAGGACGTCCACTCAAAAGACTTCTGGATGGTGTTTCTCTTGAGGCCGAAACAGGTCAACAAATGGCCTAAATTCGTGAATGTACTATGATGATGATGATGATGATGATGAAAATAAATTAACATGTTTTATTTATTTCCATTCTTCCCTTCTGTTAAAATTAAAGAAAATATTTAGGTCTGTGAGGCTGGGTACAAATAATTACATAATTTAATACATTATTTATTCCTATAAAAGTTCAATTTCATAATTATTCACCAGATAAGTAAAGTAAAAGTAAAGTGATCCCACTACAGGCCTCAGGAGGCCCTTGGGGTAGTAGGAGGTTAAGGCTCCCACTTTTTCTAGACAATCGGCACTTTATGTCAGCCGGGTTGTCAGCCCTGCGTGACGGCCGCCTTTACCCCAGAACAAGCGTCTGGTACTCATTTCAGTTAGAGGCTGAGTCGACCCCAGGGCCATAGTACCGCCAGAGGGTTTGGGTCAGTTTAAAAATCCTGACCCCAACGGGACTTGAACCCTCGACCCTCCGGCTTGTAGCTCAGTGCCTTAACCACTATGCTACGGCGTGCCCCCTACGGCATTATATAATTATAATTCATAATTTTACCACCAGGCAGTGCTGAATTTCATATTAGTACCAGAAAAAAATTGAAAAAATTTAGATGTCGTTAGTTGTTCTACACTAGCACCGCTTATGGCATGTATGCAAAACTTGTCCACTTTCTTCTCTGGTACTCTGTGGTCTATACCCTGTTTGGTCTTAAAGTGATCCTCGTCAAAACAAAACCATGTGACCTGCTCGTTTTTCATAGGTTATGGACACCAACGTATGTCGTAAAAGCAATATCCTTCCGCCATTCATGCCACAATTACTGTCATTTTTTGCAGGGAGATGACACAGCAACAGAAGACTCATTTTACTTTCAGCCATTTTGTTTCATGAGAATTGACTGAAGATGAATCAAATTAACTATTTTAAGTTGTAATTATTTATTAGGTATATTTTAGAATATTCTGTATGTTTTTAATATTATTTTCATTCACGAAGAATTTCGAGTATATTCAGAGGACATATTTTTAATTTAATGAAGGAACTACTTTTTTGTGTACTTATTGCTTCTATAACGTTCATCTGTGTCCATAACCAATGAAAAGCGAGCAGGTCACATGGTTTTCACATGGTTTTGTTTTGATGAGGTTCACTAAGGGTCGAATCTATGAATGCATTAGACCGTAAAAGGCGTTCTCTGCTGAGAAAGTTGTATTCAATACGATTTTGCTTACTCAGAAATCTGTTCATGTGATAATAATTGTTGAAATTCATAAGCTACCTGACGAGGTAACTTAAGATAGAAACTTATCGTGAGAATCCCGAAGGGAACCGATGGGAACCAATGTAGTTTGAAACCTTGCCGCATACCTTGCTGCTTTATCCAAGATGTCGGACCTTGAACACTTCGATCATGTTTTTGGTATACGCGGAGAAGAGGAATTTGATAGAGTCTACCAAAGAATTCAACTGGAAGAACAGGAGAATCGGCGTAATATTGCACGACGCAGACGTCGTTGTATATGATATAGCGGGATGCAAGCATAAAAATGTGTTCCTCTAGCAGACAAAAATAACGGAAGTGGTTTTATCGCTGAGAATTCTGGGTAATTTCTTGCCAATATTACGAAAACGACGACTTTCATGCATGACCAGTTAGTGGGTCGCTAATTCGATCTTTGCACTTGCTCACGGAAAGTCAGCTCACCAGTGATTGGAAGTAATTTGAGTAGAGACTAATGTATTTGCATGCGACCCTAAGAGCATACAGGTTATACCTCCGTGATCAACACAGGTCAGAAGCAAACTCTTAGGCTAAGGGCCTTCTAGACCTGTCAATTCATTTTTTTTTTTGCTAAGAGAGAAAAAAGAGAATCAATTATTCACACCTCACCTCATTTACAAGCTCGTGAGCTCGCTCTCTCTTGGTCTGCTTTCGAAGATCTCTCCTCATCCTCAGCCACAAATCAACTGTTGAATTTCCATTGGAACATCTGGACATCCTTTTCAGCTGGTGTTTGGCAGATGAACCTCATCATCAAATCCTTATCCTTTGTAATATCCATTAACAAAATATTTTTTTGTTATCCTGTTTTCTTCTATCCTTGTTAATAAACAAGACATTTCTTAACAATGTATTCACTGTATAGATACTCTGAAAATAAAATATCTTATAAAAACTGAACATTTCTTTCAATATGTATTATTTAGTGCTGAAAATAAAGTTATCATCATTATCCTGTAAGAAAAGTTATTATACCCTCGAAATAAATATTAGCATTTTTTTAAATTATATATCTTACCATTGCCTATTTATAAATCTTCTACTTCATGAAATTAGGCCTTGTGACCTGTTTTCACATCAAGTGGGATTTAATGAATCTTCCCATCTAGTAAATGGGCATCTAGCACTCCTATATATATTATAATATTTTAAGCTGAAAATATCAACATTAGTACAATCTGTGAATAAAAGAGTATTAAATAACAGTTACAGTTTTTACCTGTGAATCTGTCTCATTCGTTTCCACATCTTGATTTTCCTTATTTTTATTTTAATGAGACAATATTGATAAACCTGAAATACACTCGACAAAAGGATAATGTTATCTTCTGTAATTTGTGCTAATCAAATAAAGCAAGCAATAATATTAATAATACAATTAACAGTATACAAGATTATGTGCCATACAATTTCATAACAATTTCACAACAATGAACTTAATGATAAGAATTAAACAAAAGACATAAATAAGACATTCAAGTAAATATTATATAACAGTGATAATACAATATGAATCACAGGCATTTTACAACAAAATGAGGTAAGAATAAACCACAATAAGGTACCGGTACCAACACTAAATCAAAATATTAAAATAAAGATAATATTCCACAACATTTTAAAAATATTACAGTACAATTTATTCATTAATAAAATAAAACAAAATATACATTAATATATTGGAATAAAAATATAAATGAAATTAATTTTTAAAATAATATAATTTAGACATTTATAAATAATTGTAATCACTTGATAGCAAAAATATTTTAAAATCCTGTAAAAAAATACATTTGTCAAAATTGTATTAAAATCCTGTAATAAAAAAAGAAATTTTTCAAAATTATATGGAAATATCAGTCCCCACCCGACTAGAAGTTACCATTCTCACCAATGGTACCAGCGTTCAAACCTGGCTTTGGACAATGACTTTTTTTATGCTGTAAAAATGTTAAGTTTGGCTTCCATCACAAGGTCCCATGATGTAGATTTACTCCATGTAGCCTAAAAATCCCGATCTTTGAGCAAAATTTCTTTATTTGTTGATGGCCAGCTATGGATTGTGGTACCTCTTGCCTGAGCTGTTACCTCCTGCAACAGAAATAATCAATAAGCATAATACATTTTACTGTGAAATTAAAATACCACATAATACTTAACTTGTGTTGTGTGTTCTTCACAGCCGCAGTCTGGCAACAAGTGTTCAGGTCAACACATCTGAAACAAAACAAAACTCGTGTATTCACGTAGACTTTCACGGCCGGAGTTGCTATGATGATCTGATGAAGATTTTCGGGCTGTAGGCCGTGGTCGTGAGGCCTGTAGTTCCCCGACGTTTCGCCAGAGACTGCATCTGGCATCCTCAAGGGTTGTCATCAAGATCATCAAAACAAAACTCATATGTTTTTATTATTCATTTCATACATCTAGTCGGCCGTGGTGGACTAGTGGTTATGCTCCTTGCCTCTGGTCCCAAGGGTCGCGGGTTCAAACCCAGCTGGGGTCGATGGATTTTTAGGACGGAAAAATCCAAGGAGCAATTCCTCCGGGAGGGACTTTAAGCCGTGGGTCCTGAGTCTGAAGATTTTCAGGCTCGTAAAAAATCCTTAAGCCTGAATGAAAAGGCCTCTAAGCAAAATTTAGCGAGTTTTCCTGTCCTAGTACTACCTTGGTTTCCTAGATGTCAGTATGAGGCGGAACGCTGACCACGTACCACTCAAAATTACATCTATATGAAAACAAGTGTAACTAAAATTAGTATGGTTCAAATTCTTCCCTGTAGGGGGAGAGCACATAAATTTCTGTAAAGGGAGAACATAGGCTTACAACACAAAAAAAAATTTCATACATCTCAATGATGGATAAATGATATGATTTATCCATCATTGAGATGTATGAAATGAATAATAAAAATATGGAAAGAAGCCGTACTGGCTTTATAATGTAATTTAAAATTCCCAAATAAGTGTCTTCTTAATAAAACAAGCCGCCATTTGCAAGATAGAAGCAAAGGTTTCTTAGCGGTTGGTGTGTGGGAATTAACAGCGTATGTAAGAGAAAGATTTACATTGGAACTTGCTCAGGTAGCTCAGTCGGTAGGGTATTGGCCTAGAAAGCCAAAGGTCCTGGGTTCAAACCCCAGTCTGAGTGTATAATTTTTCTCTTCAAATATAATTTGTCCTTCAGTGAGAAGTGTTAAATTAATAATAGAAACATCTAATCAAAACTCACCGAGCTATTGACACACTCCGAGATCAAACATTTTATTCAGGTAATTAAGGAGATTCCTTTGGTGAACTGTTCCTTAATTTTCAAGTTCAGTTCAGTGACATAGAAACAAATTTTATTAATATATAAAAAATCAAAGGAGCAAGTCATCCGGGAGGGACTTTAAGCCGTGGGTCCCAAGTCTGTAGATTTTCAGGCTCATAAAAAATCCTTAAGCCTGAATGAAAAGGCCTCTAAGCAAAATTTACCAAATTTTCCCGTCCTAGTACTACCTTGGTTTCCTAGATGTCAGTATGAGGTGGAACGCTGACCACGGGCCACTCAAAATGACATCTATACAAAAACAAGTGTAACTAAATTAGTATGGTTCAAATTCTTCCCTGTAGGGGGAGAGCGCCTAAATCTCTGTTAAGGAAATCATGGGCTTACAAGAAGATATTATGTCTAACTAACTCACTGGCACTAAAATACCTGTAGGTTCATGCCCACACAGATATAAACCCTGCATACATTCCTATCCTGAGCTATTTCCAATCATTCCCTATACAATCTACTTCCCTAAATCATAGTTAATGTTATTCTCCCACCTCATTCTTGGGCTACCAACTGGGTGTTTTCCTTCTGGTTTTCCTATAAGAAGCTTCCACACATGTCTTTCATTCCTCATTCATGCCACATGTCCTGACCATTGCAGTCTACAAGACTTATATCTGGCTTCCTATAAAGACCATGTAGTTCACTGTTATGTAGTCTTCTCCATTCACCAGTCTGTTCATCTTCCTTTGATCCAAAAATTTTCCTAAGAACTTTATTCTCAAATGCTCGTAATCTCCTTTCCGCCCTTAAAGTAAGGGTCCGTAATATATTATGTAGAGTTTTTGAGAATAAAGTTCTTAGGAAAATTTTTGGACCAAAGAGAGATAAACAGACAGGTGAATGGAGAAGACTACATAACAATGAACTACACGGTCTTTATAAGAAGCCAGATATAATAAGAACAGTTAAGTCTCGTAGACTGCGATGGGCAGGACATGTTGCACATATGGGGAATGAAAGAATTGGATGGAAGCTTCTTGTAGGAAAGCCAAAGGGAAAACGTCTAGTTGGTAGACCAAGAATGAGGTGGGAGAATAACATTAACTATGATTTGAGGGAAGTAGATTATACAGGGAATGATTGGAAAGCATTAGCTCAGGAGAGGGATGTATGGAGAGCTTATGTCTGTGCGGCCATGAACCTACGGGTTCGATAGTGCCAGTGAGTAAGTAAGTAAGTGTACCATAATCATTCACCACAAACCTAGGAACAGTTCAGCGAAGGAAACTCTATTTATCAATCTACTTACATCACCTTGGAACAAGATTCTGCAAGATCCAAGGGAAAGTTTCTGCAGTTACCAGCAACATCAAGTGTAAATTCCTCCTGTAATCCACTGTCTAGCTTCTCCCTCATGATCTCATGGGTCCTAGTATACTCCTTCCTGGCCTATTGTCCTGGTGTCTATGCTCCAAACAATTTCATGTTTTTATCAATCACCAATAATTTTAATCAAGTACCCGCACCAACACATCTGAAACAAGACAATAAAACTGTATCGCATGTACAGGGTGAATCATAAATACGGCTATACGTTTGATCGCGTTGTGTGATGAAAATATTACCATTACAGGAAATATGAAATTACCATTGGAAAGGCAATTATTCAAATTACAACAATGTAATAAAACAAAACAGTGTAGAACTTACATCATTAGTCAAAATGGCGTTGAATATGCAACAGCAAATTACAATTGCTGCATGGGCAATAGCGTATGGTAATGATCGTAAGGCTGCAAGACGTCAGTTTAACGTAGCATTGCAGCCGTCGACTGTGGGGAAGTGGAGAAAACTTCTGCTGGAAACAGGAAGGATGCAGAAAATCAAACCTCCTGGAAGGCCTAGCATTAGCATGGATGCAGAAACAACGAAGAGAATTGTGGAGGTGTTCGACGCTAGCCCACAAAAATCAACCCCACAAGCTGCACGTGAGCAGTGATTTGTTTTATTTTGTTCTATTGTTGTAATTTGAAGGATTCCCTTTCCAATGATAAAATCATATTTCCTTTAATAATATTATTTTTGTCACAAAATGCGATCAAACGTATAGCCATATTTCTGAATCACTCTGTAGATACTCTTGGAAATCCCGACATTTTTAAACACATTCTAGACTTAAAACACTTACCTTGGAAGAAAATTCTGTTGCATCCAAAGGAAACATTCTGCAGTTAACAATCCATCCATCCAATGGCTGATTGGCTCAAATTCGAGCTTTGGCCTCCCTTAACTTTTCCCTCCAATCATTTCTATTTTGTGCAGCAAGCCTCCAATAGTGATAGTTAAGCAGGTTTGCAGCATCTTCCTTAATACCATCCTCCCATTGTTTTTTTCGGTCTTCCAATTTGTCTATTCCCCATAAAACTTGCTGTAAGCACCTTTTTCGTGCTCGGTCTGCTGAGAGCCTTTATACATGGCCAGCCCATTCCAATTTCTTTAATTTAATAAAAGTGACATGGTCAAGTTCACTGTATTTGTCGTATAATTCTTTGTTTCATCGTAATCTTCAATGACCATTAATATCCATTTGTCCAAATATGTTCTTGAGTACTTTTTTTTCAAAATTAGCTGTTAACAATAGCATCATGAATTCATTCCTTCTGTAATTCACTAGCCATCTTCTCTCGTAACATCATGCTTTAAGCTCACGTGCATCTTGGCAACTTAATTCCTGGCTTCATGGGACCTGGTGTCTATCAAAGCATCTTCATGTTCTTTAGAGAAACAATAAGTCATAAAATTGTGAACAGATCTGAAACAAGATATTAGAAAACACTCAACGATGAATAGGAAACACCGTTCAATATCAGTAATAACAATTCAACATTTTAAATGTATTCTTCTTGGCATCATGGGTTATGGGTCTCCCTCTAGGCATCTTTCTTCGGCATCATGGATATCAGTGTCTTTCCTGGGACCTCATGTCTTTCTTTCCTCAGGCATACTTTTGACTAGAATCATGGGTCCAGGCATTTATCCACTTCAATTCATAGTTCCTGACATTTATTTTATCTACCTTCAAATCTTCTTTATTTCCTGTGTCTTCCTCTTAATATATTCCTTCCAGCTTCTTCATTTTCTGTGTCCTCCTCCTGGTGTACTCCTTCCAGCCTCTTCATTCATGACCTTTTCATTATCTGTGTCTTCCTCTCAGTGTGTTCATTCCAGCCTCTTCATTCATGGGCACTTCATGTTCTATGTCTTCCTCCTGATGAATTGCTTCCAGCCTCTTCCAGCCTCTTCATGTTGTGTGTCTTCCTCCTGGTGTATTCCTTCCAGCCTCTTAATTCATGGCCACTTCATTATCTGTGTCTTCCTCTGGTGTATTCATTCCAGTCTCTTCATTCGTGGGCACTTCATGTTCTATGTCTTCCTCCTGATGAATTCCTTCCAGCCTCTTCATTCATAGCCTCTTCATGTTCTGTGTCTTCCTCCAAGTGCATTCCTTCCAGCCTCTTCATTCATGGCCACTTCATTATCTGTGTCTTCCTCTGGTGTATTCCTTCCAGCCTCTTCATTCATGGCCACTTCATTATCTGTGTCTTCCCCCTGGTGCATTCTTCACAGCCTCTTCATTCATGGCCACTTCATTACCTGTGTCTTCCTCTTGGTGTATTCTTTCCAGCCTCTTCATTAATGGCCACTTTATGTTCTGTGTCTTCCTCCTGATGTATTCCTTCCAGCCTCTTCACTCATGGCCACTTCATGTTCTGTGTCTTCCTCCTGGTGTATTCCTTCCAGCCTCTTCACTCATGGCCACTTCATTACCTCTGTCTTCCTCTCAGTGTATTCCCTCTAGCCTCTTCATTCATGGCCACTTCATGTTCTATGTCTTCCTCTTGGTGTATTCCTTCCAGCCTTTTCGTTCATGGCCTTTTCATTTGTGTTGTTTTCTTGTCTTCAAATCTGATGTTACCTGTAATTTAAAACCTTTTTTATAGGAGTGATGGGGGACATGAAAGTCCATTTAGGCAACTGTAATGAAGACAGAGTCAACAATGGGTAAACACTGAATAGGAAAAAATATTAGTAATGGATAAAGATTTGTAGATCTATGTTGAAATTGTAATTATCTGAAATAAAAAAGTTGTCAGAAAAATCATAGGTGTCTCCCGAGATCAAGACACAAAATATAATTAATAATTTTGCATTAGTTAAAAGTTTGGATTCTCGCTGATGTATGTGCGAGATAAGAGAGGTGCTGTTTTTGGAAGTGACTACCGTCTTATGGTAGCAAAATTGAGGTTGAAAATTATGACAAAAATAGCACCCAAGTAAAAAATAGAAAATTCAATACAAACAAATTGAAAGACAAGAAGATTAACACAAAATTTTCTCTCGAACTGCAAAACATGTAATTCACATTATCACAAGAAAAGCCAAATCAATTTATTGAAAAATCTGGGAAATCCGAAGTATGTTGAAGTTAGGGAAGACGTTCCACGTTATAGAGAAATAGAAAACCCTGTATCTCCAAAATCATAGAATTTAATTGAGAAATGGAAAAAAATTGAATAAATTAAATTCTCTCAAACCTGGAACAAAAAAAATAACAAGGAATATAATTCCAAAACAAAGAGTAAAATGTAATTTTAGAAAAGATAAAAGAAAATGAGAAGATATTTGAGAAATAAAACCACAATAGAAACTCGATTGAAATTTTATAAAACAGTAGCCATTCCAATGTTAACATACTGTTCTGAGACTTGGCCTTTAACGATCTCTGATAAACATAAAATTGAGACAATAAAAATGAGATTTCTGAGATTTGTTGCAGGTGTATCTTTAAGAGATCAAAAGAGAAGTCAAGATATCAGAGATGAATTACAAGTGTATAATATAAATGAGAGAATATACAGAAATAAATATATATGGTTTGAACATGTACAAAGAAAGCCAAATAATCATTTATCAAAACAGTTTATTATAGACATGAAGGCCGCAAATTTGCATTTAGATTGGAGTTTCTCAGATAGCTCAATTGGTAGAGCATTTGCATAGAAAGTGAAGGGTCCTGGGTTCAAACCCCAGTGTGAGTATATATTTTTCTCTTCAAATATAATTTATCCATCATTTATATGTATGAAATGAATAATAAAAAACATTGTAAGGGATAATACTTAAATCCTCAAAAAGGAGATATATCTATATATGATAACTGGGGAGACATTGTACTGCTATCAGTACTATAAGCAAAATTGTTTCTAGAATAATCTTAAATCATTTACAAGGGGCAACTGAAAAGTTACTAAGTGGAAAACAATCAAGTTTTAGACCAGAGATCATATACTGACTTGATAAATATAATCAGAATCATCATGGAACAGTCTTTAGAATGTAGAAGTCCCTTATGTTTAGCTTTTGTGGACTTTGCTGAAGCTTTTGTCTATGAAAAGACGAGAAATATGGAAAAAGCTGACACAAAGTGGAATGTCAGAAAAGATTATTACTCTTATTAAAAGTATGTATCTCCACTTGCAGCGTATATCTGCTTCCATGTTCATGTGAAAAAATATATATAGGAACTATGAAAATAAGCATAGCTATATATTTATCAGAACATAGAAGAAACTGCAGACTAGGAGAAACAGAAAAATTGGCTGTACCAGATCATATTTTTATGAAAAATGGACATCAAATTCCATATGAGGATACTCAGGTTATAGCCTCAATATCTTATTTCCATAGACTATACAGTGAGGTCATAGAAATTTATAACAGAAGGACAATTTCAATAGAAAAGATGAAGTTATAAAACAGGCTAAAGCCTGGTATCATGAATTAAATAACAGGTGTATAAGCCGACTTAATAATGAAGGATAGAACCAAACCAATCAGATGGCTATCCAATCAGCTTTGACTTTGTTCAGCCATTCACGAACCAGTAGAAGTGTAAATACCAGGTTCCAATAGTCTTCCGCTCATACATAGCTGAGCTTCCTACCAGGAAACACTATGTAGAAGAACTCGCCACTGAAGATGCCCTCCGTATCGAAGGTGAAACAGCAATTATGGACTATGGCTTTATAACCTGGAATCTTCTAGTGCCATGAATATTTGCCATGAAAGGCTGCATTCTACAATGTGTATGAAATCTATGTATGTTGTTCATCACACAATCGGAATCTTTTTCCTGTCAGAGTGGAGTAAGACAAGGTTTTTGCTATCATCATTGTTATTTATATTGATCTTAGACGACAATGTCAAATGAATTTAATTGAAGGTGTAGAGAGATTCAATGGGATCTGAAGATAGACTTGGAACATTTAGAATATGTCGATCTTTATTTATTGGCATCCAGATTCTCTGACAACGAAAGAAAATTGAGAGATCTGGAGAGGGCAGCAACCACAGCTGGAGTACTGAATAAACAAAAAAAAAAAAACCAAAATATAGAGAGTAAATAATGTAATTGAAATGTGACTGCAGCTCAATGGTACAGAAATAGAGGAATCTGAAAAATCCCTCAAGAATAAAGTAAACGGAAAATAGCTAAAAATCCCCAAAAAAAAGGAGATACATCTATATGTAATAATTGGTGAGGCATTATACTATTATGAACCCCAAAATATTTTCCAGAATAATCTTAAAACATTTACAAGGGGCAACTGAAAAGTTACTAAGTGGAAAACAATCCACCTTTAGACTTCAGATATCATGTACTGGCCTTATAAATGTAATCAGAATCCTCGTTGAACAGTCTTTAGAATAGAGAATTCATATATTTAGCTTTTTTGGACTGTGCTGAAGCTTTTGTCTATGAAAAGACAAGAAAAATGGAAAAAGTTGACATAAATTGGGATGATAGAAAAGTTTATCACTCTTATTAAAAGTATGTATCTCCACTTGCAGTGTATATCTGCTTCCATGTTCATGTGAAAAAAATATATATAGGAACTATGAAAAGCATAGCTACATGTTTATCAGAACATAGAAGAAACTGCAGACTAGGAAAACACAGAAAAATTGGCTGTAGCAGCATACATTTTTGTGTGGAAAATGGACATTCCATATCTGCATGACGATACTCAGGGTTTAGCCACAACATCTTATTATTTCCATAGACTATACAGAGAGGACTTAGAAATTTATATAAACACAAGGACAATTTCAATAGAAAGAAAAGATGAAGATATTATAAAACTGGCTAAAGCTTGGTATCATGAATTAAAGAACAGGCATACAAGCCGACTTAATAATGAAGAGGACAGAAACAAACCCATCAGATAGCCATCCAGTCAGTTTTTTGACATTATTCAGCCATTCACGAACTAGTAGAAGTATAAATGCAAGGTTTCCATAGTATGCTTTTCATACATGGCTGACCTTTCAGACCAGGGAAAAGTATATAGGAGAACTCGCCATTGAAGATGCCTTCGGTAGTGGAGGATGAAGTAACCATGGTTTTATAGCCCAGAATCTTCTAATACCATGAATACTGGCCATGAAAGGCTGCATTCTACAGTATGAATGAAAACTATGTAAGTTGTATATCATATATGGGCAAATTTCTGAATCTTTTCCCTGTCAGAATATAGTAAGACGAGGTTTTTGCTGTCACCATCGTTATTTATATTGGTCTTAGATGACAATGTCAAATAAATTTAATCAAATATTTATATATTAAATTTGGGAATTTTTAACATTATGAGGTTCAATTAATAAGAATTAAATGAATCGTGATTTCTTCTTATCTCATACATGTTTTTTTAAACACAGCACTGCAGTATTGGCGACCCATTGTCACCATCGTCAGCTGTTTTCACGACTGTCAATTTTTTCTTTTGCCAGTAATTATCCAAACTGCCATCTGGTGTTCTTTTGAAGGAATTACTCTCCAAACTGCCATCTGGTGTTCTTTTGAATGAATCATTTTCTAAACTGTCATCTGTTGTATTTTTGAAGAACTTTGTAATCAAGCTCGGTTCGTCCTGAATCTTGAAGTTCATGGTTCTAGTATGGTTTTTTTGAATATATATTTTTTCCCAAACTGTTAAATCCAAAACTTTTGAAACATCTATCTAAACCTTTGGATTTAACAGTTTGGGAAAAAATATATATTAAAAAAAAACCATACTAGAAACATGAACTTTGAGATTCCGGACGAACCGAGCTTGATTACAAAGTTCTTAAAAAATACAACAGATGGCAGTTTAGAAAATGATTCATTCAAAAGAACACCAGATGGCAGTTTGGAGAGTAATTGCTTCAAAAGAACACCAGATGGCAGTTTGGATAATTACCGGCAAAAGAAAAAATTGACAGTCGTAAAAACAGCCGATGATGGTGACAATGGGTTGCCGATACTGCAGTGCTGTGTTTAAAAAGACATAGAAGTATGAGGTAATAAGAAATCACGATTCATTTAATTCTTACTAATCAAATATGTAGAGGCATTCAATGGGATCTGATTGGTAGACTTGAAGATCTAGAATATGCCGATGATCTTTATTTATTGGCATCCAGATTCTCTGATATTGAAAGAAAACTGAGATATCTGGAGAAAGCAGCAACCACTGCTGATGTGCCTGAATAAACAAAAAGCCCAAATAATGAGAGTAAATAATACAACTGAAATGTGATTGCACCTCAATGGTACAGAGATAAAGGAATCTGGAAAAAAAACTCTAGGATGAGAGAAAATAGTAAAAAATCCCCAAAACAGGAGATACATCTACATGTAATAATTGGAGAGACATTGTGCTACTATAAACTCCAAGCAAAATGTTTCTGAGATTAATCTTCAATCATTTACAAGGGGCAACTGGAAAGTTGCTAGTGGAAAACAATCCACCTTTAGACTTCAGAGATCATGTACCGACTTTATAAATGTAATCAGAATCATCATGGAACAGTCTTTAGAATGGAGAAGTCCCTTATGTTTAGCTTTTGTGGACTTTGTTGAAGCTTTTGTCTATGAAAAGATGAGAAATATGGAAAAAGTTGACAATTGGAATGTCAGAAAAGAGTATTACTCTTATTAGAAGTATGTATCTCCACTTGCAGCGTATATCTGCTTCCATGTTCATGGGACAAAACATATATAGGAACTATGAAAAGAAGCATAGCTAGCTATATGTTTGTCAGAACATAGAAGAAACTGCAGACTAGGAGAAACAGAAAAATTGGCTGTAGCAGAGCACATTTTTATGGAAAATGGACATCTGTACGAGGATACTCAGGGTTTAGCCACAATATCCAATTATTTCCATACAGAGAGGGCATAGAAATTTATAAACATAAGGACAATTTCAATAGAAAAGATGAAGTTATAACTCCGCCATGGCCGGTCCCAAGCCCGGATGAGAAAGGAGGAGGGGGAGGAGTAACAACCTCGTAAAAAAAAAACCAGGGTTCAGTTGGCTCCGACTGATAGTACTCTGTAAGGGCCCCTAGCCAGGGTTACGGTGAAGACCTCATGGCAGATTCGGCGCAGAAGGAGTCCTTCATCACGGCAGATCTGGCGGAAGTGGCAACCCTCTAGATGGGGTTAGTACATCCAGAAGCTGGACCTAAAGCTTTGAGGTGGCAGCCCCACCAATGGTCTACTCTGCATAGCGTTGGTACCGCGAATAGAGGAAAACATATTACTCGTATTCTTCACAATGGAAACTCGGACGGACTTAACCAAAGACGACCTCAGCGTAGAATTAAGGACAAACATTCTTTTTACGCAACAGGCAACTCTTGCCTAAACCAGGAAGTGAAGAAGAAGATGAAGTTATAAAACTGGCTAAAGCCTGGTATCATGAATTAAGTAACAGGCATATAAGCCGACTTAATAGTGAAGATACAGAAACAAACCAATCAGATGGCCATCCAGTCAGCTTTGACTTCGTTCAGCCATTCACAAACTGACGCAAGTATAAATATCAGGTTCCAATAGTCTGTTATTCATTCATGGCTGAGCTTCCAACCAGGGAACACAACATAGAAGAACTCTCTTTTGAAGACGTCCTCCATAGCCGTGGATGAAACACAATGGCTTTATAGCCCAGAATCTTCTAATGCCATGAATATCTGCCATGAAAGGCTGCATTCTACAATATGTATGGAAACTATGTATGTTTTACATCACACTAGGGCAATCTGAATCTTTTCCTGTCACAGTGGATTAACACAAGGTTGTTTGCTGTTACCATTATTATTTATATTGGTCTTAGATGACATAATACCAAAGATGAAGAGGTATTCAAGAAGATCTGAACAGTAGACTTGAAGATCTAGAATATGTTGTCGATGTTCGTTTATTGGCACACATATTCTCTGGCATTGAAAGCAAATTAAGAGTTCTGGAGAAGGCAGCAGGCACAGCTGGACTATGCCTGAATAAACAAAAAAACCAAAATAATGAGAGTAAATAATGCAACTGAAATGCGATTGCAGCTCAATGGTAATGAAATAGAAGAGATAGTCGAAGTCAATAATTTAGGAAGCATGATATAAAAAAGATGATCAGAAGAAGATATTAAGGTTAGAATTAGAAAATCAAAAGCTGCTTCTCACAATTATCACCCATATGGAGATCTAAACAAGTCTCAATTAGAACTGAATTAAAAATTCAATAGCAATGCGAAAAGTGTATTGCTGTATGGCTGTGAACAATCACAAGTACATATAAACAGATGCTTGAGGTTTATTTTGAGAGTCTGGTGGTTATAAACCACATCAAATGAGAAATTGTGGAAGATAACATCACAGAATGACATCTGGATGAAGATTAAATATCGCAAATGGAAATGATTGGACACACTCTCAGAAGAGAACTAGACAGTGTGCAGAAGAGAGCACTGGAAAGGAATCCACAGGGATTGCCTAGAAAGAAGCGGAAGACCAAATATTATTCAGTGTACCACTGTAACCACAGAAACTGAACAAAGAAAACTTTGGAATAAAGCCAGAAATTTGGCAAGAAACAGAGTCCAGTGGTTTGCTTTCACAAAAGCCCTATGCTTCCAAGAGGAGTGATGTTCTCCGATGATCCATAATGTGAATTCTGTAAAAAAAAAACAAAAAAATGATTAATGAAACAAATTATGAGAAACATGTTTTTGAGCAAAATAAATGACAGTCTAATCCCTTCTTGTAGATCTGCAGCAACTGGTGACCTGAAACAAAAAGCAAACAACATATTAGTATATGAATATGGTTTGAGGAAGATGCACAATGCATCGTCCTCTTTTTATGCAAGACATAGCAATGTTGCCACACCTTGCAAACCACAGACCACCCTGCACATAAGCACAGATAGGAGTGATAGAGCCAGCATCATTGTCGACTTCTTAAACATAAACCCTACCTAAAAACACTCTGGCCGACAAATGATGCCTGAAATGCAATATCATAAAAAAAAAAAGATCCGTGCAGCAGACCAGGAGAGACGTGGGTCAGGTGGGGTCTTACCTGGTGGACTACATCTGTCCTGGTCTGTGCGCAGATCATGATGGTTACAGCATCATTTCAATGATCATAGCAGCAGGTGCGCAGAGATGTAGTTCAGGGGGGGACTTGCCTGGACTTCATCAGTGCTGTTTAGTGCGCAGACCAGATGCTTGCAACATCACATCTACGAAGCTCCTAGCACCATACTCGCAGAGACGTAGCGTCAGGGGGGAACACCCTTTGCTATGTCAGTACTCGTTCGGTGCTCAGATCTTTTCCCTGAGTGTCAGCGAGGTCTGCAAATACCAGACCAGCCAAATTGTAGATCCAGAAAACAGAATTATTTCATTCCGTAATCTGGATTTGGTTTAGCTCTGTTTTAACCTGGGCATTAGCAGCATTAAACCAGAAGCACTGACACTCGTACGCGCAATGTACTGCTGTGCGTGGTTGTCTGTGGTTTTTTTGGTTTTATCTTCTCCTACTGTTAGATGAGGATATCTCCCACGATGTTTGTTGTTTTCCAACGATGGAAGGCTGCTACATGGCCTCGGTCACAACCGAGACCGTTTTCACCCCTTAAAAGGGGCTCCTAACTGCCATTAAAAGACTAGCTATCTACACCAGACCTGCAAACAAACAAATGCACACATTATAACACCACCATTAAATGCACAAATTGTTTACTTGCCCTGAGAAGAGATCTAACCTACAAGTTACAAGTTATTGGGGCGGGGGGGAAAGGTATAATGTTCATTTTGAGGCTATTATCTTTATTATCTTAATATATAAATATTATGTGTCACATTGTTTGTCCGCGATGGAATCCTAAACTACTGAACCGATTTTAATAAAATTTTGCATACTGTGTGCAGTTTGATCCAACTTGAGACTTAGGGTAGTTTATAACTAAATTTATAGTCGCATTATTTTTTATTGCAAATTTGTTTATTATTTAACAAAGAGTTATAATTATCTGTGAGTTCCATACGATTCTAACAGTTGGTGATGTAAGGTAATTTGGTAAGGTAATTGGTTTATTATTTAACAAATAAAGATCCAGATGGTTGTGCTTTTTGTTGCAACCGCGAATTTCAATTGAATTACAAATATTTATTATTTCATAATTTAAGTGTGTTCAGTGTTTATTTTATTTTCAATATTATTAATTTCGTGTGTAAGTATTAGTTTTAAGTAATCTGGCTGAAAGACAACAACTTAATTTAAATTTTTAACGTATACCTTAGCCACAGCAACACGTGGCCGGGACTTCTAGTATCATATACATTTTAATCTCTCATCCTATTGAAATCATATACAGCCAATTTGAATGCAAAATAACTTGCTAATAACTAAATATTAACAATTTAATATAGAATTAAGTGCAAAAGTGATCTATCTCTATAGAGTGGAAAAATTATCTAACACATATTTAAATAAAAATGTTACAATAAGAAATAGAAAATACATATTGAGCACTGATTCAGTGAGAAAAATGTCTAACTTAATCAGTTTTCAGTATTCAATTCCCATTTAATGTTATTTTGTTACATAAGAGTGACACTGATTCAAAATTACAAAAATATAATAAAATGAATGGGGTAATACGAAGACATTGTGGTAAACAGATGAGGACAGAGACAAAAGTAAGATTACATAACATCACATCAAAAGCTGCTCTAAAATACGGAAGTGAAATTTGGATTTTAAATAAAAGAAACTCTCATAAACTTCAAGTAAGCCAAATGCGCTTCTTACGATCATTGTTAGGAGTTAATAGACTGGATCACCAAAGGAACACTACTATCAGAGGAAAACTTGGAGGAACAAGTTCAAATGAAGATATACAAAGATACCAACAAGAATGGAAAAATCATCTGAGGAGAATGGCAAGAAATAGACTTCCAAAATTGGCATTCCAATATACCCCAACCAAGGAAGACCAAAACATCGGTGGAAAGATCAAGACCATCTTCGCTAGGTTTACCGTACAGGCCTCGTGGCCTAAAACGAATTTGTCCATGATGATGATGATGATGATATATATATATATATATATATTCATAAAAAGTGACTCTTATACAGGCCTTCATAGGCCTTTGAAGTAATAGGAGTTTCCCATCTTTATAGACTATCAGCACCAGATGTCAGCCATATTGCCAACCCTGGTTAAGGTCCAACTTTACTCCCAGAACAAACGTCTGGTACTAATTTCCGTTAGAGGCTGAGTCGACCCTAGGGGGATGGTACAGTCAGAAGGTTTGGGCCAATTTTAAAAATCCTGATCCCACTGGGAATCGAACCCTGACGGTCCAGCTTGTAGCACATTGCCTTAACGACTATGCTACGGCATGCTCCCATACATATACATACCTAAGTATAATAATAATCACCTAAGCCTACTACGAAATTATTAATTACTTTGGTGATCAAGTTTTAACCCAGCATTTGTCTTGGCAATTGAGATAAACCTGTCAGTTTGTGATCAGCACCAAGGCTTGAACTCGGAACTTCCCAAAAACAATTCAAAACGCTGTCTTAACAAGAGAGAAAAAAACTTCAGGTTGATCTAAACCCCGGACTTTCAGAATGCAAGTCTCAAACTCAGGTTGACGGATGAGGAAAACTAAGAGACTTGAACGCGGAACCTCCCGAAAACTAGTCTCAAACATTGCCTTAATAATTGACGAAAAGCAGAAAAAAATGTCGAGTCGTGGTCGAAACCGGGACCTGAACTCTGTAACTCCCGAATACAATTGATGTAATAAAGATGTTTTCTACTAAAATTAGAACGAAGCCCGGTAAAATACCAGTGTACAATGCGGTATATTTAGTGAAATATTTACCTTGAATCGAACCGCCATACCTCCTGCTGTTGTGCATTCTAATTGCATCCAAAATTTCGGGATCGGACGGAATAATTCAAACCAGAGCACTTAAAAATAATCGCGTTTTTCGGAGCCGGCAAAACAGCAAAAAAAGGCGCTCATTTTGAAATCTTCTCTCCGATGCGATGACTAAAAGAGCGGTCATTTTGTAATATCCTCCCTGATTGGTTGATAACTAAAGAGCGGTTGTTTTAAAATCTTTTCTGTGATTGGCTCATTACTCGAAGATTCAGAGCATAAGTAAACTAAGTCCAGCATGTCATTTTTGGATGAAACAAAATGTTAAAAATCACTAATCCATAATGAATTCTCTTTACAAACTCGCCTGATATTTTAAGCAAATAAAATAATATATACCCACACAACCTGCGGGTACAACAATACAATTTACAAAAAAAAAAAAAACATGGCGCGACGTGCCTAGAATACACTTGGCCTACCAGCCGTCTGCTGGCTTCACATCCACATGTGTTAATCACAGAAGTGTACGATCATCCAATCAGTTTAGGGATGACCTGGTCAGCATGTCGGGTCCCCCAGTCACACTCGTTAATTATTGTAGCTATAAACATGCTTGTTGGGCGTAAATTCTAACTTACTGGCACCATAGGTTCATGACCTCTCCATACATCCTTATCCTGAGTTAATGTTTTCCAATCATTCCCTGTATAATCTACTTCCCTCAAATCATAGTTAATGTCATTCTCCCAACTCATTCTTGGTCTGGGCACTTTCCCTCTGGTTTTCTTACAAGAAGCTTCCATGCACGTCTTTCGTGCCACATGTCCTGCCCATCGCAGTCTACGAGACTTAACTGTTATTATAGCTGGCTTCCTATAAAGACGATTTAGTGCACTGCTATGTAGTCTTCTCCATTCACCTGTCTGTTCATCTCTCTTTGGTCCAAAATGTTTCCTAAGAACTTTATTCTCAAATATTCGTAATATTTTCTCCTCCCTTAAAGTAAGAGTCCATGTTTCGCATCCATACAATGTAACAGGTAGAACTAATTCTCTCAAATCATGGCTAACGTTATACTATTCTGCGAGTAAAAGTTTTCTCTCATAGGGACTCGAGCCAACGCATGTTTTCTAGCTCTGCATCAAAGCATGATGCGTTAAATTGCTGGGCTACCAGGCGGGTATAATGCAATTTATGACTAGGACTCAGAAGTTGAGGACCTATAAAATATCTATAAAGGACCTTTAAAAATACCTAAATATCTCCTTAAAATACCCAAAAACTGAAAGAAAAAAGATGTAAAAAGGCAATTCAGATTATTATTCTTCCTTTCATGTGACAGACCTAGCGGGTCTGTTATGATCTCAATCCAACGTTTAAAGGGTCTGCCCAAGGATCTCTTGCCTGGTGGCTGGTAATTTAAGATTTGACGTGGTATTCTTGTTCGGCTCATTATTCTTATGAGAGAGTTGTTTCTGTATTTTTGTACGTATTACATGATTGATTCTGTTTGTAATTCCTTTGAGAATCTCAGAATTCCTTTTAATTAAAATTAAAAAAAAAAGTTTAAACTGCATTTTTAATGAATATAATAAAGTTTAAAAAGCATAAAATTCTAGTAAAATGCGACATACATTGCGAAAAAAAAATTATGACAATCTTTCTTCTTTCATACTCTGTTATTATTTTCTAATTCAACATCGTTTGAAAAAGGAATTCTGTGTTAATTATAAAGAAAGTGCTTGGATAATAATAGAATGAACGATTTTTTCCCGCCTGGAATGAATTCAGCGAACCGCAATGGATACCAGGTGGTCAGTAGGCTGGTAATAAATATTGGAGCATTTTGTGAGGGTTCAATTATTTCTCGCGGAACAAAAATGTTTGCAATCTATTGATTTGGTGTTTATTTGATGAAAATCCATTATGTTTCGTGATTAATTTTTAACTTTAGAATTTTATTTTATTTAATCACTAAAAAAACATGTTTGCAATGTGAAAAGTTATTTGAAAAGTATAACTAGGTAGTTTATAAAAGAAGTTGGAATTGAGACGAGACTCTGGATTCATTAATTATACAAATGGTATAAACGTAGTCAAAAGAAGGTAAAGTTGCAACAAAAAAAGAAAGGGGGCTAGAAAAGGACCAATAAGTCAAAAGAAGTAAAAGGAAAGGACAAATAAAACCCACCATTTTCTGGCCTACAATGACCCAATATATATATATATATATATATATATATATATATATATATATATATATATATATATATATATATCCATCCATAGTAATTTGCCCGAAGGCAGGTCCTTCACTGCAATCGTAGCATTTTCATGCTATGCATGCAGCTTTACTAGGGAATTGTAGGTGTGGTAGCTTCCCGTTGCTTTCCACACCGGTGAAAGATGATGATGATAATGATAAGGATGATGATGATGGCCATATGATTTCGGGGACCGTTTGAGCCTCAAAGTTTTCCTGACATTTGTCTTACAGGCGAGGAAAACCCCCGATAAAAACCTCACCCAGAAAAACTGTCCCGACCGGGGATCGAACCCGGGCCCGCTGCCTGACAAGGCAGCACGCTACCTCGAGACTACAGCGGTGGACAATATATATATATATATATATATATATATTCTGCCCGAGAGCAGGTCTTTCACTGCAATCATAGCATTTGCAGCTTGACTAGGGAATCATAGGTGTGGTAGCTTCCCGTTGCTTTCCACGCCGGTGAAGGATGATGATCGGATGATTTTCGGGGACGTTGGGCCCTAAGATTCCTGACATTTGTCTTAGAGGTAAGGAAAAATCCCGAAAAAACCTCACCCAGGAGCCTGTCTCGAGAGGGAATCGAACCCGGGCCTGCTGCGTGACAAGGCAGCACGCTACCTCGAGACCACAGCGGTGGACTTATATATATAGAAGGCTAAAAAGGTATGGACACGTAAGAAGAATGCAGGATGGAAGACTACCAAATGCTGTCTATGCATGGAAAGTTGAAAGGAGCAGAAAGAACAATATGGAAGAATAACATTCAAAATTCAATGAGGAAATTTGGTTTAACACGAAGAGAGAGGGGACAGAACGTTAATTAAGGAAAATTGTAAATGTTTGTTGCAAACTGATAGTCTGTAAATTCCTAGTCATTTATGTATTTAAAAAAAATTCATGTTAATTACTATGATTGGTTGGAGATTGGCATTTTGTGGAAGAAATACTCTGCATGCAAGAATAGTAATTAGAGATGAAATTATTGAACAAGTATCCCACTTTAAATATTTAGCATGTGACATCAGCTATGGGTATGATAAAGATATTGAACACAAAACACATCAGTTTCAAGCTATTTGTGGTACAATAAATAGAACATTGAATAATAAAGCCCATAAACAAACAAAATTAAAATTTTATAAAACAATGGCTGTCCCTGTCCTTTTGTATGGGAGTGAATCTTGGATTACCACAACCAAACAAGAAAGTAAAATCCAAGCAGCCGAGATGAAATTTTTAAGAAGAGTAAAATGCTGCACTAGAATGGACCAGATAAGAAACGAGGATATCCGTGAAGAACTGCAGATCTATTCCATAAAAGAAAAGATATTTAACAACAAGATACAGTGGAAATAAGATGTAGAAAGAATGGAAGAAAGTAGATTACCAAATAAAATCTTCCATTTTTTCCAAGAGGAAGAAGAGATGTCGGACGTCCTCGGAAGAAATTCTTAGATCTATTAGTGAAGACGGAACAGGCAACTCTTGCCTAAATCAGGAAGTGAAGAAGAAGAAGAAGGTTGGAGAAAACCCTCAATGATGAGGAAAATTCTCAATAAATATATATTACGCCTCACCTTCAGACATAAAATGAAAACAAGATTTTTCTTCAATTTCAAGTCCTCATTATAAATAGCAAAATTTGTTTCATGATAGCAGTGACTCGACCTACTTTTACTGGTATTGACTGTACTAGAGCTACATAATATAAACATTAAGAAGGTGCTTAGGTTATGCATCATAGAGAACGAATTGCTTACAAAGCAATGAAACGATATAAGATAAAGCTTGTCCTATCGCATGCACGTGTGGCAGTTTACTATACGTAAGATAAGATACTCGGAACATCAACTACCGATGTACTCCGCTTGTTTACTGAATTAAACATTATTTACTGCGTGTGTCTTTCATTAAATCTTTCGAGAATGGGGAAGGTTTACAACTCAATGGTATTAATAAGCTGTTAGTTTATGCTGATGATGTAGTATTATTGGGCGATAGCGCACACACTATTGAGTAACACTAAGAAATTAGGACTGGAAGTAAATATCAATAAAACTAAATATATGGTCACACGTAGAAATACATTATATAATGGAAATGGACAGCTAATGACAAATGAGGGAAATTTTGAGGAAGTGGCTGAATTTAAATACCTAGGAACAATAATCACAAATAGGAATGAGATGCACAAAGAAATTAAACATAGGCTCAATTCTGGAAATGTGTGCTATTATGCATTGCAGGGACTCTTGATGTCCCAACTCCTTTCAAAAAACGTTAAACTGAAAATATATAAAACTACTATTCTACCAGTTATATTGTATGGATGCGAAACATGGACTCTTATATTAAGGGAGGAAAGGAGATTACAAGTATTTGAGAATAAAGTACTTAGGAAAATGTTTGGACCAAAGAGAGATGAACTGATAGGTGAATGGAGAAGACTACTTTACAATGAACTACACGGTCTTTATAGGAAGCCAAATATAATAAGGACAGTTAAGTCTCGTAGACTGCGATGGGCAGGACATGTTGCACGAATGGAGAATGAAAGACTTGCATGGAAGCTTCTTGTAGGAAAGCCAGAGGGAAAATGCCCAGTTGGTAGACCAAGAATGAGGTGGGAGAACAACATTAACTATGATTTGAGGGAAGTAGATTATACAGGGAATGATTGGAAAACATTCGCTCAGGATAGGGATGTATGGAGAGCTTATATCTGCGCGGCCATGAACATTTTAGTTCAGGAGAACTGCTCCTAATGATCCGATTTTACTAGTTAACGAACTCTGCCTTACTTTTTTAAAAACGTATTTACTATAGCCTATATCAAATTTGGAATGGAAACTCTAAGGAAACCCAGAGGTAAAGCGTTCGGTAGGTAGACCAAGAATAACATTAACTATAATTTGAGAGAGGTAAATTATACAGGGGATGATTGGAAAACAGTTGAGGATAGGGATATGTGGACAACTTAAGTCCGCGCGGCATGAATCTCCGATCCAATAGATCCAAAGAATTAGTTACGTGCCTAGCCTGTACTTGTTTTACTCGGTGTATAGTTTGTGTTTTTTTAACCTAAAATTACTAACTGGAACCCATAAGTTCATGGCCGCGCGGACATGAACTCTCCATATATTCCTATCCTGCGCTAATGTTTTCTAATCATTCCCTGTATAATCCAATTCCTCAAATCATAGTCATGTTATTCTCTCACCTCATTCTTGGTCTACCAACCGGGCGTTTTCCCTCTGGTTCTCCTACAAGAAGCTTTCATGCACATCTTTCATTCCTATATAGTTTTATGTATTTTCAGTATATTTTTTTAAAGGAGTTTGGACGACAAGAGTCCCTGTAATTCATAACAGCACGCATTTCCAGAATTGAGCCTATGTTTAATTTCTTTGTGCATCTCATTCCTGTTTGTGATTATTGTTCCTAGGTATTTGAATTCAGCCACTTCCTCAAGATTTCTCTCACTTGTCATTAGCTGTTCATTTCCATTATACAATGTATTTCTATATTTTAACATATATTTAGTCTTATTGATATGTCCCAATTTCTTAGTATTATATTACTCTATTTACAAAATTCGTCCTATCACAGAGTTGTCAGCACTCGGAATCTTCGAAAAAAAATATCAGAGCAACAAAAAAATGTCAAACAAAATTATATAATTTTCACTTTGTACTCAATAAATAACTTATATTTAATTTACGTAATTTATTTTAACACCGAGCGAGTTGGGTCAAGCTGTAGCGTTTGATACTCGTATTGGGAGGTTCCGGGTTCAAGTCCCAGTGCCGACAAACCTGATTGAGATTTTTCCTGGTTTTCCTCCCACGTCAAGGCATGTGCTGGGTTTTAATTCAATAATTTAATATTATTCATTTCAAAACATTTAATGAAAATAAAATCATATTTAAATATATTAAATGAAAAGACGCTAGGTGACCTGGATGTTAGAGACGTCTTTAAATAAAAAAAATATATATTTGATAATTATGTATACATTTTATTATTAAAATAAATATTATGTTACCTATTTTTAAAACTTATTTTACAATTTTATTGTTTCTTAAGCGCCTAAATACATTATTGGAGCCTATAAATCAGGTGTGTAACAATGGCGGTAGAGTTAAGCATTGTTGTACATGTAGGCAGAATAAAAATGGCTTTCACAGAAGAAGCCTTTTGGCTTCATTTGTTCAATTACTACGCTATCAAAAAGTATCGATGCCGAATATATTAATAGCTTTAAATATAACATTTGAAGCGCTGCAAACAATCTAAACAAATATATTTTAAATATAATTCTCAGTCGAGAAAGATATAGAGTTAAAGATTATAATTATTAAAATTTATATTAAGTTGTGTTGTTGAAATAGTGATGCAACTCCTCCATGTTGGAAATATTATTACTAATAAATTATAACTGAAACTTTATTGTCTTTTACATATAAAATTATCTAACTCAGCGAGGATCCGAGTTCTTGTAAAATTTAATTTTCTGGAGTTAGAACTTTGCGCATTAGCTGATTTATATTTTAATATAGGTCGTTATAAAATACGATAAGACAAATTTTATTATCGACAAGTTTCGCAAAATTAGTGGTAGAACATTTTTAAAATATTTCAGAATAATTTAATACATGAAATTATAATTTCTACTTATTTATGTGAAATATAATTATAATACTCACAAAAAAATCAATTCACTGCGCCCTGAAGATATTTCTTCTTAAAAATACGACACATTACAAAATCGCGCACAATAACCCTTCAAGCTGTTGATTCTGCGGCCTCCAAAGTAGAAGTACGGAAGGAAGACGAGGCTATTTCCGGTTTCAAGAAGCACCCTATTGAATGTTGGGTAATTGAAAACAATACAGTCGATACAGGGATTAAGAGATGTTACGTCATTGGCATCTTCATTAGAGACATTTTAAACACACCGCCATCTATAATCCATAAGAGAATCTAATTTATTTGTAGATGGCAGCACTTTCTTTTTTACAATTTGAATTTTTTTAATGTATTTTCAAAATGTATTTCATCAATTTCGAAAATTAATTGTCTGTATCACTTTGTCCTTATGGCAATCCTCTAATAAGTTTTATATAATATATCATAATTTGACAAGCGGATAGGCCGAGGATTTCTGGCGCGAAAAGTTAAAACTATTTCTATACAAATGTTTCATATCTATATTTTATATCGACTGCATTTCATTAACTCTGCATAACCCCAATTTAAAAAAAAATCACATATTTAGATATAAATATATAAATCACGTACATATTTTATATCGACCGCATTTCATTAACCCTGCAGAATCCCCAATTAAAAAAAAAACTTACATTTAGACATGGTGCATGCTATTATAAAAGTTGTACGCTACAATATTGACATTGTTCAACTTATTAAAACAGTTATTTCCCTACAGATGTCATGAATGGTATGAGGCATCTAGTAGCCAATTAAAGTATTATTAGGAAATTGAAGGTCGGTAAATTGTCCTTATAGCACTCTTACATGAATCTAAAAATGTTCAGATTTGAGTCCCACCTCCCGGAGGACACATAATCACATGAAAGTCAAATTAATAATTTAGTTAACGACAGCTGAAGTTTTCGGATTTAGAATGACAGTGTTTGCCATCTCTCTATTACCAGCCTCACTGCACCATGCCACATGTCCTGCCCATCACAGTATACGATACTTAACTATTTTTATTATATCTGGCTTCCTATGAATATCATGTAGATCACTGTTATACAGTCTTCCTCATTCGCCTGTCTGTTCAACTGTCTTCGATCCAAAAATTTTCCTAAGAACTTTATTCTCAAATACTCGTAATCTTTTCTTCTCCCTTAAAATCCATATGACTCGGAGAATAAAAACAAGAAGAAATCATCATCATCTGCATTCATGGATTAGGCCTGTTGACCCGTTCCGACTTCAGCCCATCTCTTTCTAGGTCTGCCCACATTTCGGGTGCCTTTAGGTTTGTATTTTGTTATTTGTTTTGGATATCTATCTTCATTCATTCTGTCTATGTGTTGCTTCCATTTTTGTCTATATGTATCTATTTTATCAGTTATTGCAAATATTTCAAGTTCCTGTCTTATTTCTGTGTTCTTGATTCTGTCTTCCTTAGTGCACCCTTTAACAGATCTCAAAAATTTCATTTCTGCCGCCGTTATCCTACTTAGATCTTGTTTTTTATATATCCAAGCTTCTGATCCATAGAGCAGTACCGGTACTGCCAATGTTTTATAAAATTTCAATTGCCCCGACCGCCCGGGTCCACTGCGTGACAAGGCAACACGCTACCTCGAGACTACAGCGCTGGACTCCCTCAAATCATGTTATTTTCCCACCTCATTCTTGATCTACCAACTGGGCGTTTTCCCCCTGGTTTTCCTACAAGAAGCTTCCATAGACACAGCTTATTGTTAATGTTAGAATTACAACTTCATATTGGGGCACGCCGTAGCGTAGTTGTTAAGGCAGTCCGCTAAAACCGGAACATCGAGGTGGGATCACGATTTTTAAACTGACCTAAATATTCAGGCGGCGCCATGACCTTGGGTTGACTCACCCTCTTACGGAAATGAGTACTTAGACACTTGTTCTAGGGATAAAGGCGGCCATAGGGCTGTTATCAAGTGCTGATTGTTTAAAAAAGTGAAGCCTCCTACTATTCCCAAGGGCCTCCTAAGACTTGTAACAAGATTATTTTACTTACTTACTCACTGGCACTATCGAACCCGTAGGTTAATGGCCGCGCGGACATAAGCTCTCCATACATCCCTATCCTGAGCTAATGCTTTCCAATCATTCCCTGTATAATCTACTTCCCTCAAATCATAGTTAATGTTATTCTCCCACCTCATTCTTGGTCTACCAACTGGGCGTTTTCTCTCTGGCTTTCCTACAAGAAAGCTTCCATGCAAGTCTTTCATTCCCCATACGTGCAACATGTCCTGCCCATCATCGCAGTCTACGAGACTTAACTGTTCTTATTATATCTGGCTTCCTATAAAGACCACGTAGTTCATTGTTATGTAGTCTTCTCCATTCACCTGTTTGTTCATCTGTCTTCGGTCCAAAAATTTTCCTAAGTACTTTATTCTCAAATACTTGTAATCTCCTTTTCTCCCTTAAAGTAAGAGTCCATGTTTCGCATCCATATAATATAACTGGTAGAATAATAGTTTGATATATTTTCAGTTTAACGAGATTATTTTATATTATTATTATTATTATTATTATTATTATATTATTATTATTATTATTATTATTATTATTATTATTATTATTATTATTATTATTATAACTTTAATTAAAGAAAATTTGTGAATGTTTGTTACAAACTGATAGTCTGTAAGTCTGTAGTCATTTATGTATTTTTTTAAACTATGTTAATTATAAGATAAGTTGGAGAAAACCTCAATGAAGAGGACAATTCTCAAAATGAATGAATTATTATTATTATTAAATAAATTATTATTATTATTATTATTATTATTATTAAGAGGTGGGAGAATAACATTAACTATAATTTGAGGGAAGTATATTATACAGGGAATGATTGGAAAGCATTAGCTCAGGATAGGGATGTATGAGGAGCTTATGTCCGCGCGGTCATGAACCTACGGGTTCGATAGTGCCAGTGAGTAAGTATTATTATTATTAAATAAATTATTATTATTATTATTAAGAGGTGGGAGAATAACATTAACTATGATTTGAGGGAAGTACATTATACAGGGGATGATTGGAAAATATTAGCCCAGGATAGGGATGTATGGAGAGCTTATGTCCGGGCGGTCATGGACCTACGGGTTCGATAGTGCCAGTGAGTAAGTATTATTATTAAATAAATTATTATTATTATTATTATTATTATTATTATTATTATTATTATTATTAAGAGGTGGGAGAATAACATTAGCTATGATTTGAGGGAAGTACATTATACAGGGGATGATTGGAAAACATTAGCCCAGGATAGGGATGTATGAAGAGCTTATGTCGCGCGGTCATGAACCTACGGGTTCGATAGTGCCAGTGAGTAAGTATTATTATTATTAAATAAATTATTATTATTATTATATTTATTATTATTATTATTATTATTATTATTATTATTATTATTATTATTATTATTATTATTATTATTAGGTGGAGTAGATGGATAGAGACGAGCGGAGAAGAAAAAAAAACTGTAGGCACAGAAAGATGTGTAAACATTAAAATCTGTATAAAAATGAATAAATAAATTATAATAATATATTATATCATTATTATTATTATTATTATTATTAAACTGTTATTATTTGTTACTTATTATTTTATTATACTGTCATTGTATTATTATTATTACGGTAGTAGTATTCCTTATTATCGTTATTATTGATTTTCGAAATTTTGAAGTTAATCCAATATTTAATACGTTATGGTTTATGTAAGGATTATTAGAGGTTTATATTTATAAAGAGGTAAAACGCCCATTAGCTCAAGATAGGGATGTGCGGAGAGCTTATGTCCGTGCGGCCATGAACCTACGGGTTAGATAGTGTCATGAGTGGAAATATAAAGTTTGAAAAATTTTGGTTAATGAACACGTGGACACAGTCTGAGACATGGCAACACCGGCCTTTATTGATCGTCTCCGGTCAATCGAAATGGCTCTGTATAAAATTTCAATTACTTTTACACCTTGTATTGTTTTTAATATTTACACGAAATCTTTCAAACTAATATAAAAAATAAACGTTTTCAGATGATCTTGGATAAATTTGCTATTAAAATATGCTATTGAAATACCTCTGAGCTGTTCGGCTTAATATATATTTTATTTTATTTCGCAAAGTTTTTAATCATTTCACATTTACATTATAAATACAGTTTATTAATGTTGTCAGGATTTGGTACACTTGAGCAAGGTCACGCGAACATCTCTACCTAGCGATTGTCTTTTGTTCGATGGCAACACCGCTTGCATTCTTATCTTGAGGTCCCAGACAATATCTGTAAAAGTCTGATGTTTGTGAACAAGAGCTGTAATGCGATTTTAGCAGCTATTACAGTTAACAAACTAGCAGTTATAACTGTTAATAACCTATGTTTATAACAGTTTATACAAATGTCTTAAACTTAAAAGATAACAAAAGGGTTATCCTAACTTTAGTTATACATTTTTTTTGTTTAGAATTATTATTGATTAGGTCATATTTTGGTTAGTTTTTAAAATTTCTTGGTTTAAACTTGATATTTAATGTTTTGTGCCGGATAGTTGTGACCAGACATAACTGTTATACGGTTATAAATGCTCACTATTTGCTTGGCAGTGTGAGAACTGATCTATAGTTCAGCTAGGGATTCTATGCCAGGAGTACTTACTTACTTACTCACTGGCACTATCGAACCCGTAGGTTCATGGCCGCGCGGACATAAGCTCTCCATACATCCCTATCCTGAGCTAACGCTTTCCAATCGTTCCCTGTATAATCTACTTCCCTCAAATCATAGTTAATGTTATTCTCCCACCTCATTCTTGGTCTACCAACTGGGCGTTTTCTCTCTGGCTTTCCTACAAGAAGCTTCCATGCAAGTCTTTCATTCCCCATACGTGCAACATGTCCTGCCCATTGGAGTTTACGAGACTTAACTATTCTTATTATATCTGGCTTCCTATAAAGACCATGTAGTTCATTGTTATGTAGTCTTCTCCATTCACCTGTCTGTTCATCTGTCTTTGGTCCAAAAATTTTCCTAAGAACTTTATTCTCAAATACTCGTAATCTCCTTTCCTCCCTTAAAGTAAGAGTCCATGTTTCGCACCCATATAATATAACTGGTAGAATAATAGTTTTATATATTTTCAGTTTAACGTTTTTTGAAATGAGTTGGGACATCAAGAGTCTCTGCAATGCATAATAGCACGCATTTCCAGAATTGAGCCTATGTTTAATTTCTTTGTGCATCTCATTCCTATTTGTGATTATTATTCCTAGGTATTTGAATTCAGCCACTTCCTCAAAATTTCCCTCATTTGTCATTAGCTGTACATTTCCATTATATAATGTATTTCTACGTATATTTAGTTTCATTGATATTTACTTCCAGTCCTAATTTCTTAGTTCTACTCAATAGTGTATGTGTGTGTTTTGTCCTTTAGTATCTCCTCGCTATCGGCCAATAATATTACATCATCAGCATAAACTAACAGCTTATTAATACCATTGAGTTGTAAGCCTTCCTCATTCTCTAAAGATTTAATGGCATGCTCTAGTACAAAATTAAATAGCAGAGGAGATAGTGCATCTCCTTTCATTGTAGCAATAAGGTATGTTAATTTTTTCACAAGAAGTGCCTTGGAATTGAATTAGAAATGGAGATAATTGTAACGGGAGATTGTCATTTATAATTTAAAACATCATATTAGGAAAAACTTTCCACATCATTACGGTATGTAACTAGTTGAATCTTGTAAAGTTATGTAGCTCTCTGTTTCGTTGTCTTCCACATTCACCTAAATGTAAGTGGAATTAGTATCATGAGAGTGCATTGTTTAAAATATCTATAAATACATATCCCATACCGGTACGTGCTTTGAGTCCCCATGGTGAAGAACATTTTCTCATGTAATTTCGGTCGGTATGGGACAGGTGCCCACCCAGAATCGTGAGGAATTTGAGTTGCGGCTTTAGGTTGAGAAAACCAACTATAACAGCTAGGGGTCCCGTCATGCTGATAATCCCTATAGTGACTCCACTTCTGATTAGCAGATGTGAGGCCAGCAGACGGTTTGTAATTATTGTTACTAGTTATTTTGAATTCAGCCACTTCTTCATTTTTCCTCATTTGTCATTAACTGTTCATTTCCATTATATAATAGGCGTGAGGCCGAAAAAAACGAAAAAAGATATTTTTTTTTATTTCGCGAAGTTGTAATTAGCGCGGAAAAGTTGTTTGAATTATATAGACAACGAAAGAAACGAAAAACAAAAATCAAAATCGGTTGCTATCTTCCAGTCACGCAAAGGCTGTAAAGTTTGGACAAGATATGAAAAAAAAAAGTCATTTTTGAGATAATTTCTTTAATTTTCTAATTAGACGTTTTCGTAATGTAATAGTTTGTAACGTCTTCAAATAGAGCCTAAAAATATTGTGTTTTAATTTCACGTACGTACTGTTTATCAGTTTGGAAATGTTTGTTTACAGCAGTTATAACTAGTGGACACCCTCCCTGTACGTGATATAATATTACATAATATTTAATGCAATTATGAAGTATATAAAATAACAGAAGTAAATAGAGACGAATGCTTAATAAAAGGGAAAGTTTTTATTTAAAGAAAACAGATTTTTACGTCAATTTGTTATATTTAAAGTATGACACGATAAACGGAACAGCCATGGCGTCGTTTTAACCGATAATATAAAATTTGCAGAAGCTTTTTAACTTAAACTACGAAAAGTTGGTTGTTTACAGCAGTTATAACTAGTGGACACCCTCCCTGTACGTGATATAATATTACATAATATTTGATGCAATTATGAAGTATATAAAATAACAGAATTAAATAGAGACGAATACTTAATAAAAGGGAAAGTTTTTATTTAAAAAAAACAGATTTTTACGTCAATTTGTTATATTTAAACTATGACACGATAAATGGAACAGCCATGGCGTCGTTTTAACCGATAATATAAAATTTGCAGAAGATTTTTAACTTAAACTACGAAAAGTTGGTTGTTTACAGCAGTTATAACTAGTGGACACCCTCCCTGTACGTGATATAATATTACATAATATTTGATGCAATTATGAAGTATATAAAATAACAGAATTAAATAGAGACGAATACTTAATGAAAGGGAAAGTTTTTATTTAAAAAAGCAGATTTTTACGTCAATTTGTTATATTTAAACTATGACACGATAAACGGAACAGCCATGGCGTCGTTTTAACCGAGAGAGTGTTAGTGCAGATAATATAAAATTTGCAGAAGCTTTTTAACTTAAACTGCGTAAAGTTGGTTGCGAATTTTGTAAACTTCATACCGGTAAATATTTAGTCCTAATACTTTGGTAATACATTAATATTATTTTAGCTTGTATATTTAGTCATTTTTATGCTTAGTATACAGTGAATATATAGGCCTAATTATCATGGGCATAACCAGCATTCGATTAAGGGGGGGATGCAATTTTTTTTTTCTCGACTGTATACCTTCCGGGTACAAACCAACAAATACAAAATAGTACCTTTATTTTTTTAATATTTTTTAAACAAAGTTCACCGCTGTGGTCTCCAGATAGTGTGATGCCTTGTCACGCAGCGGGCCCGGAATCAATGCCGGTCGGGACTAGCTTTCTGGGTAGTGGTTTTTTCGGGGGTTTTCCTCACTTGTAAGACAAATGTCAGGAAACTTTAAGGCCAAAACGGTCCCCGAACATCATCTGGCCATCATCATCATTATTAAGTTTTAGCATTAAAGTCTCTCCTGGCGCATCATTACTATCATAATCACTTATCCTATATCATCGGGACAGCGTAACTCCGCCTTCCAGGCGCCCAAACTCAGAAGTGGGTTACAATAACGCCATGTCAGAAGAGAATACCAGAATGTCAAAATGGCAATGTGATGACATAAAAAAAGGAAATGAACCTCAATATATTTCGGAAGAAAACTACAGCGTCATTGAAGAGGAAATATGAAGAATAATAGTGAAATGATTCCAGAATTTTTAGGCTTTGTGTCAAGATTACTTCTTAATTGTTATACTTAATCTGTAGACGTTGTCGCAGAAAGCACGAAACCCTTGCACACGTCCTTGGGGCCTGTCCATTTGGAGAATCACTGAGAAACATTCGGCACCGCACTATTCGAAATATGATGGCAGAAGCCTTGCGAGATTTTGGATACACAGTTTATGAGGAAGTACATGGTGTGGCCACTAATAGAAGTAACAGACGAATAGATATTATTGCATTTAGACCATCCTCTAAAATTGGTATGATATTAAATCCCACAATTCGTTTTGAGACTCATAGTAGCCAACCTGAGGACGTTGACTCTGAAAAGAAAGCCATGTATGAGCCAACAATTGACTATTACAAAGATAAATACCAACTAGATAGTATAACTGTCACAGGATTGATGATCGGGGCAAGAGGTACTATACCAGGATTCTTAGCCAAATTTTGGAATTCCTTAGATTTGGACAGGGTGTATCTTTCTAGAATTGCCATCGCTGCCATTAGAGGATCAATTTCAATTTTAAGAAACCATATTTACAAAATTACTTTATAGTATGTATACTTCAATTAGGCCTACAAGTTGAATTTTTAAAAATATATTTACAAAAGTATTTCATCAATTACAAAAATTAATTGTCTGTATCACTTTGTCCTTGAGGCAATCCTCTAATGAGGAAAGTTTTATATAATAATAATAATAATAATAATAATAATAATAATAATAATAATAATAATAATAATAATAATAATAATCCATCGTAATTCTGCCCGAAAGCAGGTCCTTCACTGCAATCACAGCATTTGCATGCTATGCTTGCAGCTTTACTAGGGAATTGTAGGTGTGGTAGCTTCCCGTTGCTTTCCACACCGATGAAGGATGATGATAGGATGATGATAAGGATGATGATGATGGCCATATGATTTCGGGGACCATTTAGGCCTTAATGTTTTCCTGACATTTGTCTTACAGGTGAGGAAAAACCCCGATAAAAACCTCACCCAGAAAAACTGCCCCGACCGGGGATCGAACCCGGGCCCGCTGCGTGACAAGGCAGCACGCTACCTCTAGACCACAGCGGTGGACATAATAATAATAATAATAATAATAATAATAATAATAATAATAATAATAATAATAATAATAATAATAATAATAATAATAATAATAATAATAATAACAATAATAATAACGATATATATCCATCCATCCATAGTAATTCTGCCCGAGGGCAGGTCTTTCACTGCAATCATAGCATTTTCATGCTATGCTTTGCTACTTTACTAGGGAATTATCATAGCAGAGCTGACCTAGCAGCTTGGCAGCATCATAGAGGGCAGCATCAGGTGAGCATAGTTTGTCAATTTTCAGAAATCTGAAATGAACGATCGATCACAAAATCGTCAAGAATTATTATCGAGATTTTCTACTATCGTTCGAGAACGACTTTCGAGTTTTGTAGTTCCGGTTACTTCACGATAAGAAAGATGAGATGCTAATAATTATTGTTAACTTTGTGAACGTTAAAATAAGTGTTTGAAACAATAGAACGTTAAATATTGTAATAAATAAATTTAAAAATGGCTCAGAGTAAGCTAAGTGATTTGGCAGGACGTTTGGGTCGTGGACCAAAAGGAATGGGAACTGGACTTAAATTTTTGGCTGCCGCCGGTGCAGCTGCTTATGGGATATCACAGTCCATGTATACAGGCATGCTTATTTTATTTCTTGAATTTAAATTTGAGTACATTAACAAATATTTGAGTGTACAATATACGCTTTAATGCCATCTTGTGAAATTCAATTGTAACAAGAAGCCGGTAATTTCACAAATTAGAGCCGGTGCAATTGCGTCATTTTAACAAGTTTTGGGTGCATTACGTAACTAATTAAAATTATTTTTTTATATATTTTTTATACCAGAATTATACAGATGCTTTACAGAATACAAATTAGTTAAACCATTAAGATTCATTTCAGTTAACCAATTAGGACTTGTAATTTATTTGGTTAGTAATAGAGAAGGGGAAGTTGGCGTGTTTGAATGTCCCCAGACATTCATTTTATTTTATTTTCTGTTGATTCGGGATATGAGCAGAGATTTTCACACTAGTTTAAGTTGGTAATGAATAGACATGCTCCAAAGATGTTTCCTTTTAGGTAACTTTTACGTCAACTTCTGAATCAATTTTTCAAGCATATCTGGATTTAAAAAGAAAAAGTTCTTTACTGAGTAATTTATTTTTTATTCAAATTTATGTAGATGGGTAACTTGCATAGAATTTGTGATCTTTACAATTCAATAGTAACCAGCAAATGGAACAAAGTGTTTGCCAAATTTAGCTTGTCCACCAAATATGATGGTTTACCTCGTTACTTGGCAAATCTTGGAATAATTGATCTCACGTCTGCACACTATATAATGCAGCAAGATTTGATAAACAGTGAATTCAATTATATCAAAATGTAACTACAAAAATATTACGGGATTATATTGGGATGCTCAAAGGAAAATTGCAAATGCCTGTCATTTGATGTTACTATTATATTGGGTGGGATTCAACTGACAGTCCTTTAGTATAAAGATATACCTTGACAGCACCTGTGGTACTGGAAAATAATTTTGGGCTGAGGTTCCCTATTTGTCTGCCATGATTTTCCAATGTTCTTATGCCACTGTTGCACTAAACACTTTTTGACCATTTATAATAATGTTTCATACTATTTTAAACATTTTGGAGCCATTTTTTGGGTGTTGTATGGTTAACTTCGCAAAAAAAATTCAATTTAATTCCTTATGCCACTGATGCACTAAACACGTTTAAAACATTTTGCAACACTTTTAAACACGTTTTAAACATCTTCAAATGTTGCAACGATCTTTTTTTTTATATTTATATAGTTACGTAAAACATGATCGTCCTACATTCTTCCTTGCTACTTTCTGCTATTTTCCCTCCTCTTCCTATGTTGTTCCAATGTTGCCACCATCAACAACCCAAAATACTCCAGATGTTGCCAACATCATTTCCAAGTTCCCTGGATTTCACCTACGTTAGAGTAATTGATTTAGGTTTGGTTAGCTTTTAGGTTCCTTGCTTTTTAAATGTGATTTGATACGTAAAATAAATTACCTCTTCATATCTGTTATTCTATGAAAAATTCAAAATATCGGACGGTTACCACGTAAAATCATATTTCCACTAGTTCATTTTGTGTTAATTATACATTTTTAGACAAGTTCTGGGAATTTTGTGTCAGTGTTGGTCATACTGATTTCACATACATATACCGCCAACTGCTGGACGTTGCATTTATCTTTCTGGGATTACATGGAGCACTAGCGCATGTGCACTGCGATTCTATAGAACTTAGAAGAAGTTTCTTGCGATGCTAAGTGTAGCATATCCGAAAATGTTTTAACATCTCCTCTCACAAAGTTGCATGTCTTCACAATACTGGTTTCAAAAGTATAGTATTACTTCCATCTTCAGTCAAATTCCAACTGTCGAAATTTCGTCGTTAACATCATTTATTAATATAAATACCTCATAGTGTTTCCTCCCACTGTAATTTTAATTAAATTACCCACACTGTTAACGTTAGTCAGTTGTTTATAATGAATGCAAATATTTCCAACAAAGATGTTAATATTTTACTATTATTTGTTATTTTGAAAACACCACCGCGCAAAAAATAATGTATAACGCACGTTTGTGAAGTGTTTTACAGAATCTCAGAAATTAAAAACCTCTCTCTTGCTCGATTTTTAAACATTTTCCTCAATTCTGTAAAAACCACTTCCCCAACCTTGCATCGTAATATACTATTGTTGAATGAGTGTTAGTGAAGTTGTTTCTTTCATCGTGCAATGTTTTGTGTTTGTCACAATTGTATCGCTGAGTTGAAAAGGGAAGAAACTCCACCTGCCTTCGAAGAGCAATAAAACACGTATGCAACACAGAAAGTATTAATTCTTGCTATATTTGCATTCCATGTGAGCAGAGGGCCAATATTGTAATTGATAAAAAATTTATCATAAGTAATGCCACGAGTGAATTTATCTAGAGAATTTGAAAACCAAGAGTGGCATTTGTTGTTGTTCTTCTTCCTTCCAAGTATTAGGCCAAGGCCTGTTACGATCCTATAGAAAATTTTCCCTCCAGCGTCCTCTTGGTATATAATTATAAACAGCTTTGGGGATCCGATTTGAAGTCATTCTTTCAAGATGGTATTTCCAATTTAGTTGGTACTGTTTAATATATATAGTTTATTGTACTCTCCTCCGTTGTCCAGCTTTTGTAGAAGAGACCAGCCTTTCTGCTAAATATTGGAGTGCAAGAGAGCGAATGATTTCATTATCAAGTGCTCGACATTAGATACCAACCAACCATATATTCCAAAATTGGCGTAGTTCCGGGAAATTCTCGTATAAGACTTGAAAGCATAATAATAGTCCCTTCGATTGGTTGCTGGCCAAAGGAAGGCAAGACCACTGATGAGGCTGCCATCTGATAGCCTCTGGTCAGGCTTTTCTGTAGAAGAAAATAAAATAAAGGAAAGAAGAAATGGAAGAAAGGAAAGACTCCCTAGCCCTCGGATGCCCTAATAGCGTCAGGGTAAAAAAAAACAAGAGTTAACCAAGAGAGGTTAGATAGTAAAGTTAAAAGAGTGCAAAACACAAGTAAGTGGAAGAAATGTAGTGGCATTTGTTAGGACTATTTAACGAATAAAATTAAGCTGTTTACTCACAAATCATTATTTAACTATAGCTATTTTAAAATATTTATATATTTAATGTAAACGGCGATGTTTGAAAACAAATGAGAAACGATTAGTACGCTTCATTTTCTTATTTTGTTCATCACTGCAACCAGATCATATTATTTATTGCCAAAGGATCAATATTGTAAGAATGCACCCTAGTGGAGAAATTTATAACCAAAATTATAGGTATTAACAAGCGAATGATGACAAATCAAGAGCTTCAGAACATTTGAATACTACTACTACTATACTTACTTACTTACTCACTGGCACTATCGAACCCGCAGGTTCATGGCCGCACGGACATAAGCTCTCCATACATCCCTATCCTGAGCTAATGCTTTCCAATCATTCCCTGTATAATCTACTTCCCTCAAATCATAGTTAATGTTGTTCTCCCACCTCATTCTTGGTCTACCAACTGGGCGTTTTCCTTCTGGCTTTCCTACAAGAAGTTTCCACGCACGTCTTTCATTCCCCATACGCGCAACATGTCCTGCCCATCGCAGTCTACGGGACTTAACTGTTCTTATTATATCTGGCTTCCTATAAAGACCATGTAGTTCATTGTTATGTAGTCTTCTCCATTCACCTGTCTGTTCATCTCTCTTTGTTCCAAAAATTTTCCTAAGAACTTTATTCTCAAATACTCGTAATCTCCTTTCCTCTCTTAAAGTAAGAGTCCATGTTTCGCACCCATATAATATAACTGGTAGAATAATAGTTTTATATATTTTCAGCTTAACGTTTTTTGAAAGGAGTTGGGACATCAAAAGTCTCTGCAATGCATAATAGCATGCATTTCCAGAATTGAGCCTATGTTTAATTTCTTTATGCATATCATTCCTATTTGTGATTATTGTTCCTAGGTATTTGAATTCAGCCAATTCCTCAAAATTTCCCTCATTTGTCATTAGCTGTCCATTTCCATTATATAATGTATTTCTACGTGTGACCATATATTTAGTTTTACTGATATTTACTTCCAGTCCTAATTTCTTAGTGTTACTCAATAGTGTGTGCATGTTGGCCTTTAGTATCTCCTCGCTATCGGCCAGTAGTACTACATCATCAGCATAAACTAACAGCTTATTAATACCATTGAGTTGTAAGCCTTCCTCATTCTCTAAAGATTTAATGGCATGCTCTAGTACAAAATTAAATAGTAGAGGAGATAGTGCATCTCCTTGCTTCAACCCATTCTGGATTTCAAAAGTGTCTGAAAACTGTTTGCCTACACGCACCCTACTCGTTGAGCCATTTAGACACATTCGTATAAGTCTAACTAACTTTTTAGGAATTCCGAACTCCAGCAGGATACTATATAACTTCTCCCTCTTAATTGAATCATATGCTTTTTTGAAGTCTACATATAGTTGATGTACAGTACCATTATATTCCCATTTCTTTTCTAAAATCTGTCTTATACTAAAAATCTGATCTGTTGTAGACCTGTTTCTTCTAAATGCACATTGATGATCTAGAATGTCATCAATATAGGGAGTAAGTCTGCTTACTAATATATTTGTTAGAATTTTGTACGAAGTTGAAAGTAATGAGATGCCCCTATAGTTGTTGCAATCAGTTTTATCCCCTTTCTTATAAATTGGTACGATAATTGATTCCTTCCATTCATCTGGAAGAGCTTCTTTTTCCCAAATCATACTAAGCAACCAGCGTATCTTGTCCATCAATTTTTCTCCCCCTGATTTTATCAGTTCTGCTGGGATCTCATCTGAACCTGATGCTTTATACATCTTCAATTTTTCAATTGCCATTCCAACCTCTAACGCACTTGGCTCTGCGACTAGCATTTCTGCTGTCTGTAACTTATCCTCCTCAATGTCCTGTTCTGTATGTACATTTAATAGCTGATTAAAATAACTTTTCCATCTATTTAATATACTCTTGGAATCTGCAATCATATCCCCATTTTCATTCCGAATTAATGTTTGTTTTAGCCTGAAACCCTTTCTTCTCTATACTAATTCCCTGATATAATTCTCTAATGTTCCTATTTTTTGCATTCATTTCAAGATCATTAATCTTCTCTCTCAAATATTCCCTCTTCTTACTCTTTAGTAACTTGGTGGTTTCCCGTCTAACACTACCCAATTGCTCTAAATTTACCTCATTTGGCTCGTGTAACCATTTCATTTTTGCTAGCTTTCTTTTCTTTACAATGTCGGCACATTCCTCATCAAACCATTTCTTGTTTTGCCTCTTTTTTAAACAACCAATGCTTTCTGATGCTGACAATTTAATAGTATCTCTTATAGCCTCCCATTCTTTATTTATATCATCTTCTTCTTCTTCGTTTGCCACATTGTCATCTGAAGATTCCAGTACTTCAAATCTATTAGCAATTTTGATTTGGTATTCTTGCCGCATTTCATCATTTTTCAAGTTTTTTAATTCATATTTTACAGAATCATCTTTAGCGTTTTTTCCTCTCATAAGCGATAGCCGTTGTCTGATTTTCACCTTGACCAGATGATGATCTGAATTGCAGTCTGTCCCTCTAACTGATCTAATATCAATGATGCTACTGTGCCAGCGTTTATCCACTAATACATGATCTATCTGGTTCCGAGTTTCTCCATCTGGGGACGTCCAGGTGTATTTATGAATATCCTTATGCTGAAATGTTGTGCTCTTAACAATGAGATTCTTTGATGTGGCAAATGTGACTAATCTAACCCCGTTGTCGTTACTATCTTCATGAAGACTGAATTTGCCTATTGTTGGTTTGAATATATCTTCCCGCCCCACTTTTGCATTTAAATCTCCTAAGACAATTTTCATATGATATCGTGAAAGGCTATCAAATAAGCATTCTAATTCTTCATAGAACTCATCCTTGATCTTGTCATCTTTATCTTCTGTGGGGGCATGTACATTTACAATTATAAAATCATGTCGTTTACCCTTTAGAATTATGTATGATATCCTATCACTAACAAACTTAATATCTCGGATAGCGGATAGGATCCTCCTTCTGACTAAAAAACCTGTTCCAAATGCAGGTCTTTCTGCCACCCCCATAGTATAATGCAAAGCTTCCTGATTCCTGACTAACTTCTCCTGGCCACCTAACTTCCTGTAAAGCGACTATATCCAAGGGCGATTTATCCAATTCCCGCGTTAATATCTCTAGTGCCCCGCTATTGTATAAAGTCCTAACATTCCATGTTCCTAGGGACATGTCCCTGTGTTTGGCATGGGTTCCCTGAAGTAGTCCCCGCCCGGAGAACCGAATGGGGGACTATTTGACCTCCGGAAAATTTTACCCCAGTAGAACCCATGTCCGCATTTCTTGACGGTTGTATTTTTACGGTGAAAGATCGTCACTCTTTCGACCAAGGTACTTATTTCGTCTGGCTTATCACCTTCGACCAGTCCGGCATGGGTAACCCTATCGCCAGCAATGCTACCGCCGGCATAGCTCTCAGGATCATTTAAGCACACAAGCCACTCCACCACAACAAGGTAAAGATACCATGGAGGGACTACTACTACTATAAAGGCATTAATTAATTTCTTATGTTCTATGATGTAAATATGTCAATTATATTTTTCTACAACGTCATTTCCTGGAAAATAATTTGTTTAAGAAAGTGCAAATAGTGGTTTCTTTTTTTTTTTTTTGGTGGTATAATCAATTGCTACAAATGTTTTTTATATTATCTCCCGCATGCACTATGAGCTGACATTCATGCACTATATATACAATCTGCTAGCCATATTTCTTGGGGAGTCGATCACTGCAAAATAATGCTATGGCCTATTCAGAATGTTAAAAAGAGGTGCTCTCTTTAATATGATAAACTTTAGTTGATAAATTCAAGGCGAAACATGGCTGTCATTGGTTGTAAATAAAAAATCATTGAAATGTGATTGATCATTGATTCCCATTTGGGGCATGAGCTAAATAGTCATAGCAAACTGTAAGAAAGTATGTAGTTATATAAGTTTTTCTCAAAAGTTGAGTACTTGGAGTGTCTTCCCTTTTCAACTCAGCGATTCAGTTTTGAAGCACCAGGTAGCTCCTCTCCTGCCATTGAAATGTCATGTGATTATAGTTCAAAATTTATGGCACGCAGAGTCCATTAACTGACCAAACGTGCTGTAGTTCCTTAATCTGAATCATTTTGTGTTAACAGTTGAAGGTGGACATCGAGCGATAATATTCAGCCGGATTGGAGGTGTACAGCAGGAAGTGTTCGCCGAGGGGCTGCATTTTAGAATCCCATGGTTCCAGTATCCAATCATTTATGACATCAGGTAGAGCCTCAGAAACTACATTTAAATATATTTAGATTTTTCACTTTTTTTTATTAACATATTTCTCATAAGTTGGCTATTCTGTTTGAGCAGCAACTAATATATATCATCCATTGTTAACCCTCTTAGTGCCAGACAAGGATTCTTGTTAATTATATTATTTTGAGTCTGTTTATCTTACCTCAATATTAATTTATTAATATTGTGGTAAGATAAACAGACTCATATTAATATAATTAAAAGAACCTCAAAATATTATTTCCTAAAATAAAACGTTAGGCATTCTTGTGTCTCAGCTAGTTCGCCAACCACGGCTAATATATATATATATATATATATATATATTTTTGTCTAATCCCACCAGATTGTCTTTTATTTCTGGCTTTCTCCCCTGGGATTGGCAGAATTGTAATCCATTTCTTAGGTTTGGGCACCTGGAAGGTGGAATTACATTACCCCGGTGATAAATGATAATGAAGTGCCAGGAGAGTTCTTAACCTAAAAACCAGACCATGGGCAACAACAGGAATAATTCCCTTTAAGAAAAAATTCCTATGGTCTGACCGGGACCTCATGAACAGTAGTCAGTAATGCTGACCACTAGCCCTTCTTCTTCTTCGTGGTTTAGGCTTATTTACTAGCCTGTTCTGGCTCCAAATTGCTGCTCTTTCCATCTTTTCCTTGGTCTTCCCAAACTTCTTCTTCCTTGTGGTGAATAGTTGTATGCTGCTTTTGGTATTCTATTCTCAGTCATCCTTGCCAAGTGTTCTTTCCAGTTTGTTCTGTATTTCTCTATTGTTGTGTTTAATTCCTCTATTTTTAGTTGTTGTCTTATTTCTGTGTTATGTTTTTTGTCTGTTCTTTGACATCCTGCTATTGGTCTGAGGAATCTCATTTCAGCAGCTTGTATCCTGGCAGATTGTTGTGTTGTCACTGTCCATGTTTCGGATCCATAAGTAATAATAGGCACTGCCATTGTCTTGTATAATTTCATTATAGAGTCTTTCCTGGCTTTATTTTTCAAAGTTCTTTTTATTGTTCCTGTTATATAATTAAACTTATTTATTTTGTTATTTATATCTGTTTCTGCTGTGTATGATATTTCACAAGGTAGGAAGTTATATGTTACTACTTGTTCTATTGGTTTATATCACTAGCCCACGAGACTATATATGGTTGGTTGGTATCTAATGTCGAGCACTTGATAATGAAATCATTCGCTCTCTTGCACTCCAATATTTAGCAGAAAGGCTGGTCTCTTCTACAAAAGCTGGACAACGGAGGAGATGGTTTCTTTCCATACCTTCATTTAAATTGCAAAAACGGCATTTAGGTGAATCTGTTTTGCCGAGTCTGTGTAGGTGTTTATTCAGGCAGTCATGTCCCGTTAGCAGTCTGAATGTTGCTTCTGCAGATTTTCTTTGTAATGTAGTAATGTCATAAGCTTGTAGATTTTCCCATTCCTTTCCAGATGTTTTGGTGGTGTATTCTTCTCTAAGTTTATTGATGTATTTATTTGAGATAATTCTTTTGATAGAGTGAAAGGAAACTGGAGTAGAAGTTGGGTTTGAAACAATTTTGCTACCCTTCTTGGCCAGAAAATCGGCTATTTCATTGCCTGTCACTCCACAATGGGCCAGAATCCATTGAAGTACAACTTTTTTATGTAGACGGGATAACTGTTTTATCATTTTGTGACATTCGATAATTTGATGCTTTTGGGTGTTGTGTCTCGTGTTATAGCAAGAATGGCTGCTTTGGAGTCACATAGAATTACAACTTTTGTAAATTTTTGGATGTGATATAAAAGATTTTGTAAACTTAAGAAAATTGCTAGAATTTCGCCATCAAAGTTTGTTGAATTTGTGTTTAGTTTACGATAAAAGGAAAAAAGTGGACATACTGCAGCAGCACCAGTGCCACCGTCATTTGGTAGGCTGGAGCCATCTGTAAAAATATGTATCCATTCAGGAGCTGGGTGTCTTAGATTTATTATTTCCAGTGACATTTGTTTTAAAATATATGGAGGAGTTTCAGATTTCTTGATGTCTTCTGTTAAGTGAAGGTTATATTCAATTTCCAAAAATTCTAGAGGGTTGTTTCTCATCTGCATATTTTCTTTTGAATGTGGAAGTTGCAATTTCTGTTTGATTTCTTATACTATGCTTAAGAAGCTTTGCTGAGATTTTAAACATACTTGTGGTTTTCTTTGGGTCCAGTTATTATATATATATATTATATGAATAAGAAAGTTTTCTTGGATTCAAGTTTGGCCTCTGGCCACTGATTCCGACGTTTAGGCATGATCCCACATGCCATTATCAAGGAATGATAAGTTTGAGTCACGGGTTTAGGTCTTATATAATTAAACATATAGAGTTTTTGCTGTGGTCCGTTTCCGAAGACGTACACCCATCCAAGAAAACTTTTTTATTCATGCTTATATCCGCGAAAATCTGCAATATAACATATATATTCCTCTGGTTGTTATTAAAAACTGCTACAATAATTTGTGTGTTTTCAATATTTTTCTGAATTACTGTAAGTTGTTATTTGTACCAAGAATCCCGGAATTTTGCTTAAAATATTCTCTGTACACGAGTAATCCAACCATGTATTTTTGCTGCATTTTTTCTTTAATCAGCATGTGTGGTTTGTGTCAGGTCTCGTCCTCGCAAGATCTCGTCGCCCACAGGAAGTAAAGATTTGCAGATGGTAAACATTTCCCTGCGAGTTCTCTCTCGGCCTGATGCAATTAGTCTACCCACTATGTACCGGCAACTGGGTTTAGACTACGATGAGAAAGTGCTGCCATCTATCTGCAATGAAGTGCTGAAGAGTGTCGTCGCCAAGTTCAATGCATCTCAGCTGATCACTCAGCGCCAACAGGTGTCACTACTGGTGCGCCGTGAACTGATAGAACGAGCACGAGACTTTAATATCATCCTGGACGATGTTTCCATCACGGAGCTTAGCTTTGGCAAGGAATACACGGCCGCTGTTGAAGCCAAACAGGTAGGCCCTTATGAAAGATTTAAATTAAAATTATTTATACCTCACCTCATATCCAGCCTAATTATACCGGTTTTGTCTTCAGTAACATCTTGACCACTGTTACGTCGTTCAGGAGAACTGCTTCTTACTCCATCTGTTGGTGGATCGATGAACCTCCAAATCAAATTCCCTGGGAATTTCAAAATTCATAATTTTTTTTTTTTGTGTGTCGGCCACGGTGGACTTGCCTCTGGTCCCGAGGGTCTCGGGTTCAAACCCGACTGGGGTCGATGGATTTTTTAGGATGGAAAAATCCAAGGAGCAAGTCCTCCAGGAGAGACTTTAAGCCGTGGATCCGGAGTCTGAAGATTTTCAGGCTCGTAAAAGATCCTTAAGCCTGAATGAAAAGGCCTCTAAGCAAAATTTACCGAATTTTCCCGTCCTAGTACTACCTTGGTTTCCTGGATGTCAGTATGAGGCAGAATGCTGACCACAGGCCACTCCACTGACATCTATACGAAAACAAGTGTAACTAAATTAGTATGGTTCAAATTCTTCCCTGTAGGGGAAGAGCGCCTAAAAATCTCGTTGAGGGAAACGAGGGCTTACAACAATGAATTATAAATAGAATTTTGGAATCTCTAAAAATATCATATTCCTTACCATTGTTGGAATAAATACCTTCCATTTTTTTTATACAGTGAAACACTTAGACCCAGTGTTCTAATGTGTTTGAGATTTGTGTGGGTTCAGTTCTGACCAAGAGTCACTATTTGACTACTTGGGGTAACATCTTGCTTTGTATGCAGCTGGCTAGATATAAACCCCAGTCAGGGGCAAGTTTCCCCAAGTGATTTTTTATTTTTTTTTAAAGATTGGAAAACTTTAAGGCCCAAATAACTTCCTATATGTATAAATCATATTTGAAGAGAAAAATTATACGCTCAGACTGGGTCTTGAACCCAGGACCTTTTTGGATTTGATTTATTTTCCAAATTTTTTCTAATCAAATATTAGTATTTTTTCTTTCTTTTTTCAGAAAAAAAGATTTTTCTTTTAAAGATTTTATTTGAAAATTGTTATTATTATTATTATTATATGAATTTATCTGGACTCTTACTTTAAGGGAGGAAAGGAGATTACGAGTATTTGAGAATAAAAGTTCTTAGGAAAATTTTTGGACCAAAGAGAGATGAACAGACAGATGAATGGAGAAGACTACATAACAATGAACTACATGGTCTTTATAGGAAGCCAGATATAATAAGAACAGTTAAGTCTCGTAGACTGCGATGGGCAGGACATGTTGCACGTATGGGGAATGAAAGACGTGCATGGAAGCTTCTTGTAGGAAAGCCAGAGGGAAAGCGCCCAGTTGGTAGACCAAGAATGAGGTGGGAGAACAACATTAACTATGATTTGAGGGAAGTAGATTATACAGGGAATGATTGGAAAGCATTAGCTCAGGATAGGGATGTATGGAGAGCTTATGTCCGCGCGGCCATGAACCTTCGGGTTCGATAGTGCCAGTGAGTAAGTAAGTAAGTAAGTATATGAATTTATAATTTTTCCTATTTTTTTTATATTAAATTTTCTTCTTTTTAGGCCAATGCTCTACCAACTGAGCTATCTGGGCAAGTTCCAATCTAAACACAAGTTTTTCTTTTATGTACACTGTCAATTCCCATGCACCAAATGCTATGAAATCTTTTTTATTTCTATCTTGCAAATGGCGGCTTCTTTATTAAGAAGACATTTATTTGGGAATTTTACATTACGTTATAAAGCCAGTAGGGCTTCTATTGACGATTTTATTATTAATTTAACACTTCTCATTGAAGGATAAATTATATTTGAAGAGAAAAATTTTCGCCTAGACCGAGACTCGAACCTGGGACCCTTGGCTTTCCAGGACAAGTGCTCTACCAACTGAGCTACCGAGGCGAGTTGCGATCTAGACGCAAATTTTTGTCTTATGTATGTTGTAATTCCCTCGTGCCAAATGCTTGAAACCGTAGCTTCTATCTTTGCAAATGGCGGCATTTGGCACGAGGGAATTACAACGTATATAAGAGAAAAATTTGCATCTAGATCACAACTCGCCTCGGTAGCTCAGTTGGTAGAGCACTTGGCCCGGAAAGCCAAGGGTCCCGGGTTCGAGTCTCGGTCTAGGCAAAAATTTTTCTCTTCAAATATAATAAATTATTGAGTTTCTCCAATTTAACAAAAGAAGGATAATTCAGTAAACCAGCAAAATTGGATCATAAGTTGAACTTTAAAGGAAAAAATCACTATGCGATTTAATTTAATCTTGGATCATAAATTTGACTTTTTTTTAGGAATTCACTTAGTTTACACAGTTGTTGTGTGACAGACTTTATTTTTTCTCTCTTCTCTGGTTCATCTTGGTTCTATAACACACTTTTAATCTTTTCTTTCTTTTAATGTAATAGCAGTTTGTAATGCAGGACGTTTGTGTTGATAGGTGGCTCAGCAGGAAGCCCAGAGAGCTGCATTTGTGGTGGAGCGAGCAAAACAGGAGCGCCAACAGAAAATAGTCCAGGCCGAGGGAGAAGCAGAGGCTGCTAAAATGATATCCTTTTTAACATTATGAAAATACAACAGGAAGTAACATTATGAGGTTCTACTTAATAAATAAGTTGGCTCTACTGTCATCTTCATATTTCTTTGTTTCAAAGCATCTTTGCTCCATCTTCAGTCTGTATCAAAGACTCACAGTTTGGAGAAAAAGTCCATATTAAAAAAAAAAAAGTAAAATTAATGAATTTTGAAATTCCCGGGGAAGTTGATTTGATTCGAAGGTTCATCAATCAACCAACAGATGGAGTAAGAAGCAGTGCTCCTGGATAACAGAATATTGGTCGTGAAATTGCTGATGTTGGAAACACCTAGGTTATGAAACCGGTCTAATTACAAGCCGGCATATGAGGTGAGGTGATCAAAATTTATTTTAAATTATACCTCATAGTAATATTTCCCCCCTCAGGGGTCCTCATCTAGGGGATATGTGGATGGCGACCACAAGGTGCCCAAGCTGTGCAAAACATTTCTTCCACTTACTTGTGTTTTGCACTCTAACTTTACTATCTAACCTCTCTTGGTTAACTCTTGTTTTTTCGACCCCAATGCTATTAGGGCATCCGAGGGCTAGGGAGTCTTTGCTTTCTTCCATTTCTTCTTTCCTTTATTTTCTTTTCTTCTCCAGAAAAGCCTGGCCAGAGGCTATAAGATGGCAGCCCCATCACTGGTCTTGCCTTCCTTTGGCCAGCAACCAATCGAAAGTCTTATACGAGAATTTCCCTCAAACGCTGGAAGGAAAATTTTCTATAGGATCGTAATAGGCCTTGGCCTAATACTTGGAAGGAAGAAGAAGAAGTAATATTTCCTGGTGGCTCTGTGGCGCAAGCAGTTGGATGCACGCCTCTCTCTGCTGGGTCCCAAGATTGAGTCTCCGTCACTCTATGTGGGATTCATGGTGGATGAAACGGAGCTCTTGTAGGTTTGTCTCAGGGTTTTCTACCATTTTCCCCTGCCACAATTTCATTTCTCCATATTCATCTCGTCCATTTTGTTTCATTTTATTCATTTGCCCCTGTGATGGTGCGTCAGGCTTTGTCGGCTGGCACCCTTGTTATTCACAGGCCTCTATCGGGGCTTCATCTCATCTCATTCCTCACCTGGACACGAGTTGATATTTATTTAGTAATATTTGCTCTAATAGTTTAGTCGAAAAAATATTTTTCATCTTTACTATATATTGTACTATTGTACACGCTGGCTTAACTTGGCAGAGAGAGAGAAAGTGATGGAGATACAAGGGTAGATCGTTCACTGCTTTAGTCCATATACAAAAGAATGAGAATTAAATGAATTGTGATTTCTTCTTACACTTCAGAAACATAAAGAATGGAGAAATTGAAAAATCAGCTATAGCAGCACATAGTTTTATTAGAGCATCATAGGATTGAAAAAGAAGCAAAACTTTTGAAACATCTATCTAAACCTTTGGATTTAACAGTTTGGGAAAAATATATATATTCAAAAAGAACATAGTAGAACTATGAACTTCGAGATTCTGGACAAACCAAGCTTGATTACAAAGTTCTTCAAAAATACAACAGATGGCAGTTAGAAAATGATTCATTCAAAAGAACACCAGATGGCAGTTTGGATAATGACCGGCAAAAGAAAAAATTGACAGTCGTGAAAACAGCTGACGATGGTGACAATGGGTCGCCGATACTGCAGTGCTGTGTTAAAAAAACATAGAAGTATGCGGTAAGAAGAATTCATGATTCGTTTAATTCTTATTAATTGAACTCCATAATTAGGGCAAGGCATTTAATGACCTATAAATTGGTAAGAAATGCAAAATAAAAAATGCATTTATGACCTAAAAAATGCAAAAAATGACCAATAAAATAAAAAAAAGACGAATAAAAAGTTAAGAATTACCAATAAAAATACTATTTATTAGATTAAGTACTCACTTGATTACTGAATTACATAAAATTTAACTTAACATCAAAATATTAAAAGAAAAGTAGTTAAAAAATACACATTAGGGTACCTTTTATTGCAGAAAATCCATTTCAATTACACAGTGCACTTTTACAGCAATTTTGAATTGCAGTTAACAATCAGAATAAGGGTAGAAGCTAGCATAAGCTCTAAGAAATTGAATAAAATTCCTAGAAGTGGGCAAGTTCATTATGCACATACCTTGAAAAATAGGGGTAGTAATTAGCAAAGCAACTACTTAATTCCAAGAAATTGTATTGACAAGGAAAAATATTGAATTATAATAAAAATCTTAAATCAAATACAAATAATGTCACAGTCATCCGGAAAACTGTAAAAATTGACGATTTTATTATTCATTTAACACTTCTCATTGAAGGATAAATTATATTTGAAGAGAAAAATTTTTGCCTAGACCGAGACTCGAACCCGGGAGGACCCTTGGCTTTCCGGGCCAAGTGCTCTTCCTGAGCTACTGAGGCAAGTTGCGATCCAGACGCAAATTTTTCTCTTATATGTACATTGTAATTCCCCTCACGCCAAATGCTTGAAACCGTAGCTTCTATCTTTGCAAATGGCGGCTTCTTAGTTAAGAAGACATTTATTGGGAATTTAACACTACTTTATAAAGCCAGTAGGGCTTCTATTGACGATTTTATTATTCATTTAACACTTCTCATTGAAGGATAAATTATATTTGAAGAGAAAATGCTTGAAAACCGTAGCTTCTATCATTGCAAATGGCGGCTTCTTAGTTAAGAAGACATTTATTGGGAATTTGGCACGAGGGAACTACAATGTACATATAAGAGAAAAATTTGCGTCTAGATCGCAACTCGCCTCGGTAGCTCAGTTGGTAGAGCACTTGGCCCTGAAAGCCAAGGGTCCCGGGTTCGAGTCTCCGGTCTAGGCAAAAATTTTTCTCTTCAAATATAACCGTAAAAATGCTCAAAATGACCTAAAAATGGCCAAAAAATTACCTATTCCTGAAAAAGTTAAGAAAATGCAAAAAATGCCCTAATGAAATGATTTTATTTAATCCCTTTTTTTAATGCCATACATTTTTCATATATTTAAGTAATGTTTTAACCTTCATAAAAAAATATGCAAAATCAATAATTGCCTTGCCCTACTCATAATGTTAAAAATTCCCAAATTTAATATATAAAATTAAACAAAAGAAAGAATCGAGCCTGTTGTCAGTTTTTGTCTTCCCCCTTTTCCTATTAACATCTGGTGAAGAAACACCGACAACACTGGTGCGAGTGAGAGAGGTGAGTACAGTTGTCTCATTCTACAAATTCCTTGTAAAGTTAAACCAGAGAGACTATACTCAGCTGTTTGTATAATTAGTTTATTTGCACGTTTAATTTAGCTGTCCTTTTGTTTGTGTGTGATTTTCCTTAACTGTGTTTACTTGGGTGAAGCCGTGGGGCAGAACCCTGGTTACCTGAAGCTTCGTAAGCTGCGTGCAGCGCAGAGTATCTCTCGCACGATTGCCAACTCGCAGAACCGTGTGTTCCTCAGTGGAAGCAGCTTGATGCTCAACATTAACGAACCGACATTCGATGACTTAAGCAACAAACTTAAAAGTAAGAAGTAGTTGGTACCACTGGCTGTATTGCCGCTTGTAGCGTTGCCTTTATTATTATGTTTTTATAAATAAAGTTTGTATCAGGGAAGAAGATTATTAAAAGGGACAGTTCCATCAATCTCCATGTACAAGCTGTAACTCTTACACAGACCACCTCCTCTCAATAACCTAAAATATTTAGCAATACTTATAAAATTAATTTAAAACACAGTTGAGGATATACAATATAATGTTAAAATAAAAAAATTGATAATACCATGTCAATTTTACACGGAGAGAATAACAACAGAATTAGCATTCTAGAAGACATGGAAATTTTAAAAGGAACTGACATGCTAAACAAAAACACACCCACATATCTGAACCAATTTTACACCGATTTCAGTACAAATAGATTGCAGAAAATGGAACATGATTCTGAAAGGCCTTCATAGTTTTATTCGCTTGACGAAGTTTCTTAAACAACATTTTTTAAATTAATATTTAAAGGAAGTAATACAATAAGGTTTATTTTAATTATTGTGAGTTAGGTCTCTGACTCACCTCGTATTTGTAAAAATTTGTAGAAACAGAAAATTTAATTAAACCAGGAAGCAGGGATTGTCCTCTTGAAAGCTGCAGTTCCACTGTTTAAAAAAACTTAAAATATGAGGTAAGATAAGATGAAGAGAAAAATTTTCGCCTAGACCGAGACTCGAACCCGGGACCTTTGGCTTGCCGGGCCAAATGCTCTACCAACTGAGCTACTGAGGCGAGTTGCGATCTAGACACAAATTTTTCTCTTATATATGTTGTAATTCCCTCTCGCCAAATGCTTTGAAACCTTTGCTTCTCTCTTTGCAAGTGGCGGCTTCTTAGTTAAGAAGACATTTATTGGGAATTTAACACTACTTTATAAAGCCAGTAGGGCTTCTATTGACGATTTTATTATTGATTTAACACTTCTCACTGAAGGATAAATTATATTTGAAGAGAAAAATTACGAGGGAATTGCAACGTATATAAGAGAAAAATTTGCAACTTGCCTCAGTAGCTCAGTTGGTAGAGCATTTGGCCCGGCAAGCCAAAGGTCCTGGGTTTCGAGTCTTGGTCTAGGCAAAAATTTTTCTTCAAATATAATTTATCATTCAGTGAGAAGTGTTAAATCAATAATAAAAACATCAAGATAAGAAGTGACTCATTCATTCATTGAATTAAAAACCTCATAATGTAATTTCCTATATTTAACTATGACTTGTTCATAATTACCTGAAAGATCTTTAAGCATGTTCTCTTAAATTGTTGGTGTGTCTGTTGTAAGAGTTACAGCAGTCCCTGTCTCCCTCACCAAACTATTTGCTTTTCAGGCAACGAACCTGTTGTTGAAAGTGACCTGACATCCGTCATCGTGGACACTGCTGTACGAACTGCGACAGACTTGTTGAAACTCTAGTAACGCACGCACATGCATGTGTATATATACTTGTTATTTGTAATAATGCTTATTTTATCATATGGCTGTAGTTATGTGGCTGTAGTTTGTTCGGCTAAACTTTAAACATGTGATACGAGTTTTAAAATTTTTCATAAACTCATGTTGAATTTTATTCTTAGGGTTATTAATGAATTGGTTATTTTGACTCCCCTCATATTTCTTGATTTTTATAAAGACCAGGTTTCGTCGCTTTTGTGCAACGTTGTCGATGCTTTCCAACTGTTGTTTTGCGGTTGTCTATCCTGTAATTTGATTTTTTCTGCTCCCTCTATTGGCTGCTGACTGAAATTCCCGGAGAAAAAGAAGAAAAAAATTGATTTGAAAATCATCGGTCAGTCAATAGAGGGAGCAGAAATCAACTTACAGGATGGACAACTCAAAAACAACAGTTGGTTTGCATTGACAATGTTGTGCAAAAGCGGTGAAAGCTGGTCTGCATAAATACCAAGAAGTATGAGGTGAATCAAAATAACCATTTCATTAATAATTGAAAGAAACCTCATTGTGTTATTTCCTACATATATTAAATAAATTTATTCTTAGGGTTTCATTTTCTTTTTCAACTTATTTCCCACCATTTACAATGATTTTTACAAGTTTTCTAATGATTATTTGAATATATTTTTTCGCGATATTGAACTACATGAAGACGTAGCAGCCATACTGATTTTAACGAATATTCTGTGCTTCACTGCAGCCAGCATAGAGTCTATACTAATTTATGGTTGATTGGTTGGTATTTAATGTCGAGCACTTGATAATGAAATCATTCGCTCTCTTGCACTCCAATATTTAGCAGAAAGGCTGGTCTCTTCTACAAAAGCTGGGGTACAATAAACTAGTTGTAACCATTTGGTTGTAGGCACCACATGTGGCGGTTACGTCACCCGTAGAGAGAAAGTAGGTATAGTAAGGAAGGAGAAATGAACCCCTAGGCCTCGAATACTCTAATACCGTCAGGGTCGAAAGAAACAAGAGGTCAGTCAAGGGAGACTGGATAGAAAAGTTGAAAGAGGAAATTGGTATGGGAAGAAGTAATACCAATTTGGTCAAAAAAAGAAAAACTCGCCAAGCTGACCAGTGCTTATTGGTGAGTAGCCCTTCCAATGCGTAAGCGTGATTACTAACAACTGCACCATGAGAAGGTGCGGGATTGGACACTAGGTTACTGTCCAGGTCGGTTCCTTTAAGCCTTCAATGGAAGGAATTAAAGGGTCTCCTCCCTGTTAAAGACGGTAGCCTTTCCACAGCCTATACTAATTTATTTACACTAAATAAAATCAGCGTGCATTCTTTCACAGGTAAGAGTACTTAAATTGCGTTAGGTTAGCTTTTAGGTTGGTCTTCCATGGGTTAGAGCACTTAATTAAATTATTTTTAGTCTGTTCATCTTACCTCAATATTAATGTTGATTTGTTCTTGAACATGTTTCGATTATATCATAATCATCATCAGCATCTTGCCCAGACTGGTTGAATTTATGTTGTATATCCTGAATGTCGTCAGCTCCATCCTGTGGTTGGCAAAGAACCTCCAAACAAGGTCACGCTTTGTCGGTATTTCAAAATTCATAACTCTGTTTTTATTCTTCTGAATATAATTTTTTTTCCAAATAGTCAGCTCTTTTGTATTTTCTAACTGTTTTAATAATTTAGTGTCCGAATTTATAATATGTTTTTCAGACCAAACATGAGCAGCAACTGCAGATTTTTCTATTTTCCCATTTTTAATATTCTTTTATTTGTTCTTTGGTTCTAATTTTTAGGTTTCTTTTTGTTTTCCCTCTATATATATATATCTTTTCACAACCCATACATTCAATTTGATATGTTCCTGATTTTTTATTTCTATCAGTTTTTTTCATTTTTGTTGGTTTTTAATATTATTTCATCATTAATATTGAGGTAAGATGAACAAACTAAAATAATTTTATTAATTAGAGTACTTAAATTGCATTAGGTTAGCTTTTAAGTTCGTTGGCAACATGAGTTGAATATTGTGTATATGTTGGCTGCATCCCATAATTCCATAATGTAAACCACTTTGCGTCTATTGATGCATGCGCATTGTATATGGTTGGAACTTTTCTTTCACATGTTGTAAAGTTTTTCCGATTGTTCTTTATGTTGTATTGTAGAGCTTCATTTATGTTTATACATTAGAAATGCTGACCAGAGCGGCCAGTCCTTAAGGACACAGGAACATATGCCCCACGTCAGCTCTTATTTATAATTTATTTATTTATATGCTCTTATATTTTATCTAGTTTATATAATCTTTAAGATTAAATTAAAATGCTTCATACCTCACCTCACATCCAGTCTTCAAAGTAGACCACAGTTTCAAAGCCTTGGCAGCTTCATCTTCAGTACTTTATCGTCGACTGATGTTATGTCAATCAGAAGAACTACTTTTTCTTCTGTCTGTTGGTGGACCGATAAAACCTCTGGATCCAGTCAGAATCTGCAGGAATTTCAAAGTTCATAAGTTTTTCTTTCTTGTTTTTTTTTAATGTGTATTTTTTTCCCAAACAGTGAGTTCTTTTTGTTTTTCTATTTATTTAATTAGACTGGCTCTTGATTCAATTAGATGTTTATTTTTTTTTTTCTGAAAGGTTTGTATTTATTGTAACATGTCATGAATGAGTTTTAAGGTAAACAATGCCTATTTAAGGCTGGTGAATCTGAAATTATTGCTTTGGGATCATACATGTATACACACAGAGTATTTTCAATATTGCTTATTTTAAAATGGTTCACCATATGGTACATATTATTTTTTATATTGGAGAAAAGTACATGTGACAAAGAGTTTGAACTGTAATAATTATTTCTCCATCTTTTTAATAACGTAAACATATCAAATTCAACATAGTGTGAAATACAAATGTCCCACACCGTAGCTGCTTCAAAATAGTGAAGTAAAAGCATTTGCTCCACTTTATTCATACGGGCCAAAGTGTGGTGATGCTCCATCTCTTTCTGCTGTTCAATGGCAAACATGAGGGGTTCAGAGCAAGTACATATTTTACTGTATTTGAAGAGAAAAATTTTCGACTAGACCGAGACTCGAACCCGGGACCTTTGGCTTGCCGGGCCAAATACTCTTGCTCTACCAACTGAGCTACCGAGGCGATTTGCGATCTAGGTGCAAATTTTTCTCTTATATACATTGTAATTCCCTCTCGCCAAATGCTTTTGAAACCATTGCTTCTATCTTTCCAAACGGTGGCTTCGTAGTTAAGAAGACATTTATTGGGAATTATCACGTCGGTAGCTCAGTTGGTAGAGCATTTGGCCCGGCAAGCCAAAGGTCCTGGGTTCGAGTCTCGGTCTAGTCAAAAATTTTCTCTTCGAATATAATTTATCTTTCAGTGAGAAGTGTTAAATCAATAATAAAAACATCTTTTACTACTTTGATAAAGTTAAAATAATACATTGAATTGCAGATGAAAATTATAATGAAAAAGAATACATACAATACTTGGTTCACCATTGCTCTGAAGAATTATTGATATTTTGAACCCAAATTCACATGAAACTAGGATTTTCAGTTTTTGGACTTGGTTCATTTTTTACTTTGATCCCATACATGTTCTCTTTCAAACACTTAAAGTGTAATATATAAACAATTTCTTTAAAATATGCTACTGCTGTGTCTGCCTTGTCACGCAGCGGGCCCGGGTTCGATCCCCGGTCGGGGCAGTTTTTCTGGGTGAGGTTTTTATCGGGGTTTTTCCTCGCCTATAAGACAAATGTCAGGAAAACTTTAAGGCCCAAACGGTCCCCGAAATCATATGGCCATCATCATCCTTCACCAGTGTGGAAAGCAACGGGAAGCTACCATCATCATAGTACATTCACGAATTTAGGCCATTTGTTGACCTGTTTCGGCCTCAAGAGTTGAGACTTGAAAGTAGTTTTGAAGTTCCTTAAGACAGGTTACTGGCCCGACGCTAAGTAGTCCAGTGGTATGGCTGCTACCTTTTAGTCTCTGGACAGAAATTAGGATACTGCATTTACTCAGTACCCGATGGAACGGTTATACCGCCGTGACTCGGTCCTCAGAGCCTCGTTTGTGAAAACGGATTGTACCACGAGAAGGTGAGGATGAGAATTGGGTAGGAGAGGTTATACACACGTCACTACCCCTTACAACCCGGGAAGCTACCACACCTATACAATCTCCTAGTAAAGCTGCAAGCATAGCATGAAAATGCTATGATTGCAGTGAAGGACCTGCCTTCGGGTAGAATTACTATGGATGGGGCTTTATGAGCACCTGTGAAGTTCAGAATTATTTATTAATTTGCTGTTATTGCTTGAATTAGATGTATGTGGAATGTCCTATATCACTATTGCATGATTTCTCAGCATATATTTGTTTTAAATTTTTAGGGGGCAATTTCTTGTGCACAATTTAGTGCAGGGATTTATCTTACAAGTAGTGATTATCCTTTCCAGTGTTTTGATTTTTAATTGGTCACTTATATTGAAGGAAAAATTAATAATTGAAGAGAAAAATGTAATAGTTAGGTGCAGGCTTTCACGGCCGGTAATCATAATGTAGAGTGGCCGTGGTCCATCACTGGTGGTCCTACCAGATGTTTCTCCTTCAGTGGCGCGTACTTCAAGGTGTTGTTTCCTGGTCAGAAACCTAGAAGATGCCCTCCGCAGCTGAGGGAGAAACGTCTGGTAGGAACACCAGTATTAGACCACGGCCACAAAGCCCGGAATCACTCAACATTAGAAAAATGTAATTTTTAATTCATAAATGAGTTGGATAAAATGTTTTTGCATCTCGCCTCCTAAAGTTTTGTGTTTCATTATACTGGTTTCAAAAGCCATTTGCCTTCATCTTCAGTCAAACTTGCACTGTTGAAATTTTGCCCTTACTACCATCTGGTGCCAATTTTATGTCCCAAGTTCATAAAATCAGCACCAGATGGCAGTTCAGAAGATGGTGGTAACAGCAAATTTCAGCAGTTGGAGTTTGACTGAAGATGAAGGCAAACGCTTTGAAACCGGTATCACGAAAACATGGAACTTTACGAGATGAGATGTAAAAACATTTTATCCAACTCAATTTATAAATTGATAATTACTTCATGTTGTTCCTTCCCACTGTAATTTTGATTAAAAAGAAAAATGTATGCCAAAGCTGGGATTTGATTCTACATACTAGTGCTCTAAACCACTGAGCTACTTAGGCATCTCAATTTAGATGGAAATTTTTCTCTCTCTTATACAATCCCATGCGTTCAAAGCCAAGAACCTACGTTCTACATACTTTCTGGCTGGTTCTTATTCAAGAAGACATTTTAATTTTATTAATGTTGACTATAATCAACATTCATGATAAAGTTCCGTTGAGGTATTCTTCAAAATTAAAATGTAAAATTATGAAATATTTACCTAAAAGTTCCGTCTCCTCAACTTAAAGATTATTTATCTGCAAGTGCTTTCGGGACTAGTCCCATCATCAGCAGGATTCAATACTGGTGTTTCACCGAAGATCTGGTAGAGGGGGTTACATGTACTGGGTACGTTTTCATTTATCAGATGGTTAACTGCCTTCAAAATTTCTATCTCATCGAGTATGTTTATCTTAGCTGGATTATTTTCTCTGAGTGCTTTCAATATGATGTTAATGAGTGGATAAAGACAACCTTGCTGCCTTCACCCTCTCTCCAGGTAATTTTTACAACTTCTTAAAAAATTTGAAGTTGAAATAGGCTGGTGGTTAAAAATAATGTGATTTTTGTGAAGGTTCAATAGTTTCTCGCAGGACAAAAGTCTTTGGAAAGTAAAACTAGATAGCGTTTTTAAAGACTTTGGAATAGAGACTAGACTCTGCGGATTCTTGAATTATACAAATGTAGTCAAAAAAAGGTAAAGTTGGAAAAAAAAAAAAAAAGGACCGATAAGCCAGAAAAACTTTGAAAAGGGACAAAAAGGATTGATAAAACCTACCATTTTCTGGCCTACACATGACCCAAAAATATATTCATTCTTCATTATGTGTACCCCGGCTGTTGACACAAACAAATCCATTGCATGTATTGACTTAGACTTTCACAGCTGGAGTTGCTATGCTGATCTTGAAGAAGATTTCCGGGCTGTTGGCCGTGGTCTTGAGGCTTGTAGTTCCCCGACGTTTCACCAGAGACTGCGTCTGGCATCCTCAAGGGTTGTCTTGAGACTGGCAATTTTGTCCACTATCTGTCCTATTTATACCGTTCGCCGCAATGTGTTTTCTGCATGGTCCATTTGCGGTGAATGGTATAAATAGGACAGACTGGACAAAATTGCCAGTCTCAAGACAACCCTTGAGGATGCTGGACGCAGTCTCTGGCAAAACGTCGGGGAACTACAAGCCTTACGACCACGGCCAACAGCCCGGAAATGTTCTTCAAGATCATCATAGAATCCATTGCATACTTATGCTTATTTACTTTAGAAGAATCCATATTGTATTGTTTATTTTTTATTATTTCACTCACCTCATAATTCATAGCAGACCCTGGGTTTCTTCACATCTTTTGTGACATTCTCAATGCTGTGTCACGTTCACAACTGACGTCCAACGGCCTTCTATCCTGCAGACTGACCTCCGCGCCATCTGGTGGCCGACCAAAGAATTTCCAAATCAGTCCTCTTTCTTTATAACCGGGTATTTCAAAATTCATAGTTGTATTTTCATTCTTGCATATGTAAATTTTTTCCCAAATTGTGAGTTCCTTCGGTTTTTCCAATTGTTTAAGTAATTTTGTTTTGGTTTCTATTCTATGTTTTTCTGACCAGGCATGTGCAGCTATTGCAGATTTTTCGGTTTTCTTCTCCATTTTTAACATTTCTGAGGTGTTCTTTTAATCTTGTATTTAGATTCCTTTTTGTTTTTCCTATGTATATCCTTTCACAATCTTTACAATTAATTTGATAAAAAACAAAAAGGAATCTAAATACAAGATTAAAAGAACACCTCAGAAATGTTAAAAATGGAGAAACTGAAAAATCTGCAATAGTTGCACATGCCTGGTCAGAAAAACATAGAATAGAAACCAAAACAAAATTACTTAAACAATTGGAAAAACCGAAGGAACTCACAATTTGGGAAAAAATTTACATATGCAAGAATGAAAATACAACTATGAATTTTGAAATACCCGGTTATAAAGAAAGAGGACTGATTTGGAAATTCTTCGGTCGGCCACCAGATGGCGCGGAGGTCAGTCTGCAGGATAGAAGGCCGTTGGGCGTCAGTTGTGAACGTGACGCAGCATTGAGAATGTCACAAAAGATGTGAAGAAACCCAGAGTCTGCTATGAATTATGAAGTATGAGGTGAGTGAAATAATAAAAAATAAACAATATTAAAAAACCTCATAGTGTTATTTCCTATCTATATAACTTAATCCATATTGTGTATAAGTTGCAATGGGGCTACATTGATGTACACCCTTAGACAAAAAAAAGAGTCATCCCCCGATACCATCAATCGATCGGGGAACTTCGTGAGCGCTCGCAAAAGCCGTATTCACATCAACACGTTTTGAATAATTGTACTGCGTTGTTTGCTAGTTAATGCAGTGCACACTCGAGCAACTTTAAAGAGAGAGTTTTAACTTAGTGTGTTTCCGTGGTCGAGAGGTTTAATAGACATCGTCTGCATTCGTAACCTCACGGGTTCTACCTTCTTTTTTTAACAGAATGTTAGAATAGCATTTTGCCTGTAATATAGTTTCATATTTAATTTTATATTTGAGTTTTACGGCTTCAATGCACACACAAAAACATAAATTAAAACCTTCTTCTAATAAGTAAATGAGGAAAGAAAATAATGTATTCTAAAATGTAAGCTTTAACAAAATCAATATCGGGTGTATGAATCCTCAGCATCTATTACCGCCCTCAATCTGTGGGGCATTGATGCAATCAAATTTCTATAGGCATGTGGACGATTGGCTAGAGCATCCCAGGCATCTTGAATTTGTGCCCATAAGCCGTCTTTCGTGCTTCTGCAGGCCAATTAGAGTTCATCTCTATTTTTATCTTAGCCCACACATTTTCGATTGGACTCAAATCTGGTGAACAGCGAAATTTGATTTGCCTTCTCCTTTAACAATAAAATCAAATTTCGCTAAACACATTTCAGAAAGTGGCCACAGTTTCTAGAATGTCAATTATAGACAGAGAAAATAACACACATAAAATTAACATTTTAGAAACAATTGAAATTATCAAAAAGACCAAGAGTACAAACATTCTCAACGAAAATATGCCTAATGAGCAAAACCCTCTATTAGACATACAGTTAATTCAATACTACTACAACAACTCCAGAAGATGAAGCATGCATCGAAAGGCATAGAGTGAAATCAACAAAAATTTTAAATAGTTGAGGAAGACGGTAGTATACAAGGTAAAAAAATATATAATTTAACATTATTATAACCTCAACGATATAAAAACAATTATGAACTTAATAAGTATAGATTAATTCAAATGTCGCAATAAAATATATTTAATTCATAAAATGTTTTAATACAAATATCACGAAAAAAAAACTGCGTAATTGAAGATGCGAACCTGCGATCTTCATTAACAGAAACAGTGACTGCATGCTTTACCGCTGAGCTATCAGGACACGTAGGAGAGTCTTCAGTTCATGTCACATAACACAGTAGCTCAGGGACTGCACAATTATGACTAGTTTCCTAGTTTGAACCCAGCGCTGTGCCGAGTATGACTTAGAAGAAATGTGCGTTCAAGAGATGACTTTTTTTTTTTGTCGAAGGATGTACTTGCAGCTTATGTGGGCATATTTAGTTCCTTGTTTACCTAATATGTCAATAACAAGGTTAACCCTTCTCACCCATCAAGGCGAGTGCCCACGAGATTGTAAGAATTAGATCAATAGAGAGGAATGGATGTAGGAAAAGATCTCGTAGACCTCAAATGCTCTATAGGAAGCCGACTGGGTAGCAGGACACAAATGAGTGAAGATAACTCTGCTGCTTGGAATTGTACCTGTAATGAAACAATTTTTAAAATCTAGAAATAAAATTGGGATGAGGTAAATAATAATACCAACATTTGGATGTCAAATAATTTATTATGAAGCTAATGGAATGTGTTTCTGTTTCTCAGACTGACTGAAGAGGATCTGCAGGATTGTAACATTTGTAAAGTTGGCAGTGATTATACAATATCAAGCAAGGTAACCGCACCTTTCCTTATCTTGGTCCCTTCTTTTGCAGTGCAGCCAACTGTATCATGTAATGTTATGAATTTGACAATAAAGTAATTCTTGTCACTTGCCAGTATCTGGAAAAACTTTTATCTATTGCTAGCCGATCTTGCATCTCCAGATTTTAGGTGGGATGAAGAGTGAGGCAGACGGAGGAGACATAACAGTAAATTATTGCATTTTGCCAGGTTTTCAGGAGAACAAAAAGTATTTTTTTCATTACTATAAGCATTATCTGGTGTTCATATTTGAAGAGAAAAATTATACACTCACATTGGGACTCGAACCCAGGACATTTGGCTTTCTAGGCAAATGCTCTACCGACTGAGCCATCTGGGCGAGTTCCAATCAAAATGCAACTTTTTCTCTCATATATGTTGTCAATTCCCGTGCACCATATGCTATGAAACCTTTGCTTCTATATTTTGCAACTGGCAGCGTCTTTATTAATTGGGAATTTTACATTACATTATCTGGTATTGTTTATTTTTTAAATAAAACTTTTATTTAATAAATAAAGAATATGGATTTTTCCATAGTTAAATATAGGAAATAACATTATGAGATTCTTAATTCACGAATAAATGAGTCATTTTTTACATCTTACCTCATAGTTACTATGATGATCTTGAAGAAGATTTCCAGGCTGTAGGCCGTGGTCTTGAAGTTCCCCGACGTTTTGCCAGAAACAATGCATCTGGCATCCTCAAGGGATGTCTAGATGCAAATTTTTCTCTTATATACGTTGTAATTCCCAGCACCAAGATCGGAACTTGCCCCGATAGCTCAGATGGTAGAGCATTGGCCTAGAAAGCCAAAGATCCCGGGTTTGAGTCTCGGTCTGGACGAAAATTTTTCTCTTCAAATATAATTTATCCTTCAGTGAGAAATGTTAAATTAATAATAAAAACATCAATAGAAGCCCTACTGGATTTATAAAGTGGTTTCATCGTAAAAATATTGAATTTCAGTTATAAATTTATTTAAGGATTTTATAATCAAGTATGTTAACATTTTATTAAGTTATGTAGATAGGAAATAACACTATGAGGTTCTTTAATATTGTTTATTTTTTTATTTATTTATTTTTTTTTTTTTGGACGTCAGTTGTGAACGTGACGCAGCATTGACAATGTCACAAATTACGTGAAGAAACCCAGGGTCTGCTATGATTTATGAAGTATGAGGTGAGTGAAATAATAAAAAATAAACAATGTTAACATTTTACTTAAAATATTTCAACTTTTTTTTACTTTGAAATTTTACTATAATGTTTTAATTGTTTAAATTGCCAATAAATGTCTTCTTAACTAAGAAGCTGCCATTTGCAAAGATAATAGTAAAGGCTTCATAGCATTTGGTGCTGGGAATTACAACGTATATAAGAGAAAAATTTGTATTTAGATCGGAACTCACCCCGATAGCTCAGATGGTACGGCATTGGCCTAGAAAGCCAAAGGTCCTGGGTTCGAGTTTAGGTCTGGGCGAAAATTTTGTCTTCAAATATACCAGATAATGATGATCTTGAAGAAGATTTTCGGGCTGTAGGCTGTGGTCGTGAGGCTTATAGTTCCTCGATGCATCCTTGAGGATGCCAGACACAGTCTCTGGCAAAACGTCGGGGAACTACAAGCCTCACGACCACGGCCTACAGCCCGAAAATCTTCAAGATCATCATAACAACTCCGGCTGTGAAAGTTTACGTCAATAATTACCAGATAATGTTTATAGTAATCAAAAGAGATGGTTTTATGCTCTCCTGACAACCTGGTAAAATGCAGTTATGTTATGTTGGGATTTTGGCATTGATACGTTTTGTATGGGTGAAGCAGCAGCAGCAAAAATGTTACATAGCACACACACATCTCTGGTTGCTTGGCCATTACTCTTCTGGAGCAGATGAATTTTCCCTCACACAAGTGAAATTATGACATGTTCTCCAACCACATAATTTAATTATGAAGCTAAAATATTTTCTTTGCCACTTCAACATAATATTATATATAAATATACGTTCAAGAAGCGGTGAATTTTTTTAATTATCTAAATTTGTATTATTTTTCATTTTATTTTAATAAGAGTATTTTATGTAAGTGCACACCCATAAAATTTCACTACCAGCCGCCACTGCATTTGTAATATGAAAATAATATTGTAAGATCCTGTAAAAACCACTGGGCAAGCTTTTTTAATTAAATTATTTTGAGTCTGTGATATCTTAGCTCAATATTAAAGTTGATTTGTCCTTGAACATGTTTCGATTAGTCTTCTAATAATCCTCAGCATCTTGCCCAGACTGGTTGGATTTATGTTGTAAACGTGGATGTCGATGTCAGCTCCCTCCTGAGATTGGCCGAAGAACCTCCAAACGAGGTCACGTTTTGTCAGTATTTCGAAATTAATAACTGTTTTTGTTCTTCTGAATACAGATTTTTTCCCAAATAGCTCTTTTGTATATTTAATTAATGTTGGGAAGTAAACATTATGAGGTATAATCATTAAAATCATCGGAGAACATATTGTTTAAACAACTCACCTCATAGGATTCATGCTTCCATGATATCGCAATTTCAAACATAATCATGTTCATCGTCAGCCATAACTGTCAGTCGGAGTTATGGCTGATGATGAACATGACTATGTTTGAAATCGCGATATCATGGAAGCAAGAATCCTATGAGGTGAGTTGTTTAAACAATATGTTCTCCGATGAATTTTAATAGCTCTTTTGTATTTTGTAACTGTTTTAATAGCTCTTTTGTATTTTGTAACTGTTTTAATGGGGGCACGCCGTAGCGTAGTGGTTAAGGCACTGAGCTACAAGCCGGAGGGTCGAGGGTTCAAGTCCCGTTGGGGTCAGGATTTTTAAACTGACCCAAACCCTCTGGCGGCACTATGGCCCTGGGGTCGACTCAGCCTCTAACGGAAATGAGTACCAGACGCTTGTTCTGGGGGTAAAGGCGGCCGTCACGCAGGGCTGACAACCCGGCTGACATCAAGTGCCGATTGTCTAGAAAAAGTGGGAGCCTTAACCTCCTACTACCCCAAGGGTCTCCTGAGGCCTGTTGTGGGATCACTTTACTTTAACTGTTTTAATAATTTAGTGTCCGAATTTATATTATATTTTTCAGACCAAACATGAGCAGCAACTGCAGATTTTTCTATTTCTCCATTTTAATATTTATTGTGTGTTCTTTGGTTCTAATTTGGTTGCTCATGTTTGGTCTCAAAAACATAATATAAATTCGGACACTAAATTATTGAAACAGTTAGAAAATACAAAAGGGCTGACTATTTGGGGAAAAAAAATCTATATTCAGAAGAACAAAAACAGAGTTATGAATTTTGAAATACTGACGGAATGTGACGTCATTTGGAGGTTCTTTGGCCAACCGCAGGAGGGAGCTGACATCGACATCCAGGGTATACAACATAAATCCAATCAGTCTGGGCAAGACGCTGAAGATGATTATGATATAATCAAAACATGTTCAAGAACAAATTAACATTAATATTCAGGTAAGATGAACAGACTCAAAATAATACAATTAAAAGATCCTGAAAATATTACTTCCTAAAATAAAAGTTGCAAGCAATATTCAGTTGATTGAATGAAAAGCTTCCTATTTTTTATATTATGTTTCAATCTTAACTTTCAGGAAATAAATCTGTAAGGTAGACCACTTGGGTTTCAGCTGGTCTAAATTCATCTCATATTATTCAATAAAAATCTTAGAATTGGTACGAAATAATTATCAAGAGATTGAATCAGTAATAAACACCTCACCTCATTAAGAGAAAAAATTACTCCTAAACTGGTATTTAAACCTAAGGTCACTAGATTTTGCTTAGAGGCTCCTTTTTTTAGGTTTAAGGTTCTTTTATGTGGCTGAAAATATTCAGACTCGGACCCACACTTTAAAGTCCCTCTTGGAGGATTTGTTCCTTCCTAAATAATCCATCGACTTTGGCCGGGTTTGAACCTGCAACTCACAGGACTAGAGACAAGGTACATAACCACCCAGACAACCGTTCCTCAAATTATGTTTTATGTTATTCTTCTGCCTAATTCTTGGCTACCTATTGGGTACTTCCCCTCTAGTTTTCCTACAAAAAGTTAAAATCCACCTCTTTCATTTCCAATTTATGCCAATCACAGTCAATCAGACTTAGCTGTTCTTATTATATCTGGTTCCCATATAGCTCACTGTTATGTTGTCTTCTCCAATCACCTGTATATATTTTTTTCTCTCTATGGTATAAAAATTTGTCCAATAACTTTTATTTAAATACTGTAATCTTTTCTCCTCCCTTAAAGTCAGAGATTACATTTTACATCCATAAAATATAACCAAAAGAAAAACAGTCTTGTATATTTTCAGTTTAATCTTGTTTTTTAGAAGAGTTGGGATGACAAGAAACTCTTTCATATATAATAGCTTCTTTTATGTATAAATAATTAATTTTGTTTGGAAATGTCTTTAGATGATGTTTATTATCAACATCATTGACTACAGGCATGTTAAACCTCGCACAGTATCTGATGTGTGATTGTGGAGCATTCTTTGTTTCATCCCCACGGAAATACACGAGTCAGTATTCTGTCATGAAGCACATACGAGAGTAGTTACAGTATTTATCAAACAGAGATGAGTTGCTAAAACTATACTTCATAGAAATCAAAATAAAAGAAAAACAAGACAATGTTACTGTCTAAACATTTTAAAAATGCATTTTATTTTCTTTGGATGTGCACATGTCATTTTTCGAATACTCACTAACCATCTCTGATTCAACCTTATATATTTCAACGTTATTATGTTGCATAAAATGTACAGTTGGCTGCACTGTTACCTTCTATTTATGTAATTCATTCTCTGCTGTTGAAAATTTCTTGTAAAATAAAAATCTTTGGTTTTAACACTTATATTTCTCTCTCTCTCTCTCATACTCCTGTCACGTTGTTAATGAAAGGAAAGAATACCAACTTAATAAACATTAAGCCTTTCCCCCGGTGTTCATTTGTATAGTATTTTCCTCTATCAAGTTAAATTATTTTTTGCAGGTGTAAATTGGAAGTGTGCTCTAGATTTCTAGGTCAGTTAAATAGAAATATTGATAAAATTCCCTTCCATCCTTACTTTTCCATTAAAGACACCTTCTAGACCAGTCACCATCATTAGGATGTCCTGTAATGTAAACACTAGCTCAGAGAAAATCAAACAGTAGTGTGATCTCTGGAGTATTTGCACTCCTACTGATAGCTCTTTGCCCTGCCTGCACAGTTAATACTCATAATTACATTTTGTATTCATGATGCTGCTTTACAACAAAGATTAGCAATTAGATTTTTTTATAAACGCATTAGACCATAAAAGGCGTTCCTGCTGAGAAAGTTTTATCCAAATACATTTTGCTTACTCAGAAATCTATTTATGCGATAATAATTGTAAGCTACCTGACGAGGTACGTTAAGATCATAGCTCAAGATAGAAACTTATCGTGAAAATCCCGAAGGGAACCGATGTAGTTTGAAACCTTTGCAGCTTTATCCAAGATGTCGGACCTTGAAGACTTCGATCATGTTTTCGGTATACGTGGAGAAGAGGAATTTGATAGAGTCTACCAAAGAATTGAACTGGAAGAACAGGAGAATCGGCGTAATATTGCGCGATGCAGACATCGTTGTATACAGTATTATTTGCAGGACGCAAGCATAAATGCCTTCTTCTATAGCAGATGAAAATAACGGAAGTGGTTTTTATCGCTGAGAATTCTGGGTAATTCGTTGCCAATATTACAAAAACGTCAATTTTCATGCATGACCGGTAAGTCGGCCATTAATTCGATCTCAGCAATTGCTCACGGTGAATCAGCTCACCAGTGATTGGAAGTAATTTGAGTAGAGACTAATGTATTTGCATCGGGCCCATAGACTCACGTCATATTCGTAAATTAATGAATCACTTTTAAAACCTTACGTCATATTTTATGTTTCTTCAAACATGGGAACTAGTTTTCAAGAGAAGCATCTCTCTCATTTTCAACCGACATTATGACTACTGGATTTTCATACGAATCGTTGGAATCTCCATCAATAACGTTGCCATCTGGTGTTGATTTGATGAACTTTGAGATGAGGTCATGTTCATCAGGAATCTCGAAATTCATGGATCTAAATTTGTTCTTCTGAATATATATCTTCTCCCAAACTGTCAATTCTAAAGGTTTTTTCCAAATGTTTTAAAAGTTGGGCTTCTTTTTCAATTTTATGATTCTCCAATAAAGCCCAACTTTTAAAACATTTGGAAAAACCTTTAGAATTGACAATTTGGGAGAAGATATATATTCAGAAGAACAAATTTATATCCATGAATTTCAAGAATCCTGATGAACGTGACCTCATCTCAAAGTTCATCAAATCAACACCAGATGGCAATGTTATTAATGGAGATTACAACGAAAATCTGGTAGTCATAATGTCGGTTGAAAATGAGAGAGATCCTTCTCTCGAAAACTAGTTCCCGTGTTTGAAGAAGCATAAAATATGAGGTAAGATGTGAAAAAATGACTCATTAATTTACAAATTAAGAACCTCATAATGTTATTTTGCCATATTTAACTATGAATCACCTCATATTTTTTAATTTTGTTTGAGACTCTGGTTTCTTCACATCTGTCTGATATTGTAAATGGTTCCTAACTGTTGATCCTGTAGTTTGATTTCTACTCCCTCTGTTGACTAACCGATGAACTTCCAAATCAAATTTTTTTCCTCAGGAATTTCAAAATTCATAGATTTCTCCTTATTCTTGTGGATGTAAATGTTCTCCCAGATTGTGAGTTCCTTAGATTTATCTAACTGTTTCAGTAATTTGGCTTTAAAAATTAGAAAATATGAGGCGAGTCAAAATCCCTAACTCATAATAATTAAGATACCTCATAATGTTATTTCCTTCAAATATTAAAAAAATGATTAGCAACTTTAATGAAGAGAAAAGTTACGTACAGAGTATCCCAAATTGATGTATACACTCTTTGAAACGTTATTTCTCAGCAACGAAATGAGAAAGAAAAACAATTTTTGTTGTGTTTGATCCACAGGGCACTGGGAAAGCATAGCAACACGTTCATCGATGTTCACGTCTTTATAAACACGATAGTGGCGAGATTATCCCTTTCGTCACACTTGTGCAGGAACCACTCACAAAATTGCAGTCGTCTATCTGGCCCCACAAAATTCGATGAACACTGCTTTTCTTGATACCAATCTCACGAGAACATTATGAAAATTAAAAATGTCACTACACCGCTCGGTTTTTAAACATTTCCTCACTTCTATAAAAACTACTTCCCAACCTCATATGATAATGTACTATTATGATTTGTCAAGTTTTCTTGCCATCATCCCTCAAATGCCAACCCATTGTCCATAGCACACAACTTGATTTTAAAACTGGAATTTTATAGCTTATTTTTGTACTTTGTTAATATCTTTCCTTCCTTTCATTAACATTTTGGCCCACATTTTTATATATTCCATGCTTTTCTCAGTTATATACATTTGTTTGTTTTATTTTAAAGCTGTGATTTCTGTTTCTTTCTTGTTTTTTTGCAACTTGTATAATTTCTCAGGACATTTTGTTTTATGTAAATGAAATTAAGATTTAGAATTTAAATGTGGATTTTTTCAGACACAGTGTTCAAATTACATGGTGAATTGTTCTTACAGCCTGAAAACTTCAAGTAAAACCCCAGAAAATATGTGAACTCTTGATATTCTCTTTCTTTCACTCCGTGAGGCACCAACCCATTTGAGGGTGTGTGTAACCTTCACAGACAGTAGAACAAACCCCCAATGCAGTATTGCCAGAAGAATAGTTTTCTTCACTTGTTCCTTGAATGCATTCCAGAGAGGTTCCATAACAATAGCATTGGAACAGTCTTGTCAACTGCCAATTTAATATTTTTTTAATAAGAATCAAATGAATCGTGAATTCTTGTTACCTTACTTCTATATTTTTTTAAACACAGCACCGCAGTATCGGCGACCATCGTCAGCTGTTTTCACAACTGCCCATTTTTTCTTTTGCCAGTAGTGTGAGGTAAGAAGAATTCATGATTCACTTGATTTTTTATCAATAAAACCTCATAATATTTAAATTAATATTGGGAAGTAAACATTATGAGGTTATATCATTAATAGTGAGTGGAGAACATATTTTTATCGAGTCACCTCATATAAGTTCAAATTTCTTTGATACCGGCGGTTTCAGACAATATCTTGTCCCTCTTCAATGGAAACCATGACTGAAGAGGGACATGATATTGTCTGAAACCGCCGGTATCAAAGAAATTTGAAATTATATGAGGTGAGTCGATAAAAATATGTTCTCCACTCACTATTAAAAACCTCATAATGTTAAAAATTCCCAAATTTATTATATTATATTTTTTATTAGGTTTGACAAACTGTCAGTGGAACTTCTTGTAAATACGTAAGGATATTAATTTAAATATAATTTGAGCTGTCTGTAAGTAATACAATAATGCAATACCAAATTAGTATTTTGATATTATATTTATTTTAACATGTTCCAGTCCTGGTCAAATTTATTTTTTTTGAAAAGAAAAATTAACGTCTGAATCGAAATTGATCCTCAGACCTCCGACTCTATAGGTCAGTGTGGAATAAGACACAGTATAGTACAGTTCTGGTAACTGTAGCTGTCTTGGTGAATCCTATGGTGCATGGCAGAGAGAACCAGTAGCCATGAAAAAAACATTTTCTTATTAATCCCTATTAGGTTCATCTTCCGGGCATATAGGCCATGGTCCAGTCGTTCTTCTACTCGACGTTTCATCTACTGCTGCGGTAGACATCTCCTGAAGATGTCTACCGCAGCAGTAGACGAAACGTCGAGTAGAAGAACGACTGGACCACGGCCTATATGCCCGGAAGACGAACCTAATAGGGATCAAGACGCCGGCCGTGAAAGCCTACAGTTATACATTTTCTTATTAATAATAACAATAATAATAAAATAAATAGTTATAAAAACATAACTATTCACTGACACAGAACTAATAGATAAAACAATTCAACATGCAATAACTTATGTTTTCAAAACAGAGGATAGTTGCTGGTATACCCTGTCCGCTGTTAAAGTGATCCTCGTCAAAACAAAACCATGTGACCTGCTCGCTTTTCATTGGTTATGGTCACCGATGTACGTTGTAGAAGCAGTAAGTACGCAAGAAAGTAGTTCCCTTCATTAAATTAAAAATATATCCTCTGAATATACTTGTTATTCTTCGTGAATGAAAATAATAATATTCAAAACATAGAAAATATCTAAATATACCTAATCAATAATTAAAAATTAAAACAGTTTATTACATATGGATGATGCATTTGAGTCATGCTTCAGTCGATTCTCATGAAACAAAATGGCTGAAAGTATCGAGTCTTCTTTTGCTATGTTGTCATCTCACTGTCAAAAGTGACAGTAATTGTGGCGCAAATGGCAGAGTGATGTTGCTTCTACAATGTACGTCGGTGTTCATAACCAATGAAAAGCGAGCAGGTCACATGGTTTTGTTTTGACGAGGATCACTTTAAGAGTGAACAGGGTATAGTACCTGCAAGTTGCCCTACCCTCTTACTGCACCATACACCATAGACCCCTCAAATGTGGCTATAGAAGCTAGAACACTAACATTTTTTTCCACTTATAGAATTTTCTTACGTCAGAAGGCAAGTAGGTAGAGCTATTAACAATGCATCGAACGACTTCTATCCAAAGAGAATTTTACATTACTTGTAAAGCTTAATATTTTGAAGCTTTACTGCTTAAAAATTATGAATATTCCCGTTAAAATACTTTGGATAGAAGTTGTCTGATGGCATCATTAGTAACTCTAGGTTTCTGACTTCAGATGTAAGACAATTGTTATAAGTGAAAAGAAATGTTAGCATTTGTATAGTGTCTCAAATGATGTAATGGACTGCACACCTATGTACAGAGTCAGAGGTCTGGGGTTCGATTACTGGGTTCAGACATTAATTTTTCTTTTCAGAAAAATAAACCTCATTAGTATGTTTGTCTCTTTCTCTGTTGTTGTTGACACATAGAGCCAGTGTGTTCAAGTCAGAATTTTACTTGAAGTTGTTAGAGAATTGTAAAGTGAGAGACGTTGTGAGAATAGATTGAGTTTAACAATATATTGCTGTTCATAAAGTTCTTCCCACATTTCCAATCTAACTCTTAAAATGCCTTCTTTTGCACAATGATACAACTCGTGCATTTCCGATTACAGCAAACTCCCGATTATCCGTGTTAATTGGGACCAACATATGAACAGAAAATAAAAAAAACACGGATAATCCAACTAAGTTATTCGGTGCCATGGAAGTTGATCAGAAAATGTATTTACCAACTTTAACACAACTTAAATGCAACAAATATTCATAAAATGTTATATTAAATGTATTTAAGTGCGATTCGTAATTATCATTATTTTATTTTACTCGTAAATATGAAAAAAAAGTGGGACTATTTCCTGTCATGAGCACTCCGGTTAAGACAGTTATTCAAAATGGCCACCGTAACCAGCGACAACTATACTAGTAACACCGATATCCACATTTATAACCAGCGATGACAAATATAATCAGTGATTCCCACATTAGTAACCGCCAATATCCATGTTTATAACCAGCAATAAACACACTGCCGCAGCATATCCGTGGTTTCAATCTGTAACTACAAACTTTCAGTGACTCACACAACACAAATTGTATTGTATTCTCAGAATGTTGGTTGGTACCATTAAATGCATCATGGGAGGGGGTTGTGAGTGAAGGTTACTCTATTGTGATAGTTTCTAAGTGCAGTTCACAGTAGCACATTTAAAAATAAAGAATTTTTTTCATAACAATACAAAATACATTTTTTTTTTTAAAATACAGTAAAGAGAGTCATGTCCGGATAATCTACAAACTGGATAATATGCGCACGGATAATCGGGAGTTTGCTGTATATTAAATACTTCATACCCAGTCTATTTCTTCCTTTTGGAGTCACGGCTTCAATGGTTTGCCAAACCCCCAAGAAAAATTAAATTGATTGTGAATAACTTCAAAACACAACTATTTTTCTCTGAAACCAATTAATTTAGCCAAATATCATCTCCCTTTAACAACCACTTCATATCGCAGTCAGCAACCACACAAAATTTTCTGAATTAACCCCTTAACTCAACAATTGTAAAAGATTGTCCAAAATTTTCAATTTTTTTATTGCTGGATTTTTAATTTTATTATGAATATACAGTACCGAAGAAATTGGGATGGGCTGGCCATGTAGAAAGGCTCTCAACAGACCGAGCACCAAAAAAGGTGCTTACAGCAAGTTTTATGGGGAATAGACGAGTTGAAAGACCAAACAATAAAAAAGATGGTATTAAGGAAGATCCTGCAACAGTGTCACAACTGGAGGCTTGTCGTGCAAAATAGAAATGATTGGAGGTAGAAGTTAAGGGAGGCCAAAGCTCAAATTTGAGCTATCAGCCACTGGATGGATGGATGAATATACAGTATTAGAAATACACTGAACTAAAACGAAGTCTTGTGGGATAGAGCTGGTGACATTAAATTTCTTCCCCTCCCCCTTGTATAATTCACCTTTCTCAAATCATAGATACTGTTATTCTTCCACCTCATTCTTGGCCTTTTTATTAGGTACTTTCCCTTTGGTTTTCCTACAAGAAGATTCCAATGGCCCTCTTTCATCCTCTATTTTTATCACACGTTCTGCCCATCGTAGTCTAAGACAGGTGTGTCCAACCTTTTTTTGGAAAAGAGCTACTCTCGTTAAAGTGAATTGGTTTGCGGGCCACGTGATCCAATTTTTTTACTGTATTAAATAGGATCTAAGATAAACCAATTAGTTTAAATATAAAATAGCTAAAATATTATATTTTTTATTAAAATGTTAATCATATATTAGTTAAATTGTTTTTAAAATTAAATTAGATTTATACATTTTTTCATGTATAATTTAATTATAAAATCTAAATAGAATGATATTTTCTTGCCACTACACTAGGAAGCCATAATTAACACTTATAAAACTCACAGAATTAATTATATTCTTCAAACCTCTCACAAACACTGACACTGCAACGTGAACGAAGAACTGCAAACTGTAAACTAACTTGAAATGTACAAAATGTAACGATAATAAAACATCTGGCTCACACTCAGCTTTGAAAGTAGTAACCACGTGGTCAACAATGCACGGAGACTTCAAAGTGATGTGCGGTAGGTAGGATCATAAATAAAAATGTGGGCTTTGCGTTTCTTAAAACGGATGTGATTTCTCAATGTTTTGAATAAGAGGATGAGTAGGATGAACTTTCGCAAACACACGTGTTGGAAACAGAAAAAGTTGTGCTATTTCAAGTTTATCTTATACCAAATTGAATTACTTATTTAAAAAATTATATTAGACTATAACTTGCAAATATCATTGCGGGCCACATGCGATATGATCGAGGACCGCAACCGGCCGCGGGTTGGACACACCTGGTCTAAGAGATTTAACTGTTCTGAATGCATATAGTTTCCCACATTTATAAAAATCTTCTGAAGCAAATCTTTTCCTGCGCTCAAAGAACGGAAAAAATCTACTGAAAGACAAAATAAAATGATCACAATGTTCATCACATTATTTTGAAAATAGAAATGTATGATATTTTACTGACAGCATGGCATATAAAGGGTGATTCAGTAAAAGCTGTTTGAATTACAACTTGGAGTAGGATTAGCAACAATATTTGTGTCTACTTTGTTCTTTTATTATCGCCTCAACATTTTTCCTTTCAAAGCGGTTGCTCAAAATGACAGCTACCTCAATGAAACATGTAATTTATAATTTTTTATAGAGGAAAGTGAATCTATATAATTTTATGGTGGTAGATTCTAGCTTTCCTCAAGGAGACAATCCATATAAAAATATATGCAACAATAAATTTAAAAAAACATAATAAAATAGACTCAGAGTAAAAATCAGAACAGACATTAACACAGACAAATTCAAACTAATCAGTTGCTTTTAATTTTAATCTTTACTGTTTTTTGTTTGTTTTAATTCCAGACAGTAACATAATAATAATAATAATAAATATATACATAGTAATAATAAAAATAATAATAATGAAATGAATAATATAATAATAATATTGCTGAATTCCATGTAAAATTCGACGTAACACATGCAAATTAAAGTTTTTTCCCTGCTTCCCAAAGTGGTATATCCATCCACAGTAATTCTGCACAAAGCAGGTCTTTCACTGCAATCATAGCATTTTTATGCTATGCTTTGCAGCTTTACTAGGGAATTGTAGGTGTAGTAGCTTCCTGTTGCTTTCCACACCGGTGAAGGATGATGATGATGATAATGATGACGTAACAATCACAACAAAATAAAATAATTAATTTTTTTTTAGCCTTCAGATAGTAGAACACTACTTTTTCTCTTCAAAACATTTATAGGTTTCAATCTGTTTAACAGAAAATATGGATTTTAAATTCAAAGAGAAAAATTTTCGCCCAGACCGGGACCTTTCGTTTACCGTACCAATGCTCTTACCAACTGAGCATTTGGTGCACGAGAATTACAACGTATATAAGAGAAAAAATTGTGTCTAGATTGGAACTCGCCCCGGTAGCTTAGTTGGTAAGAGCATTGGTATGGTAAAGCAAAGCTCCCAGTCTGGGCGAAAATATTTCTCTTTAAATTTAAAATTCATATTTTCTGTTAAACAGATTGAAACCTACAAATGTTTTGAAGAGAAAAAGTAGTGTTCTACTATCTGAAGGCTAAAAAAAATTAATTATTTTATTTTGTTGTCATTGTTACGTCAGTTACCATGGAATTCACATATTATGTAAAGTAAAGTAATCCCACTACAGGCCTCAGGAGGCCCTTGGGGTAGTAGGAGGTTAAGGCTCCCACTATTTCTGAACAATCGGCACTTGATGTCAGCCGGGTTGTCAGCCCTGCGTGACGGCCGCCTTTACCCCCAGAACAAGCGTCTGGTACTCATTTCCGTTAGAGGCTGAGTCGACCCCAGGGCCATAGTGCCGCCAGAAGGTTTGGGTCAGTTTAAAAATCCTGACCCACCAGGACTCGAACCCTCGACCTTTCGGCTTGTAGCTCAGTGCCTTAACCACTACGCTACGGCATGCCCCATTATTTAGAAAAAATAATAATATCAAGATATTACAGATATTGTTTTATTTTTCTTTATTATCACTTTTATTATATAATAATAATAATAATAATAATAGAGATAATATAAATTATCATTATTATTACTATTATTTTTATTATTATTTTTATTATTATTATTATTATTATTAAGAATAATAGTAAATATAATAAAGAATGGCAAAAAATAAATATAATATTAAGATAACTAATAATGCATTGTAATAATAATAATAATAATAACTTACAGGATATAAACAAACGATTGTGACAACATTAATACAAAATAAGGGAAGGAATTGTTTAGAAAACATAAATATAACTTTATATGAGTTTGTAATGTGACTCCAAGTTGCATGTGAATTACTGAACACCCTGTATGTATGTGGGCCAGTGACTTGCACACGTTACTATCGTATTCGCAGGCACCAGGCGTCCATCCACCACAGTCATGTGTTCTTGGCAGCCTGAATCCCCTTCTCCAGGTTCAGACACTCAAGTACAGCAGCCCCTACAGAGCTCCTCCGAGTTAACATAGATGTCACTAGCGTCCACTTGTTTAGTTTAGGGTCGTAGCGCTCCACAGAGTTGAGAGACGAGCTCCCGTCATTGCCTCCCAACGCGTATAGCGCTCCCTCTATCTCCACTACCTCGTGTGTTGACCGTCGTGAGTGCATGGCAGAGATTGGCTCCCAGGCGTTCCTCCGCACGTTGAAACGTTCACCGCTGGACATGCACATTGTGCCGTCGTTACCTCCGATGCAGTAGAGAGCTCCATCCAGTGGTGCCACCCCACAGCTGCTGCGACGGCTGCTCATGGAGGGGACAGGTGACCATCTGCCTATCCGGGGGTCAAACCTTTCCACACTCGCCTGAAAAACATCAACAAGCGTTCAAATAAAATCAACCTACAACAAGCTTCAGATGTCAGCAATGGGCAGGACATGTGGCACGAATGTGGAATGAAAGAGGCACATGCAAACTTCTTGTAGAATATGAGAGGGAAAGGCGAACATTGAGATGTAAGAATAACATTAACCATGATTTGAGGGAAGTAGATTATACAGGGGATGATTGGAAAACATTAAAAAGACGTAGCAGTCCACAACATGTTAGAGAGCAGTGACTATTTAACTCATGCCCCAAATGGGAGTCAATGGCCAATCACGTTTCAATGATTTCTGTTTTACAACCAATCAGAGTCGTGTTTCACGAAATATGTATCAGTGTTATAATTACCATATTAAAGAAAGCTCCTCCTTTTTAATATTCTGAACAGGTCTGAACATTATTTTGCAGTGACTGAGCCTGTCAGAAAAACGGCTACCAGATTGTATATATAGTGCATAGATGTCAACACATAGCGTATGCGGGAGTTAATATAAAAACATTTGTAGCAACTGATTATACCACCAAAAAAAGAAACCACTGTTTGCACTTTCTTAAATGTATTTTTTCCCAGGTAACAATCCAGAAAAATATAATTGTCATATTTACATCATACGGCATCAGAAATGAATTAATATACAGTTTGATGTGTTTCATTTTTTCTCCACTAGAGAGCATTCTTACAATATTGCGTTCCTTTGGCAATAAATAGTATGATCTGGTTGCAGTGATAAACAAAAGAAGCAGATGAAGCGTACCTATCGCTTCTCATTTGTTTTCAAACATCGCCATTTACATTAAATATATAAATATTTAAAAATAACTATAGTTAAATAATGATTTGTGAGTAAACAGCTTAATTTTATTCGTTAAATAGTCCAAACAAATGCCACTCTTGATTTCCAAATTCTCTAGATAAATTGGAAATCACTCGTGGCATTACTTATGATAATGTAACTATCTCCAATGAAGTGAAACAGACTAACGGGATACTACAGGGAGACCCGCTCAGTCCACTACTGTTTAACGTGGCAATGCATGATTTAGCCGACAAAATAAAGAAAACAACAAATAACATAAAATTATACATGTACATGGACAATATGGCCATCAGATCACCAGGCAAAAAGAACCTTCAAAATGCGATTAAAGTTCTAGAAACATGGGCTGATGACAATAAACTGCAGATTAACACAAAGAAAACAGTACTTCAGGAAAGGTGGAAGAGAGAACCCACAAGACAGGATAAGATATAAGAATGACCCTCCAGACCAGGCATGGGGAACTGAGGCTCCGGGAGCTCATAACAAATCCTCTCCGCCAATACCCATTCCACTCATTTGTACTTGCACTGCAGACGCAGGTATACAGTGATTGACAATACGCAGTGAGAGTCAGTGGCGTACAATTCAGCATGAGCATGGCAAATTCTAAACACCGATACCGTTTTAATACCGACTGGGAAAATGATTATTTTTGTATTCAGAATGGCACGGAAGACTTGGAACTATGCAGGTTGTTGTTAATAGACTCGTATCCCAAAATGAGAGATTTTGCAGGTCACTTTCTCGCAATGTTTGGTTCGACTTATACATGCGAACAATTATTTTCGAAGTTGAACGATACCAAATCTAAAATACGCTCCAGAATAAACGATGACACCCTAGTCTCAGTATTACGCATCTCTAAGAGTACTATCCAGCCTGACATAGACAAATTAGTGTCAAGAAAAAGGCATCAGCGGTCCTCTACGCGCTCTTCAAACGTTATACGTAATGTACGTAAGAATGGAAGGGATTTGTACAGCTCGAGACCAAGCTCTGTGTGTTTGCGGGGGGAAGTGTGGGGAGTGGGAAGAGGTACAATTCTCTGCTTCTCATAGTACTAACAGAAGATTACCCAAATTTATTTATTGGTGCCAAAGAAATGTTGTATTTGTCAAAAACAGCAGTGGACAAAATTGAGAATAATATATATAAAAAAATAAATGTTCGTGTTAGGATTCTTGAGTAGCTCAATTGGTTAGAGCGCTAACGTATAAAGTTAAGCCATATATATAGATATATATATAGTCCACCGCTGTGGTCTCCAGGTAGCATGCTGCCTTGTCACGCAGTGGGCCCGGGTTCGATCCCCGGTCGGGGCAGTTTTTCTGGGTGAGGTTTTTATCGGGGTTTTTCCTCACCTGTAAGACAAATGTCAGGAAAACTTTTAAGGCCCAAACGGTCCCCGAAATCATATGGCCGTCATCATCATCATCATCCTTCACCGGTGTGGAAAGCAATGGGAAGCTACCACACCTACATTTCCCTAGTAAAGCTGCAAGCATAGCATGAAAATGCTATGATTGCAGTGAAGGACCTGCCTTCGGGCAGAATTACTATGGATGGATGGATATGTATATATATAAATTTTGGTCATGATCATTTCTGGTATCTACTGGATAGGATCGGAGAAGAAGTGTAAGAATTTTTTTAAATAATATTTTAATGAGAAAAACCTCAATAGCTTAATTCCATCAGAATTTGGTAAAATTCAAAGAATGAAACGTGCTGTGTTGAACTTACCTGATAGTTTGTGGAATCGAATCCACCAAGTGCATATATACAGTTCTCAACGACTGCAATGCGACAGTATCTCCTCCTGGTGGTCATGGCAGGACATGAACTCCATACTCCAGTCAGAGGGTCGTATCTCTCCATACTACTGAGGCAAGAAGCGCCGTCATACCCACCGCACACATATAGCAGACCATCATGGCTGCAGATACCTGCACATAGTTATACTTCATCAACATTTTATTATATTAACCCTTAATTACTCGTGCATACATAACCTACATGAGGACTCGCACGGGGTATTTTTTTGCCTTCAAGCCTTCTTCTTCTTCCTTCCAAGTATTAGGCCAAGGCCTGTTATGATCCTATAGAAAATTTTCCCTCCAGCGTTTCATAGGACGGCCCAGTGATCTTCGTCCTCTTGGTATATAATTATAAACAGTTTTGGGGATCCGATTTGAACTCATTCTTTCAAGATGGTGTTTCCAATTTAGTTGGTACTGTTTAATATATTCCAAAATTGGCGTAGTCTTCAATTCTTTTAAGATATCGGTGTTCCTTTTCCGATCCCATCTGGTGTAACCCGCTGTTCTGCGCATGAATCTCATTTCACAAGCCGTTATTCTGCTTTCATGTTGTTTTTTTAGTGTCCATGCTTCACTACCATAGGTCAACACTGGTCTAGCCAAAGGACCCTCAGGGGTCCTCATCTAGGGGATATGTGGATGGCGACCACAAGGTGCCCAAGCTGAGCAAAACATTTCTTCCACTTACTTGTGTTTTGCACTCTTTTAACTTTACTATCTAACCTCTCTTGGTTAACTCTTGTTTTTTTCGACCCCGACGCTATTAGGGCATCTGAGGGCTAGGGAGTCTTTCCTTTCTTCCATTTCTTCTTTCCTTTATTTTCTTTTCTTCTCTAGAAAAGCCTGACCAGAGGCTATAAGATGGCAGCCCCATCACTGGTCTTGCCTTCCTTTGGCCAGCAACCAATCGAAGGGACTATTATTATGTTTTCAAGTCTTATACGAGAATTTCCCTTCAAGCCTTTATCATAGTTAACAACACTGTATCACATTATTACAAAGTTTAATGATTTTTAAAAAAAATAATAACATATATACACACCTCACTCAACAGAAAGACACGACTCCACCACATGATCTTTGCAGATCGGCTTGACACAATTAGCGCAACACTTTGTTGTCTTCTGGTTCTTGGCCCTGGGACAGAAGTGGCACCTCCCTCCTTTTCTGATGAACAGTGGTTCAGCTTCCTCCACAGGTCCTGTGAGATGTCTTATTTTTGCCTGAAGAGGTTTTGGCAAAATGTTTATGGTTGCTCTTTTCTTCAGATAGCTGTGCAGTAGACTCCGACCAAGGTCTTTTAGGAAGTCGCGGCGAGCAAACTTTCTTCCCACATTTTCTTGTATAATTATATGTGCATTGATGCCACCAACATTCAACAAGAAGTAAAAAATAGTCAGTGGCCAGCGCTTGCAGCACGTTAGAACCTCTCTTCTACACAGTCATCTGATGAAGAAGAAAATCCTCCAACAATTTCATTATCTGATGCTTCCAAACAGTTCTATAATTTCATCTTCTGTCAATATTTTCCTCTTTCTACTCATATTTACTCTTAGACTTCAAATTGTAAGCACGAGAATAGAAAATAACTCTCTACAGATGCTAGGTGCACGTGGGGTAAACAATTTCCGCAGGCAGAAACAATACTATAAAATAAATATAATTGCATCATTAACTATTCCAAGAAACTAAATACAACTAAAACACGTGCTGGACGAGTCAATTTGAGAATAGGTGAGTTTAGGGAATCTCATAAATGTAATTGTCACTAAATAGTAGCATTTTTCAACCTAATGGAAAAAAATTACCCCGCGCGGGTGATTAAGGGTCTATTGTTTATATACAAGGCTATTCAGAATGAAGGAACAGACTTAAAACATTTATTTCTTCCAAACTACAAGAAATATAAACACAATTCCAACGTTCCTGGAAAGAAGAACATTCAAATTTCACTATTTTATGCATTCAAAATGAGCAAGCACCATCTGTTACACGACCAATATTAAAACTGTGGCTCATTTCTTGCCACACACGGATCAGCTGGTCTCTAGTTGTCGAATTCACAGCTTCAACAATTTGATGTTGCAGATTTTCAAGAGTGTCAGATGTTGGGGGATAAAAACACGTCTTTTACGTAACCCTACAGCAAACTCCCGATTATCTGTGTTAATTGGGACCGAGATGTGCACAGAAAATCGAAAAACACGGATAATCCAATTAAGTTATTCGGCGCCGTGGAAGTTGATCAGAAATGTATTTACCCACTGTAACACTACTTAAATGCAACAAATATTCATAAAATGTTATATTAAATGTATTTAGGTGCAAGTTGTAATTATCATTATTTTATTTTACTTGTAAATATGAAAAAAAAAGTGGGACTATTTCCTGTCATGACCACTCTGGTTACAACAGTTATTCAAATGTCTTCTGCTGAGGAGTGATTTGGGATATAAACAGGATCAAAATCCTATAAATAAATAATAAAAAGAATCAATTGAGTTGGTGTTTACTTGATGAAAATCCATATTTATTATGATTTTCATATTTATTAAGATGAAGATCTTAATAAATATGAAAATCATAATAAATATGGATTTTCATCAAGTAAACACCAACTCAATTGATTCTTTTTATTATTTATTTATAGGATTTTGATCCTGTTTATATCCCAAATGCAGATAAATGAAGAGAAAACAGTCCAGATGACATTTAGAAAAGGGGGAAAATCAACATCAAAAGACAACATAACACTACTCAATCAACCACTACAAAAAGTGGGAAAATACAAATATTTAGGATTCACTCTACAGACAACAGCAACGTCCTTCGGAATACACATCCAAGAAAGAGCAGCGGCAGCCATCCGAACATCATACAATATCCCGAATCTGGCCAACTTATCGACAGGTACAGCAATGCAGTTATTCAAAACGACAGTGGCACCAGTTATTACATATGGAATAGAGATAATTTGGGAAAAACTTAAGATCGGAGATCTGATAAGAATCGAAAAAGTGAAAGCAATGTTCATGAAACGGATCCTGAGAATAGGAAAAACAGCGCCATCTCGTTTTGCTTATGAACTCATGAGAGAGACCTACTTCATAGAGGACATAAGAACCCAATTCTATCTACAATCCACAGAACCATACCAGAAATTCATAAGCATCAGAAATAGGAAGAAGAAGGAAATAGACATAGATTTCTACACCACAACTGCCATGCTGGACGACAGATGGACCAGAGAGTGCAACCCCCAGAGACACGTCACAACACGACTCGCAGTACACGGATTTCACAACAAGATATGTACAAACAAGAAATTCCACGAGCCGACCGAAGAATGCAAGTGTGTGTTGTGTGGACAGAGATGCGGCAAATACCACATCATAACATGTGCGAAAAGGACAAAACCCATTACAGACTACAGCAAAGACTAAACCACCACTAATGCTCAACCTGAGTGCACATTTATTATTATTATTATTATTATTATTATTATATATTATATTTATTAAGATATAATTCAGTGACAGCTGTTTCGGTACACTGTACCTTCTTCAGACATGTTAACAAATTATGAATTGTGTTCCAACTGATCTAAGCAACAATACAACAATATTTATTTAAATTTTTTCATTTAACAAAGGGGATTCATTCAAATCATAAAGAAATATGTCGTAATGTCATACATAGGCCCACTTTCAAATAAAATATCTAAACACTTTAAAAAATTGAACATTAATGTGGCATTTGAAACTAATAAAAAACTACAAAATATAATAAAAACCAATAAAACCAAAACAAAAAAAGAAAAATTATCAGGTGTATATAAATTGAAGTGTGGCACATGTGACAATGTCTATATAGGACAAACTGGTAGACCTTTTATCTCTCGGATAAAGGAACACATAAGAGCATATAACAGAAATTTAGAAAATTCAAAATATGCTAACCACCTATTCCAATTTAATCATTGTTTCGATCCAAATTTTGAAATTTTACATATTTGTGATAAGGGTAAGAAGTTAGATCTTTTGGAGGCTGTAGAAATTAATAAATTTAAAAGTAGTAAAAAACTGTTAAATTCTCAACTTGATTTGAATGAATCCCCTTTGTTAAATTTAAAAATTTAAATAAATATTGTTGTATTGTTGCTTAGATCAGTTGGAACACAATTCATAATTTGTTAACATGTCTGAAGAAGGTACAGTGTACCGAAACAGCTGTCACTGAATTATATAATAAATATGAAAATCAAATAAAACTACGTTTTATTTTTATTTAATTAATAATAAAAAAGAAGATTAAAAAACAAAGGCAAAATTAATGAACTTTAAAATTGTCACAGAAATGGACTTTTTAAAAAGATCGGCACAAATATCAAAATTAGATAAAATAAAAAATAATACAATAAGAGAAATAATGAATGTAGAAAAGCATACTGCACAAGAGATTGAAGAAATCCAACTAAGATGGTATGGACATATAATGAGAAGAAGGGACACAGAAACAAAGAAAGAAGTATTGAAATGGATACCTCCTGGAAAAGGGAAATGTGGTGGACCTCAAAGTGGATAAAGGGAATTCAAGACAACATGAAGAAGAGAAATGACAGAAGCAGACGCACAAGACCAGGAAGTGTGGAAGAAAAAAGTTGTATATTTTGATTGAGGATACCGGTGTAAATAACAGAAACAATCCTGAAACAAATAAAATAAAATTCTCTGAGAAAATGATTAGAGATTCTGCAATCTACCAACAGAGGGAGCAGAGGTGGTTCTTGAAGACGACTTAACGGTTGTGAAAATACTGAGGATGGAACCCATTTGGTCCTGAAACCGATCTATTAAGAAGAAAGATCTGAATGAGGTAATACAACATTTAACTTTTATAGGAATTAATCACTAATTTATGGTGAAATTAAATGTTTCTTACCTCTCCTCATATAAATATTATAAGTAGATCACAATTTCGAGACCATAACAGTCTCATCTTCAGTACTTCTTTGGCGACTGATGTTATGTCGATCGGAAGAAACTCTTTTTCTTCCCTCTGTTGGTGGACCGATGAACCTCTGGATCAGGTCAAAATTTGTGGAAATTTCAAAGTTCATAAGTTTTCCTTTGTTTTTCTGAATGTAGATCTTTTCCCAAACCGTGAGTTCCTTTTGTTTATCTATTTGTTTAATTAGACTGGCTTTTGATTCAATTAAATGTTTTTTGGACCAAGCATCAGCAGCTACTGCTGACTTTTCCACTTCTCCATTTTGATGTTTCTAAGATGTTCTTTCACCCTTGTTTTCAAATTTCTTTTCGTTTTTCCAATATAAATTTTGTCACAATCCCTGCATTTGATCTGATGAATTCCTGATTTGTTTTCATTTTCTTTGAAATTCCCACAAATTTTGACCTGATCCAGAGGTTCATCGGTCCACCAACAGAGGGAAGAAGAAGAGTTTCTTCCGATCGACATAACATCAGTCGCCAAAGAAGTACTGAAGATGAGACCGTTATGATCTCGAAATTGCGATCTACTTAGAAGATTTATATGAGGAGAGGTAGGAAACATTTATATGAGGAGAGGTAGGAAACATTTATATGAGGAGAGGTAGGAGACATTTAATTTCACCTTAATACAATTTTACTTAAATAAAATTAAAATTGTTTTGCTGTTAGCTTAGCAGATACCTAGACAGCTCCTCTTGGTGCCCATGGGGGTGATGGCATTCCACTTGTTGGTCTGAGGGTTGTAGCTCTCCGCAGATGCTAAATCAGAAGCACCGTCGTAACCGCCCACCACATACAGCAGTTTCCCCAGACTTGTGACACCGCTGCGACTTCTGCGGTATACCATAGGTGCTATCGGTACCCAGCGGTCAGTTCGTGGATTGTAACACTCGCATTCACTGTGGATCGCGAACAGAGATCCGCCTCCTGTGGATACAACATGAACTGTTACCCAGACATAACCCTGTCCACATCTCAAACTACGTTCTACTGTACCACACACATGTTACCTCATTTATTTATATGGATTGCTATTAACTCACTGGCAGTATTCAACCCGTAGGTTCATGCCCACACAGACATAAGCTCTTCACACATCCCTATCATGAGCTAATGTTTCCCAATCATTCCATGTATAATCTTCTTCTTCTTCTTTCTTCCAAATATTAGGCCAAGGCCTGTTACGATCCTATAGAAAATTTTCCCTCCAGCGTTCCGGGAAATTCTCGTATAAGACTTGAAAGCATAATAATAGTCCCTTCGATTGGTTGCTGGGCAAAGGAAGGCAAAACCAGTGATGGGGCTGCCATCTTATAGCCTCTGGTCAGGCTTTTCTGGAGAAGAAAAGAAAATAAAGGAAAGAAGAAATGGAAGAAAGCAAAGACTCCCTAGCCCTCGGATGCCCTAATAGTGTCGGGGTCGAAAAAACAAGAGTTAACCAGGAGAGGTTAGATAGTAAAGTTAAAAGAGTGCAAAACATAAGTGGAAGAAATGTTTTGCTCAGCTTAGGCACCTTGTGGTCGCCATCCACATCCCTCAAATCATGGTTAATGTTAATGTTATCTTGTTCTTGGCCTATCTTTTGGGATCTTTCCCTCTGGTTTTCCTACAGAGTTTCCATGCCCCTCTTTTTTATTTCCAATTTGTGTCACATGTCTAACCTATCACATTATACAATACTTAACTTTCTTAATACATCTGGTTTCCTATAAAGATCATGTAGTCTTCTCCATTTACCTGACTGATCATCTCTCTTTGGTCCAAAAATGTTCCTAACAACTTTATTCTCAATTACTCATAATGTTTCACATCCATATAATATAACTGGGAGAATAATAGTTTTATATATTTTCAGTTTGGTAGCGTGCTGCCTTGTCACGCAGCGGGCCCGGGTTTGATCCCCGGTCGGGACAGTTTTTCTGGGTGAAGTTTTTATCGGGGTTTTTCCTCACCTGTAAGACAAATGTCGGGAAAACTTTAAGGCCCAAATGATCCCTGAAATCATATGGCCATTGCAATCATCATCATTCATATTCATCTTTGGTTAAGCTTAGGATTAGGGACTCTCCTGGTGCACCATTATCATCATCATCACCCATCATATCATCGGGGCAATGTAACCCCACCTTCCAGGCGCCCCAACCTCAGAAGTGAGTTACAACTACACCATGCCAGGAGAGAAACCAGGAATGTCGAAAGAGAGACCTGGGGCATTTGAAAAAAATATATATATTTTCAGTTTAATGCTTTTTGAAAGGAGTTGGGACAACAAGAGTCCCTGTAATACATAAGAGCATGCATTTCCAGAATTGAGCCTATGTTTAATTTCCTTTTTCATCTCATTCCTATTTGTGATTATTGTTCCTAGGTATTTGAATTCAGCAACTTCCTCAAAATTTCCCTCATTTGTCATTAGCTGTCATTTTACATTATATAATTATTTCTATGTGTGACCATATATTTAGTTTTATTGATGTTTTTTCCAGCCCCAATTTCTTACTGTTACTCAATAGAGTGTGCGTGTTGGCCCTCACAATGGAACTGTCAAACATTGCAAGCCAAAACCTACCTTAAAATGTCTCCCAGAGAAGTTTCTTGATGCACCAAGGCCTTGTCCAAAAATTATCTGCTACTTTTAGCTGCAAGACACTAAAATACAGCACCAAATGTCTCATTAAAACTAGAGGAAAGTAATACAACTTCTGATTGGTTGCTATCTGCACTACCCCACCTTCATTCATTCCACTCAATTCAAGCAGGGATGTTCATCTGCTTTACCCAGTGGGTTGCTGTTGCTGGATTCTGGTTTCGACTTCTGTGTCTTGCAGTTAAAAGTGGCAGATATTTTTTTTGGACACAGCCTTGGTATCTCACAACGCTTTTCTAGGTGAAATTTCAAAGTAGGTTCTGGCATGCAATGGTTGGCATTTCCCTTGTTTTTCATTACATGTATCCAACTGTAGCTGATGAGGCAAATCCATTGCATCATTATCATCTTCAAGGTATGAGCCTGTTGGCCCGTTCCGTTCCCCGGTGCACTATATGCTGCAGGTGCAGGTCGTCTTTCCAACGACGTTTTGGTCTTCCTACATTTCTTCGGCCTAGAGGCCTATAATGAAGCAGCTGTTTTGATAAATGATTATTTGGCATTCTTTGTATATGTTCAAACCAATTACGTTTATTTCTGTGTATTCTCTCGTTTATATTATGTATTTGTAATTCATTTCTGATATCTTGACTTCTATTTTGATCTCTTAGAGATACACCAGCAACTGATCTGAGAAATCTCATTTATATTGCCTCGATTTTATTTTTATCAGAGATTTTTAAAGGCCATTGCATGCTTATGCTTATTTCAATTTAGAAGAATCCATATTGTGTACAAGTTGCAATGGGGCTGCATTGATGTATGTGGGCATTTTTTAATTCCTTGTTTACCTAACATATCAATAACAAGGTTAATCCATCAAGGTAAGAGGTTGTAAGAATTAGATAGATCAATAGAGAGGAATGAAAGTAGGACAAGATCTCCTAGGCTCTAGTACCATCAGAGTCGAAAAAACAAGAATTAACCAAGAGAGGCTATGTACAGAAAAGATAAAAGTAAAAGTAAGGAGCAAAACACAAGTAAGTGGAAGCAATGTTTTGTTCAGCTTGGGCATCCACATATCCCCTAGATGGGGACCCCTGAAGAGATTTTATATAGAAGATAGTTGCTTAGAATGGGATACTCACCTACTGCAAAGAGATAGGGTCTCAAGCCCTCTGGCCTGCGTTCAACTGTCCGTTCGGTGGCCAGAGCTGACCTCTGTTCAGGCAGCAAGTGGTACTTCATGGCCTCTAGTAGCAGCTCCTTGCACTCTGCGTTGTCCCTCACAAGTGTCTCGGAGTCCACATAGCTCATGAGGAAGTCGCGTGCCATCAGAGGTAGTCTGACATGTCTCATCAACTGAGCCACGTGCTGCTCTCTGCTGGCCAGGTCGTGCTTCACCCAGTTCATCACAGCTGTGAACACTTTCTCCTCACATGAAATGTTCAGCTGACTGTTGGAAATCAGCTCCTGCACCTGAACACAACAACACAACAGTTACTCAACACTTTTCCGTAGGTTTGAACATAGCAGCTATTGAAAACATTCCTCTCAATTTGAACAGAACATTACAGCTACTGGACTCTTTTTCTTTAAATTTAAACACAACATAAACCTTCTGAACAAATCATTGTCAAGCTACTGAATCCTGTTTATTTCAATCTGAACACAACATAAACCTTCTCAACAAATCCTTGTCAATTTGAACAGCTACTGAACCATTTTTCTTTGAATCTGAACACAGCATAAATCTTCTCAACAAATTCTTGTCAATTTTGAACACAACATAAACCTTCTCAACAAATTCTTGTCAATTTGAACAGCTACTGAACCATTTTTCTTTGAATCTGAACACAGCATAAATCTTCTCAACAAATTCTTGTCAATTTTGAACACAACATAAACCTTCTCAACAAATTCTTGTCAATTTGAACAGCTACTGAACCATTTTTCTTTGAATCTGAACACAGCATAAATCTTCTCAACAAATTCTTGTCAATTTGAACAGCTACTGAACCGTTTTTCTTTGAATCTGAACACAAACCACTGGTTGGGAAACGATGGTCTAGAAGACTTAAATCTTCTCATTACATCTGATTTCCCATAAAGATCATGTAGCTCACTGTTATGTAGTCTTCTCCATTCGCCTGTTTGTCCATCTTTCTTTGGTCCAAAATTTTTCCAAATAACTTTATTCTCAAATACCCGTAATCTCCTTTCCTCCCTTAAAGTAAGAGTCCATGTTTCACATCCATATAATATAACTGGAAGAATAACAGTTTTATGAAATGTACGTAACTATTGTAGTTAAGGAACAGTGTGTTGTGGGTAATAAAGTATTTACAGCCGACATAACTGTGTCCAGTCTCATTACAGACGTCATAAAACTCACATTTCATTGTTTGCCGATATTTCATTAGAACAGCATTTCCTGTCACGTGATATACCAAAGTGCATGTTACAATGCGAAGTTATAAAGTGGTTTTTACACAAGCGAGGAGATCGCTCGGTTTTCAATTTCCGAGATTCTGTAAAACACTTCACAAACGTGCGTCGTACCTTATTTTTTGCGCGAAGGTGTTTTCAAAATAATTGTAAAATAATAACATTTTTGTTGGAAATGTTTGCGTTCGTTATAAACAATTGACTAACGTTAACAGTTAGGGCAATGTTTATTAGTTGAGACTACAGAAGGTCGTGAATCCAATCAGTGATAAAATGGCGGCAAGTACGTATTTATTGTTTTATATTGTTTCAAATAAAGTTCAGTTCATTTAAAATGCAGTGATTTGTTTCGTATAATGTATATTAACACTACCTTTTGGATATATTTTTGTATATACATTGTACGTAGTATACATAAAGGGCAGTGATTTTACTTCCCGCACATGGTATGTAATATTACAGTATAGTTATTTAGGTTGGCAACCCGGAAATGTAGGAAATTGAACTTTCAATCATGGTCGCCATTGCTGTAAGTACGACAGAACGCACCATCGCGCAAAAAAATGTATAGGCTTATATAGGCCTACATGTTTGTATATACAAACAGGAATGAGATGCACAAAGAAGTTAAACATAGGTTCAATTCTGAAAATTCATACTATTTTGTATTACAGGGACTCTTATCTCAATTTCTCTCAAAAAACATAGACTGAAAATATATAAAACTGTTTTTCTCCCAGTTATATTATATGAGTGTCAAACATGGACTCTTACTATAAGGGAGGAAAGATTACGAGTATTTGAGAATAAAGTTCTTAGGAACATTTTTTGACCAAAGAGAGACGAACAGACTGGGGAATGGAGAAGACTACATAACAGTGCGCTACATGCTCTGTGTGAAAACTAGATATAATAAGAATATGATAAGTATCGTAGACTGCGATGGACAGAGCATGTGGCACGAATGGGTATTGAAAGAGGGGCATGGCTTGTAGGAAACCAGAGGGAAAGCGCCTAGTAGGGACGCCAAGAATGAGATGGGAGATTAACATTAAACATCATTTGAGGGAAGCAGATAATACAGGGAATGATTATAAAACATTAGTTCCGAATAGGAATGTCTGGAGAGCTTTATGTCCGCCCGGCCATGAACCTGCGGGTTCGATATTGCCAGAGAGTTTGTCAGTTACGCTTGCGTGTAAGTATGTGTCAACGATCTAGCGGCCGCAATTTTTTTCGGAACCTAACCGTCATATAGCAATCAACAAAAAAAGTCGAATTCGTTAGCAAGAAAAATCGGAACATCAGGAGAAAACGTTCACCTCTAAAATTGTTTTTTAATCGCTCTAGCGGCCGCAATGTTCGAGCTGTTACAATTAAAATTAGTATACACACTCTTGTAATAAAACGAGCAAGATATTCTGAAAAAATGCGCGAAATCCGAACACTAGCAATAGGGGTTTACCTGAAACCGAAATTGAAAAATAAATATCTTATTCTTTTTACTGCGATCTGAGACTATCAAGTCTACGACAAGGGAACACACACCCAGAAGCATTCGCAACTGAAGATGCCATCCGTAGTTGAGGGGGAAATGTCTGGAAGAAACACCAGTTACAGACCACATAGCCCGAAATCTTTCAATATCACGATTACCAGCCGTAACAGCCTGCATTCCACACGAGAAATTAGTGTTTTCCCAATTAAGGGTTAAAAAAAGAAAGATACATTGCGTAAACTAACAAAATCGTACCATAAATTCGACTTGTTTGTTTACTTTGCCACTAGGTGGACACGTGGCGACAGAACTGACTATACTGCAGCTCCTGATTCCCCGGCCTTGACGTTTTCACGACAGTGTTGCCGATATGGATATTCAGTGGGAGTGGCCGCTTTATGTATGCGGTTAGCAGACATACAGCTGACAACATCTCAGCAATTTCAAACCTTACTAGCGCGTTATAGCTGCGTCAAGAGCAGTGATTGGTTGTGGCAGACATATACTCCCACAACAACCATATCCTTATTGGCAGTAGAGGGCAAATTCTGCCTTTACCCCTCGCATAACCTAAACTTCAGAGCCGGAGATATGGCGGCTCGGATATATATGGCACCATATTATTGTTCTTACTAGCAAATATGTACAGCCTTTGAAAAAAAATTTATGCCGCACCTCTTGATGATGGAAAGTTAAAAGTTTTGAAGAGCGATTCACACAGGTAAGTTGTTACGTGTCTTGTACCCTTTGAGTCCAAATCGGGCGGCGTAAGTCTGCAAGCAGTATTCGTTTCGTTCGCTTCAGTGGAGCAGTCGTTAAGATGCTCTCTTGCTACGACGTGGACCCAGGCTCGATCCTGGTTACGAACATTTTTTTAATGACGTTAATTATATATATATATTAATAACGTTAATTTTATAATATCGGCCGCGGCGGACTACTGGTTATGCTCCTTGCCTCTGATCCCGAGGGTCGCGGGTTCAAACCCGACCGGGGTCGATGGATTTTTTTAGGTTGGAAAAATCCAAGGAGCAAGTCCTCCGGGAGGGACTTTAAGTCGTGGGTCCCGAGTCTGAAGATTTTCAGGCTCGTAAAAGATCCGTAAGCCTGAATGAAAAGGCCTCTAAGCAAAATTTACCGAATTTTCCCGTCCTAGTACTACCTTGGTTTCCTAGATGTCAGTATGAGGTGGAACGCTGACCACGGACCACTCAAAATGACATTTATACGAAAACAAGTGTAACTAAATTAGTAAGTTATGGTTCAAATTCTTCCCTGTAGGGGGAGAGCGCCTAAATTTCTGTTAAGGGAAACATGGGCTTACAAGAAAACAAGAAGATAATTTTATAATGCTTACACATTACCAGACTTTGTTAAATAAATGCATTTGTATGTATGGAGAAATCAATTAATTAAAGGAAACAGATCATATATAACGTCTCGTTACTTCGTTTACAAAACACAAGGTATAACAAGATTGTTTATTTCCACAACTAATTCAAAACGCGTCTGATCAATTTAAACTAAGTCAAAATCTAATTTGTATGGGCAGGACATGTGGCACGAATGGGGAATGAAAGACGTGCATGAAAAACCAGAGGGAAAACGCCCAGTTGGTAGACCAAGAATGAGATGGGAGAATAACATTAACTATGATTTGAGGGAAGTACATTATACAGGGAATGAGTGGAAAGCATTAGCTCAGGATAGGGATGTATGGAGAGCTTATGTCCGCGCGGCCATGAACCTACTGGTTCGATAGTGTCAGTGAGTAAGAATCCCTGGAGTACTGCATCGCTTCATACATGCTGTTTCTAGCATGGACGGTTCTGGTCTAGTGGAGGGAACGTTTGTTTCCCATGCATGAGGTCGTGTGTTTGATTCCGCTGTCATGCTTTCTTTCTCTATCACTTTCGTTCTTATTTCCATTCATTTTGTTTGTTTTCTTTTATTTGTTTTGCATTGTTTTATTTTTAACATTTATCGCACTGCTTATTTTCGCGAAATTATTTTGCCTTTCACGACACACACACAGCGAAATAGAACGGATTCTAATTTCTCAAATAGTTGTGCGCTTGTAACCCAAGTAGCTGATCTCTGATCATGCGCAATGGCTTCGTTCTGAAACTTAAAAATTAAGTGTGTGCTATCAATTCTTTCAAAGGCTGCACATCTTTATAAATAAAAAAATTAAAATCCGGCAAATTTTGGAATCACCAGTAGATCCTGTAATTATAATATCCGCGAAACAAACGACGCAAATACAGAAGCAATGTCACACGCTTCATGATATTCTTTTGTCACGCATTTTTTCTGATGAACATTGTTGATGTCTGGAGTCGACATTCCTCACAGCGATACATCGCATGCAACAATGAGTCAAAGCCCCCTGACATCACGTGTTGAAATTAAAGAAAATTAATAAATGGCGATGGCATCGCATTACCAAGAATTGTTTGTTGCGTGTTTGCAAGAGTTCGCTGGTGTTTCTAGGAATTGGTTTTTAATAAAGTCGTTGACATTGCGACATCGTACAGCAGTGACGCCATTTTGTATTGTTTTCTCATGACTCATTAGAAACAAAAGCTACAAGGACTAAAAATGTATAAATGTGTTTTGACAAATCATGTTTCCTTAAGACCTTGACATCCATTGTTATTAGCTTTACCACCAGAGTAAAATTTAGCGCTGGACTCCCAACCAGCAAATGTTTACTACAGCATTTTTTTTTTTTTGCGCGATAGTGCGTTTTGTCATACTTACAGCAATGGCGACCATGATTGAAAGTTCAACTTCCTATATTTCGGGGTTGCCAACATAAATAACTATACTTACTTACTACTTCTTCTTCTTCTTCGTCAGGCTCTAAGACTTCCAGTGGAAATGTCTCGGCCTTCTCAACTAGTTTACTCCATTTCTTCCTATCTTGTGCAGTAGATTTCAAATCAAAAATCCCCATCTCTCTCAAATCTTCAATTATGTCATCTTCCCATCGATCTTTAGGTCTTCCTCTTGGTCTTGTTCCCTGTGGCTTCCAATTTAAAATATCACTCGGCAATCTTCCTTTTGGCATTCTTGGTTTATGTCCAAACCATTGCAATCTTTTGGATTTGATGAAACTAACTGTATTTTCTTTATTATTCTTGAGGTAAAATTCGTTATTCCTTCTCAACCTCCAAGTTCCATTTTACTGGACCTAGCACTCTTCTAAATATTTTCCTCTCAAACGTTACTTACTTACTGGCACTATCGAACCCGTAGGTTCATGGCCGCGCGGACATAAGCTCTCCATACATCCCTATCCTGAGCTAATGCTTTCCAATCGTTTCCTGTTTAATCTACTTCCCTCAAATCATAGTTAATGTTATTCTCCCACCTTATTCTTGGTCTACCAACTGGGCGTTTTCCCTCTGGTTTTCCTACAAGAAGCTTCCATGCGCGTCTTTCATTCCCCATACGCGCCACATGTCCTCCATCGCAGTCTACGAGACTTAACTGTTCTTATTATATCTGGCTTCCTATAAAGACCATGTAGTTCATTGTTATGTGGTCTTCTCCATTCACCTGTCTGTTCATCTCTGTTTGGTGCAAAAATGTTCCTAAGTACTTTATTCTCAAATCAATATCAGTAAAATTCATATCAAATTCCGTTGAGGCGAAGTCATGTGATGAAAGTTAAAAAATAAATTGTACCTGTTGGTAGGTGCCGTCGTCCTCAACTTTGTTAATATATTGTATATAAAATTAACTGGAGCGCTTTCGGAAGTTATCTTCCATCTTCTGCAGGTTGAGTTTCCGCTATTTGTTGTTGTTGTGTACGGTGAGTTGCTACTACAAACAGTTGGAGTATACATCACCGTACACAACTCAGCCTACAGAAGATGGAAGATAACTTCCGAAAGCGCTCCAGTTAATTTTATATAGAATATTTCAACAAAGTTGAGGACGACGGCACCTACCAACAGGTACAATTTAATTTTTAACTTTCATCATATTATTATCAAATACTCGAAATCTCCTTTCCTCCCTTATATATATATATATATATATATATATATATATATATATTGGTGAATATTAGTTTTTTTTATATATATAACGGCTCATGGTATTGTAATGTTCTATTTATAGGAGATGAGAGATAGCATGAAATTGATGGTCATGTCTGGTGCGTGTGATCGATTGTGTCGCGTCGTGCGGGTCACTCACCTCGCTGAACGGCAGGAGCAGGAACTCCTCCGTGCCCATGACTTCTTGAAAATTTTGCAGGGCGAACCGATGTGATCTCCTGTGTAGCTCTTTGCACGCATGCGCGTCTGTAACATAACAAGAAAAACAATATAAAAATGTCCCAGGAAAACAGTATAGCAAAAGTGTGAATATATAATATTGCTACCTCTGTATCCACATGTCCTAAAGCAATATGTTAGGGGACAATATTCGAAGAGAAGAGATATCGGTGACATTGTTGCTCCAACTGACTGCAGCTGCGGGTGTGCACACCTTCCCTCGGGCGGGGGGCGGTGACCTTGACCCGCCACTTGTCGCGGCGCCTTATAACTCTGCACGCCACTTGATTATATCAATATATAATATTCAAAATTAGAAAAAAAGAAAAAGAAATACTGTCATACCAGAAAAAAGATTTATTTTATTCAATAGTAGATTATATAAGATATCCATCCATAGTAATTCTGCCCGAGGGCAGGTCCTTCACTACAATCATAGCATTTTCATGCTATGATTGCAGCTTTACTAGGGAATTGTAGGTGTGGTAATTTCCCATTGCCTTCCACATCGGTGAAGGATGATGATGGCCATATGATTTCGGGGACCATTTGGGCCTTAAAGTTTTCCTGACATTTGTCTTACAGGTGAGGAAAAATCCCGATAAAAACCTCACCCAGAAAAACTGCCCCGACCGGGGATCGAACCCGGGCCCGCTGCGTGACAAGGCAGACGCTTATATAAGATATAAGCAATTAAATTTGATATGGGCGCGTTCGATGAATGCAAGAAGAAAGGTTACCTAGGAAAACATTGGAATGGCGTCCACCTAGATGAAGAAGGGAAGGAAGACCTCGAAACTCGTGGATGCAAAAAATAAGAACTGGAATGAGAACAAAAGGACCGGAGAACATGGAGTGGATGGATAGAGAAGAGTGGAGAAGAAAAATAAAACTTTAGGCACAGAAAGATGTGTAAACATTAAAAATCTGTGTGTGTGTAGGCTATATATATCAACTCGTGTCCAACTCAGGGTCAGGTCGAGGGATGAGCCCCTTATAAGTCTGTGAGTGGCAAGGGTGCCAGCCAACCACACCTGACGAACCCTCACAGGGGCAGATGAATGAAATCAAAACGAAATGGATCAGTATGGAGAAATAGTGGAATGAAATTGTGGTAGGGGAAAAACGGGAGAAACCCCAAGAAAAACCTTCCCAATTTCCGTTTCGTCCAGCACGAAATACACATGGAGTGACCAATATTCGATTTCGGGACCCCAGCGTTGAGAGGCGAGCGTCTAACCGCTTGCGCCACATAGCATATATATATATATATATATATATATATATATATATATATATATTAATTCTGCCCGAGGGCAGGTCTTTCACTGCAATCATAGCATTTTCATGCTATTCTTTGCAGCTTTACTAAGGAATTATAGGTATGGTAGCTTCCCGTTGCTATCCACACCGATGAAGCATGATGATGATGATGATAATTATGATGACCGGATGATTTTTCGGGGACCGTTGGGCCCTAAGCTTCCTGACATTTGTCTTACAGGTGAGGAAAAACCCCGTTAAAACCTCACCCAGGAACCTGTGCCGACCGGGAATCGAACCCGGGCCCGCTGCGTGACAAGGCAGCATGCTACCTCGAGACCACAGCGGTGGACTATATATGTAAATATGCTTGAGTCGGGATTTGAACCAGAGTCTCTAAACTCTGTACGTTTTTACCGCTCTAACCAACTTAGCTACTCAAGTATTCCAACACAAACATACATTTTTCTTACAGGGCCTATATGTAGTATTCTCAATTCACACAAGAGGTAGTGGGAAATCGTTCCAACTGACATCTAGTGGCGAACATAACAGTTAAGTATTTTTTTAAAGAGAATATTTACTTTATAGCAGTAACGCTTGTATATTTAGATGTTATAACTGTATTTTTGACATTTGCCTTCATTGCCAAATTTCAAAAATATAGTTATAACACACACACACATACATATATATATATATATATTTATTTATTTATTTATTTAGAAGGTTTCACAATGTTTCAATAGTTTTTAAATGTTGGGTTAATCAATGTTTTTGTAACGTATGCTATATTACAATTCTGAAAATCTCCTCCTTCAATTCCCCAGCCCACATTCCTTCCATGTGCGATGAGCTGTGGCACCAATAGTAGTTGTATCCCACAAGATACGGGGGAAACTACGGACGGAATTTACCTGCGAAGCTCCGTATTCCCAGGCAGTTTGAAGGATGAAGTTGTCTCATGAGGAACTTGCAGCACGCCTCCCGCACTGAGCTGATCTGCAGCAGGCTGCTGGCAGGTAACAACACCTGCACGTTGTCCTCTGTGATCAGGATCTCCCCTGTGTATGAATATTCCACCAGCTGTTGCAGCGCTGCAGAATCCACGTCATGTAGCGTCACTTCCTCCTGCAGCTTCTCCACCATGTCGTCGTTAAACATGGCGTAGAAGTATGGGCTTACTGAAGCGAGCACCACCCTATGTGCGGGTATCGAATCCACACCTATCCTCAGCACTACGTCACACAACTGAAACGTCACAAATTATATTATTATTATTATTATTATTATTATTATTATTATTATTATTATTATTATTATTAAATTGTCTGGGAGGTGGATCAACGGGCGTGATTTAGTGACAACGGTCAGCTGATAAGAGGGAGGGTACAGTTGGTGATTCCCGGGTGAATTAGGTTGGAGGCAGATAGTAGGTTCGGTAACTCAACAAAAATAGATAATTACGAAGCAGGAGAAAGCAGCTCCGGTCTCAATAATGAATTGTTCACGGATTATTAACCAGTGTTGACATTCAGGCGATGACCTTCACGGCTGACATTTGGCGTTGAAACTGCCCTTACAACTCACTCATTTATCAATTAACATCCTTTCAATAAATGTCTCTCTCTCTCTTTTTTAGCCTTTGTTTAACCTCTCCCTTTGTAGGCACTTTTACGTGTTTCACACCCCCCCTCCCGGGCCTTAGTGGAGCACACAAGAGCAGGGAGTGTCTCCTCGGATGAGCGCCAGGACTAGACAAGACACACCATTCAAGGCGATCATGCAGGAGTGCGATGGTCAGATGGTGTTCGGGGATTTTATGAGCTTTAAAGATTCCTAGCAATTACTTACAAGTCAGGAAAAATTCCAGAAACCTCACCCAAGAAACTTATCCCGGCCGGGGATCGAACTCGAGCCGCTGCGAATGAGACAATGACGTCACTAGACCACTGTGCTTGTAGTTGGCAAGGATAGGTTATTATTGGCGCGGTAATCTTATGAGGATATTGTAGGCACGGTGAGGGCATTGTTAGCAAAATGAGGATATTGTCGTGCAAGATGAGGATATTGTTGAAAATATTAAGATAATGTTGGCATGGTGAGGACATTGTTGGGAAAATGAGTATATTGTTGGTAAGATAATATTGTTGGATTTTTTTGGACATTGTTGGCATGCCGAGTGATTTCTGGCAAAGTGAGGATATTTTTGTGCAAGATGAGAATAGTGTTGGCAGGTTTAGAGTAATTTTAGCACGGTGAGGGAATTGATATTATTGCTTCACTATGATCGTTGTCCAGCGGCTCGCTTTCTTTCTCCGCAGCTGTTATATATAATTAAATACAAAGATGCCGACTACCGCCACTATAATAATTCTGCATGTTAATCATTGTCAAGCATTGTCGCGTGGGGCCCGCTTTTATATGAACGGACAACCATCATAGTGAGGCGATAATTAAAAAATGACGATATTGTTGGAAAGATGATTATATTGTTGGCAAAGACAGGGCATTGTTGGCACGACGAAAGAATTTCTGGCAAAATGAGGATATTGTTATGTAAAATTAGGATATTGTTGGCAAAGTCAGGTCATTGTTTGCACGGTGAGTGAATTTGTGGCAAAATGAGGATATTGTTGTGCAAGATGAGGATATTGTTGGCAAATTTAGGACATTGTTGGCAGGGTGAGTGCATTGTTATTAAAGAGGATATTGTTGTGCAAGATGAGGATACTGTTGGCAAAGTTAGGACATTGTTTGCATGGTGAGTGGATTTCTGGCAAAATGAGGATATTTTTGTGCAAGATGAGGATATTGTTGGCAAAGTTAGGACATTGTTTGCATGGTGAGTGAATTTCTGGCAAAATGAGGATATTGTCGTGCAATATGAGGACAATGTTGGCAAATTTAGGACATTGTTGGCAGGGTGAGTGCATTGTTATTAAAGAGGATATGTACCTGTGTGTTCTGACGCATCTTGTTGATGGCTGCGAAGCTGATGGAACAGTGCTCAGGACTCTGGTGAAAGAAATGTGTGAGAGGCTCCCCCCCAGGAGGCGTCGTAGCGGGGGAGCCCAGCACCTCCACACCCCCACTCATCTGCAACAATATCCAACCACCCCTCATGTATAATAAAATACGTTCGGAGATTGTTGACCGTCTTGCTTTAAGGAACACATTGTTTTCAGTATCGTATGGTTTAGATTAACCCTTAAATTCGTAATATATCCTTTTGGATACGTCAGTTGGTTCAATTAATTTAATATTTTTAATAAATCAGAAGAAAACTAACAAAAAGAAACCACTTAAATGTGTGTCGAATTACACAATATACATAATAATAACAGTTATACAATATTCCGATTTCACTGCGGTCCGCCACATTCAAATAACTAACAGAAGAAATTTGTGTTTTGCCAATTTAAGGGTTAACTTGACTATCACGTCAAACATATGAAATAGGGTCACAGAAACTTATAGGAAAACCAGAGGGAAAGCATCTGATAGGCAGGCCAAGATGAAATGGGAGAATAATATTAGCCATGATTTGTGGGAAGTGAATTATATAGGGAGTGTATGGAGGGGTGTTATGTCAGCACGGCTACGAACCTGCGGGTCAGTTCTGAGTACATTCGCGAGACGTTTACTTGTCGTGATGAGGATGTCTACCTGCCAGGTACAGCAGCGATACACGCTCGTTTCTTTAATTAGTGTTCTAATTTGTTTTCTAAAACACGCATACACACAACACAGTATGCGAGTTTTTTACGTCGCAAGGCCGGACGCATTTCCTGTGTTAGGTGTGTCCAATTCCACACACAACGTAATGTCACTGGACATAGCCTACAAAATGATATCAAGTCTTAATACAGTGTTTCAAGAAATTAAACATAGCCGGAAAACTATAACATTAAGCGTTACAGCGACTCTTGTCGTCTCAACTTCTCTCAAAAAACATTAAACTGAAAATATATAAAACTGTTATTCTCCCAGTTATATTATATGGATGTGAAACATGGACTCTTACTTTAAGGGAGGAAAGGAGATTACGAGTATGTCAGAATAAAGTTCTTAGGAAAATTTTTGGACCAAAGAGAGATGAACAGACAGATGAATGAAGAAAACGACTTAACAGTCAGCTGACCCCTGTCGGGAAATAAACCCGTAACAAAATAACTCAGACACACTGTATAATGGTTAATGACAGTGCGTGCAGTGACGTCACTACTTCAGATTTACAGAAAGAAGCATTAACTTATGTAAGATAGTTTTTAGCACCTTGCCGGCTTCCCACGCAATGTTGCCATATTTACACGTGACGCGGGTCCAGGGATAAGATTAGATGAAGCACCTATATTTGTAGAACAACAAGGGTGCCTTTCGCACCGTCACAGGGGCGGATGAATGAAATGAGTATGGAGAAATGGTTGAATGAAATTTGTGGCAGGGGAAACGGGGAAAACCCTGAGAAAAAACTGCTCAAGGTCTGTTTCGTCCATCACATGGACTGACCTAGACTCGATCTCGAGACCCCAGCGGTCAGAACCGCCACACGTCGTTACTAACTCACTGGCACTATCGAACCTATAGGTTCATGGCCGACATACATCCTTATCGTGAGCCAATCATCACGTGCATAATTTACTTCCCTCAAATCATGATTGTTATTCTCCCACCTCATTGTTGGCCTACCTACTGGACTCGCTACCTCTGCCTCACCTAGAAGAAGCTTCCATGCCCCTATTTCATTCCCAAATCGTACCACATGTCCTGCCCATTGGAGTTTATGAAACTTAGCTATTCTTATTATATATTACATACTATAAAGACCATGTAGCTCACTGTTATGCAGTGTTCTCCATTCACCTGTCTGTTCATCTCTCTTTGGTGCAAAAATGTTCCTGATAAATGTATTCTCAAATACTCGTAATCTTTTGTCCTCCCTTAAAGTAAGAGTCCATGTTTCATATACATATAATATGACTGGGAAAATAGCAGTTTTATATATATTTTTTTTCAGTTTAACTTTTTTTTTAGAGAGAGAAGTTAGGACAAGAATCTCTGTAATGCATAATAGCACGCATTTTCGAAATTGAGTCCATGTCTAATTTATTTTTGCGCTAAGATGTTAATTATATATATATACTTTTTTTTTTACCTGGTAAGTCAGTCGTCCTCAATTAAATTATTAAACTTCTTCAAGTTATTCTAATATGGAGGCCTTTCGAAAACAATGTTTCATCTTCTGCGTTTTAACTGGAACTGACGTGTTGTATAGGTTGTGTAACGGATTTATGTCTGCGGGTGTGTTCTCGTTGAGTAGGTCTTTATTCCGTGCTTCTTTTAGAATCTCTATGATTTCAAGGATGCTGATTCTGTTGTTATTATACTCTCTGTGTAGTATTGACATAGAGTTATCGATTTTTTCAAATCGATGACCTGTTTCTAGTATGTGTTTGGCAAAACTTGATTTTTCTTCATTATTAATCATTTTTTTAAATTTTCCGATGTTAAAGTTTCTTATTGTTTTGCCTATGTATAATTTTTCACAACTATTGCATTTTAGTTTATAGACGCCTTTATTTTCGTACGTATTTGTTGTTTCTGTTTTGTTAGAAATTATGTTATTGAGTTTATTATTAGTTTTAAAGGCGATTTTAAAGTTTTTATCTTGTTTCTTGATCGAATTAACTAATTTGGTCGTTTCATTTCCTGTATAATTTAGTGTAATCCATTTGTTTGTATTTGTGTTACATTCTTTTTCTAGTTTTGTTATATTTGTTAAATTGATTCTTCTTTTTTGTTTTCTGAATAATTTGTTGATCATTTGTTTTTTGTATCCATTGTTATGTGCTAGGGATTTTATATAAGTTACTTATTTTCTGTAGTTTGTTTTGTTTAATGGTAGCTTTAATATTCTGTTGATTAGGCTGATGAACGTACTCATTTTTGTTGTATTGGGTGTCTTGATTTTTGGTGTATAGCTATTGTGTTGATACAACAAATAAATACGAAAATAATGGCGTCTATAAACTAAAATGCAATGAAAAAAAATTGAAAATTGTGTGGCACA